>CAFUXE010000139.1:3675-89336 GCA_903364295.1 Serranus cabrilla | reverse complement strand
AGCAAAAATCACAATTACTCAAATACAATCCTGTACTCTTACTTGACTAGAGTATATACACATAGTATCAATTACTAATTCAAATTCTTCTCAACCTTTTTGACTTAAATCTCCCCCATGTAAAACAATGTATTCAGAGCATTTTGTCATCTTCAGAACTAAAAAAAAACTCCAGCAACACTTAAAGAACAGCTTCAATGTAAGACCAACAGGTTCACCAGCATGAAACACATTACAAACAACATGTGCCTCACAGTGAAACATGTTGATCTCACAACAAACTTGTTGTCAGACTTATATAGATAGATAGATAACTTAAAAGGATTACTTTATTTCCTTCACCAAGGAGTTCGTTTCTTGTTTCTCTGTCTGTTTCTCAGCATCAATACAAAAAACTACTGGCACGATTTTTATAAAAAGGCTCCATCAGCGCAACAAACACTCACTGCTGCTCACTGTCGTAGCTTTGACACTCATCATTTCATAAGGGATCATTTTAAAGTCCAGTTACAAAACAAATAATACATATTATAGTTTCATACTCAGGAAACAGGTATTGAATTGTATTTTATGAGATTTTAAAAGGTCTTACAACATTGAACTTGCTCAGTGGAATATTTCTTACGGTTTTATAGGGTGCTATTACTAAAGTAAAGGCTCTGAGAGGAAGTACAAGCAGAGACAAGAAAATCCCCTGAGTATTTCTCACAATCATCCAGCTTTAGCTGCTCCCAGCGATCAGACGGGCACTCCCACTCAGCAGGCTGAGTCGACCTTTATCTGGATGACTCAGGCTGAGCTGGTGTTTGTCCAGAGATCTTTCCAGTGAAATCATCAGTGACACAGTGAGGTAAGTTACTGTAAAGTAACAGTTTGGAGTCAGTCCAAGTGGCTGTTACTCAACCACAAAGTGCATAACGGAGAAAAATAACAACAAAAGTGATTTATTGCAGTGGAGTAAAGCCAATATGAAACATTTACATGATAAAAAGTGCTCAGGGTAAAAGAAAAGTACACAAGCTAGTGGGCGTTAATCGCTTTTCAAAGGTGATAATGATACAAAATCCCTCCAGCTTTGTGTCCAATCCGGAGGCAAACTGAAACATACTGTGTGTGTTACTGGCATGCACTAATGTAGGCTAAAGAATCTGACATTATTACACCTGTTACAGTACTTAGTCGGGCACAGAATTACAATCAGCTGATTTTAGAAACATTCACCTTCATGCAGGCGCTCGTAAACGTAAGTGCTTTCAAAGGTTAACTCCAGAGAAATCAAAGACAAACGTCTGGGATTTAATGCACAAAGACGGATGCAGCACTCCTTTTATAGCAGTGACACATCATGTTTGTGCAAATGTTCATCCAGGAGGGAAAATATTATAGCTTGGACCACATTGGTTTC
Source organism: Serranus cabrilla (assembly GCA_903364295.1). Taxonomy (NCBI): domain Eukaryota; kingdom Metazoa; phylum Chordata; class Actinopteri; order Perciformes; family Serranidae; genus Serranus; species Serranus cabrilla. The sequence continues at coordinate 87,931 of CAFUXE010000139.1, read as the reverse complement.
AGTTCAAATCACATTCCTCGGTTGATTTCAAGACATTGACGACTGTCGCATTATCTTCAAGTCCCCAAACAGGTAATCTAGTGAAGGCACTTTGTCTTAACACGTGATTACGAGGCAGGTGTAACTTTGTTTCCCCACATCCCCATCACCGTTTTACTCATTCACTCACAAAGTAGATCTATTCTAACCGTATCTATGTATACTGTCCCAAAACATCCTCAAACGCTGGTGCTAGGCCACCTTGGTGAGGTGGACGTCTCCAACGACTCGTAAGGCAGTGAGGGAGGCGAGCGGGGAGAAGCGGTGGCTGAATCCACACAGAGGCTGTCCGTCCACCAGGATACGAAACTGCTGGTGCTCACAAACGATCTCCATCTAACAGCCAGAGGAGGAGGAGGAGGAGGGGGAGTCAGGTACAGTCAGGAGTTTGGACACATTCCTATTCAATGTTGTTCTTTATTTTTTATATTTTCTGAATTGTAGATTAATAAAGAGATGAAAACTATGATGGAACACATATGGGATTTTATAGTAAACAAAAAAGTGTTAAATAAATCAGAATGTTTTATATTTTTAGATTCCTCAGTGTAGCCACATTTAGCTTGATGTCTCAAACACTTTAAGAAGGAAAGAAATTCCACAAATTAACTATTAACGTACCTTGAAGGATTCTCCAGGTGCAAACGGAAAGAAGGAGAGGGTAGTTTCAGGTCTTCCCCACTTTCCAGCCAGACGGGCGTTGCGTTGGACCGCTTTATCCATGAAGCTCACCTTCAGCTGCAGTCCAACGTCGCCCTCCGTGTCCTCCTCCTGAGGCTGACTGGACAGAACCACCTCGATGCTGCTCGGACACACGAGACAGCACACGAGTTACAAATCTGAGGAACTTCATCTTTACTTAAGTATTATCACCTCATGATACTCCACAACATCTCAGAGGGAAAAAAATTGCTTTTTTCTCCATTGTGTTAACTTTATAAATGATTATGCACTCAAAACACATAAAAACAAACTATATATGTGTATTTTAAAATAGTACAGCTGAAATAATAGGTAGCTTTCCTTTTTAGTGATATTTTCCCAGAATTTGAATGTATTTTTGTTAGAATTTGTCAATGTTTTCAGGATTTTTACAAACCCAACAATTATTCCAAAATCTAAATAATCAATAGTTGCAGTCCTATACGTAATGGGTTACTTTTTTTAAATAGCTACAACTTAACTAAAAACTTCTTTTTCTTTTTTAATTAGCACTAAAAATAGTTTCAGTACATTTTCCTGAATACTTACCTCATTAACTTAAGTAGCATTCACTTTATCAAAGTATTTTTTTTTTTACAGTGTTGTATTAGTACCTCTCATTATTTACTTCTGATGGATTAACTGGGTTATAAACATACATGGATCCTTTAGACAACAGTGACATCTTCTGGTCTTTATCATTACTGTGATGTAGTAATAAAGCATTACAAGAAGAAGATTGAATGAAATAATGTTGATGCTGTGGGTTTATGCACTCTACTTAATAACAAACGCTTTTTGGCTTATTCCTGCAGGAGAATTTATGAAACTGCTGTTTGTGCAGCAAATTTAAAGTACATTCACTCAATATAAGTAAAGATTTGAGATACTTGTTCAAGTATTTCCAATTTCTGTTACTTTGTGCATCATTCACAACATTGCAGAGGTAAATATTTTACTTTCTACTCCACTACATTTATCACACAGCGTGCAGATTATTACTTTTACATACAAAACATATGATCAGTTTATAGATATGATGCACTGCTTTACATTAAACCACAAAATGACATTAAATTGTAAGAATTAACTCAACCTCAACCAGCTACTAAATAACAGAGGCCACTCTGTGTTATAAGTACTTCTTAAATTCTTGAAGTTCACTTGTTGCCTTTATTTTTTGGTATTTTTTATTTAACTTTTCTTGTAACAGGGTTTTGCAGTGTGATATGACTCCCTTTAAAACATTTTTAAAAAATTACTTGAATACTTCTTTATACAGTGATCATGTACACTGCTCTGTTTATGGTCCTGATTCTGAAAAGCTAAAACATATTAAAACACATTCATGAATAAGAAAGATGAATAAAATAAAAAGGAAAGCTTTGTCAAGTGACCAGGAAAATGCTTTCCTTTTTAGAGCATCTGTCCTTAAAACTTAGATTTTTCTGCAGCTAAAAATAAGTTTCTTGACATAAAAAAATGTCTGCGTCATGGTCTATTTTTACAATGTGTTTTATTTATTTTGTGCAGAGTAATTTCCTCTCTTACTGGAACTTAATTGACGACTAAACGACCAGCTGATGTTATCAACCAAAGCAATTCCAGTATGACTCTTCAGATTTCATGGGATTTTGCAGCTCTCCCACGCGCATTCACATACTAACCTATAATTAGGAAACGCTCTGGCATTACCAAGATATTTTCCCAAAACCGGAGCGAGCTGGGTGGTTGGCACACACACTCAAACAGAGACAACAGCTGTCTATTTGCGTTCAAATTCAGAGCATTTTTAGCACTAACTTTAATTGACTGCCACGTCATGTGTGCAACAGTAGCTTTTATCAATGATGTAAGGGCGGATTTTTTTATTAGAAAATGAAAACAGGTGTATGCACTTACCTCTTGGGTTTCTTGTTAATAATTCCCATAACAATGAGTTTCATTGAAGGCCGCAGCCCACCCTTTATCTCTCCGGTGTACTCCCCCTGTGAAACAATAGAGATGTTGAGCGGTCACACAGGATGAGGCCTGCCGATAAACAGTACTAGTTTATTACTGCATGATGTGTCCTCATCATGCAGCCTGTTGGTGTCTTAATCTGCGGCGGGCTGCAACCTAATGGCACCGATGGGAACAAAAGCTTTATTGATCCACATTTAAACAACCAGTGACTCAGCTGCACAAACTCTGCATCTGTATTTGTCTCACTAAACCACGCCGAAGTCTAAATTACATCATCGTGTGTGCAGAAACGCTGCAATGCATGCAGTAAAAGCTTAAACAAAGAGCACGCAGCTACATACATTTTGTTTCTGGTCCTTTTCTTCCATTCCACTCAGGGCGTGATGCAGTGTGGAGGGTTTCGAGCCGTGATGCCAACTGAGGGACTGATTGACTCTTCCTTCAGCTGGCAAACCCCGCCTGCACTGCGTTGTCATAGAGACAGGCTCCCAATTTGGTGGTGATGATGGTGGGAGACAGGCAGAGTGTGTATTTTACATTGTGAATAGACAACATGTCAGTAAAATGATAATTTTTCTGGATGAAAAATTGATTAAAGAAGAAGTTCATTGTAGAGCACATTTAAGTTAAAGTGCTTCACATAAAAGAGAAGCAATAAGACAAAATGCAGAGAAACACAATATCAATGGCTTTTTAATACATTTTGAAAACAGTGTGTGGACGTGTGGGTTCATCTTTTGTTGCATCCCTCCACAGAACACGGTGTGCTTCCCTTTACAACCCTCAACCTGCTGCTGCGTTCACTGCTCACACATCTCCTTGTTCATTTCAATACTCAAGGAAGTACTATATCACACTGATTTTATTATTGTCTTTATTGTCCATTTATGCTCAGTAATACAAACAGACTGACATTGAAGGAAAGCGAAGAATAAAATTTATTTTATTTGCTCTTAGAGTAAAAGTATGTCAGTAGCCTATTATCAGGAAAAGGTAATCAAAGCATCCAAAGTTAAAGTATTCATTATGCAGTCAAATGTGTCCTGCTATGTGTTACTATTATGTATGATTGTTTTATGGACAAAAATTGTATTCAATTTTTTTTAATCATCAGATAAAGTTAACCTGCAGCTGTTTCCTAGTAGTTTGCCGCCTTGTTATCATTTATTCATGAGTCCTCCTGTTAGGATACATTTCTTTCCGACAGCACCTGAAGGCAGCAGTCGGGGAGAGGAACGCCCACCTCCTCGTGCCAACCTTTGACCAACCAGCGTTTGAGAATCAGCTGATTCTGTCACATGACCTCCGCTAACACGCACCTAGCCTGCTAGCACAACAGCTGAGGGGACAGCAGCAGCTCGGAGTGTAAATAGTCCCCAGTTTCGGGGGAAACAACTAAAAGAAATGAGTAAGTAACTTTACTGAATACTCGCTAACTTGTAAATGCTTTATTGAGAGTGGCTACCAGCTGTTACGAAAGTTAGCTAACTTAATGTTTAGTGAGCAGACAGTCAGCAAGATTTTGAGCTAATGCTAACGCTATCTAGTGACAGTGATGTTACTGTCAGACCTGAGAGGAGACGATGGAGATATTTATATTTTAAAAAGCGTCTTTAGTCTCACTGACTGAACACAGCAGCTCATTCTACAGTTGTTTGGATTTCTTCCTCAACCTGTGTGTTTTGTTTGCATAGACAATTAAAGGTACAGTTGTTAAATAGGAAATACATGGTGTATAATATTTTACAGCTGTGATACAGAGCTTGCTTCTTAGAGACCTGGTGTGTCATTGAAGAAAGTAAGCGTAGGAAATAGCTTCTTAACAAAATAATTTAATTCATTGTTTATGGTCAACAACTTTACAAAAAAATCTTACTATTTGTGAAAATGAAAGTGTCTGAAGTCAATTTGTTACATACACTATTACATAAATGATGCTGTTAATCATAAATTGTAGCAATGTAAAAAAAAATGTATCGCAAGATTGCTCGAAATTAATTAATTATTAAATCAAACTTCATATTCACTCTGGTTTGTTCAGTTATAATACCATACATGGCTTACTTTGCAGATGTATGAGCATATAACACAAATGCAAATCCAATTTGTATTCTTCATTTTAGTTTGTTTACAAAACCGCTAATAGGCTCTCTGAAGCTTAAGAATATGAGCCAGGACCTAAGTGGATAAAATTGTTAATTTACTCATTTGGAAAAGCTGCATCCATTTTTTAGTAACATTTTCAACCCACAATACACTTAAGACTAATCAAAGACCTTAAAGACTTACTTTCCCAATCCCAAACTACTTAACGATCACCAGACTTTTATTCTCTTATCAGTCTAATCATTAGTTTAATAGGTAAAATAGAATAAATAGAGTGAGGATACCCGAGCAATTTGAAATGGTTTCCAGAGTAGAGTAACTTGTTAGATATACCGAGCTGTTTAGGGCATTTAAGCTTGAACATATTTGAGTAGTAACTGCTGCCTTCAGCTCTTTTTGAAAACAAAGACGTTTTATTTAAATAAAAACTTCTCAGTATCTATTCTTGTGAACTTCAGCATACCACACTAAAGCTTCTGCATTTAAGTTAACACTTTTTACCCTTATATAAGATGTATCTAATACATATATGCCAAGAACCAACTTAGCCACTGTTTTTAAAATTAAATGCTCTAAAAGTTTTTTTGGTAGATTTGAAAACATAACAAATGTGTATAAGGTAAACAACATATTATGGCTTTGCTGCAAGCATCCAAACCTGTTTCAAATGATAGGAAATCAATATGATTTGTGGGGTTTTGTGTGCTTGTCAAGGGACAAAGGGTCACTGCATTTCTGTTAAAGGGTTCAATTTATATAATACTAAACTGCAACTTCAACCTTCAGCTGTATGGTCTCAACAAAAATCAGTAGAAAAGGAAAAAATACAATTCTTTGTTTTGTGAAACTACAAACTTTGATGGCTTTTTCTTTTTTGCAGAAAGCTCCCAGGTCCTCCTTGGCTGTATGGAAGTAAAGGTGCGTGTCCAGTTGTGACAGCTGATCAGTGGAGTGTCACAGTGAAAGTGGCCATGCATCCCTTCGGCCGTGAGGCGGAGACGTCCCTTCAGGATCTGTTTGAGTACTTTAAGAGGTGCCTGCAGCATGGAGAGTGGGAGCTGGCTAATGCCTGTGTGCCACAGCTGGTTAACTCGACGGGAGGACTCTCAGAAAACCTACGAGACATAATCAAAGCTATTGTCTGCCATCCGTACAGTTTAAAGTGAGTCACCCACGTGCATGTTCTCAGGACATGTCAAGGTTTTTCATTGTGTGTAAAAATGCGAGCTGTAGGAAAATGTAATGCAATGTTGTTGTTAGGTCAGCAAATATCCCAAAACATCACCATTATAATTGTTTGTTATTTATGTTCTGGATTTAATTACTGTGTGTTTATTTTTGCAGATGGCAGTCTGTGGGCAGTCCACACAAACTGGCCTGGTTCTGGCTTCAGGTTTTGGAGAAATGGACAGAAGAGAAGGTGACACTTTAAAAATTAAGCCTTGCATCTCTCTCTATTGTTCTCATGTGATTTACTTACTGTATGTTGTTATTTTAGACAATGTATTTTTGTCTTGAGTTAAAAAAAGGTCTTTGTGGGAACCAGAGAGACAATGTTGAAAACTTCACTCTGTCCTTTCACAAGCCAATGCTGTGTTGTGAAATGGGGGGAAATGCCGCCCAAAGTGCATGTGGCATGATGACTCTATTCTTGTTTACTATCCGCTTCAGGTTCCTCCCAACATCAGAAGGGAGCTGGAGTTCCTGCTGCTCCTGGAGGAGCTGAGCTCAGAGGGCATAGCGGAGACTGTTCTCAAGGTTGTTATTATTCTATCGTTTTACAACTGTCTACTGTTGATAATGAAGGAGTAAAAACCGCATAAGAAACAGTTTTATCTTTTAATTAGACTTAGGGTGCCTTCACACCTAACCCGGTTGGTTTGGTTAAAACTAATTCTGGTCCATTTGCCTGGTTACTTCGGTTCATTTGTGCTGGTCTAAAATCTGTCAGTGGTCCAAACAACGAACCTAAACCACTTGAAAAGTTTGATGAATGTACTGAACTGCAGGTGTGACTGTCTAGGATTAACTTTGTTGTGTGTTACATGTTGTAATTATAGACTGAGGTAAATGATCTCTCTGCAGGAGTTGCAGCAGGCTTTCTTGGACACACAGTCTGAGCAAAAGGCCCCCGAGAGTCCAAGGACGACATGTGCTGCTGTTGAGTCTTGCCTGCAAACTTTATTGGAGAAGAAGAAGCCCAGACTCGCTCAGACTTTAGCACATTTCTTACAGGTAGAGTCAAACATCCTACAACTATAAAGCAGCACAACATGATTTAAAAATATATAACTTTTAATACAAAGAAAAGTAGGCATAGAAATGAAGTCTCTTTTAGATACATTTTTGCAGTTATAAAACTGTTGGCTATGGATGTGACAAAATACATACACATATATAACATATATACCTTTTGCTGGGTGTTTTGAATATGAAATAATTATCTGAAATTGTTTAAATGTATTGGGGAGGATTATTAATATTTATATTTTTGGATTCACCATTCACTGTGGAAAGCTGCTAGAAAAGTTCCTCAAGAAGTTGATGTAACACAGTGTTAGTCATTGGGATACAAATGGTAATTTTAAGGGTGAAATATTCCTTTAAACTCCTATATTTGCAGATCTTACAAGCTCCGCTATCATATCTTTAATAGTTGTATAGTTCAAATCAAATACTTGGGTGTATGTGTAGATTTTACAACACCAGCATGCTCTGTCCTCTGCAGGACCAGTCATGCACAGAGGACCAAACTCTGCAACACACATTCATCCAACACCTGATGAAGAAACTGGGAAAACCGGAGAGAAGGCCGGAGAAGGTGGAGGAATGGGTGGAGGAGATATACGCCGTGCTGTCTGTGATGCCGTGGAGCTGTCATCGAGGCGGCGGTCAGCTGGAGGCGATGTGTGAGGCGCTGTGGGCAGCCCGAGACGGGCCGCTGAAAGAGGAGAGGATCCTGAGCTCGCTGCTCCGCCCTCGATGTGACGCCCTCGTCTCTGTTTACTGCTCCACCGCTTTGAGACTTCAGAGGGATCATCTGCTGAGGAACGCGCCTGATACACAAGGTGTGCACAGCTCTGTTTTAGAGAGCTTGTTTACTCTGGTTTTGGTGTCAGTAAATGTTGAGTATTATTTGTTGTTAATAGTTTTCTTGCGATCATCATATTTAAACTTAAACACAGATTAAAATGTTTGATTTAACACGTTCAGTAATCTTCTTGTAAAATCATTTGACCAGACTGCTTCATGAAACAGCCGTGTGTTCAGTTCCTCTTCTCAGCTGTTTTAGTCACATTGTCTTTTTTTTTTATCATATGAATGCAATTTATTTATGTAACCTGAGGTTTGGCCTTCTGTGCTTTCAGTTTAAAAGAACAAATGTTGCCATCACCTTTTTCCTCATTTAATCACACTTCTGCTTATGTGGTTGCAAACACTGAGCAGTATTTAGTGTTATAAAAACTTTTCCTGCTTCCCTGCAGTTTTGCTAACCTCTGCATTTTTCTTTCATTTTCTTAACATCTGTTCCCCAGATTTAGTTTTTTATTTGTGTATGCATTTTACCAAAAGTAGTGGATTGTGTATGGTTTGGCATTTGTAATGCACTAATGATGGCAACACATGCCACAAGAACTAGTATTGTTTTTTTATGTGCAATTTCCCCAAAAATAAATTAGCTATCATAAAGGTCAAATAAAAAAAATACCTTGGCAATTTTTCCAGAATATTACTGGAAATCTTCCAACCCTTTGCAGCCAGAGACACAAACCAAACTTATACAACACTTTTTGTATTCCACTGCAATAATAATGTTGCTTTTTAAATAATATTATGGCCTCTTTCATACATCCTCCTCTTTAGCGGACCTTCCTGAAGCAGAGAAACTGGCCCTCAGTTTATGTTGCCACAAGGATCGTCCATCAATTTGGAAGACCATTTATTTTGAGTGCCTTAGCAGTGGAAAGCACTTCCTCGAGCAGGTCTTGGTAAGTCAAGCATCGGAATAATAGTAATGCTGGGTTTGTAACCAGATTTCTTACAGTAATGAAGTGTACACAGACTTCTTTCAGTATCATCATGACTCTGTATTTTTCTCAATTAGTACTGCAACCACATGTGATGAAATTCAATAAAGTAATAAGATTTCTTACTTCCTGTAGGTTACTGCACTCGACCTGATTAAACACGAGGAGTTTTCTCAGCTGAAAGACTTGCTCAAGTTGGAGTTTCAGCCTTTATCTCGGCTGCTGTTGCTGCTGGGATGGACTCAGTGTCGCAGTCTGAGCTCGGCTCAAACGCTGCTCAGCATCCTGCACAGAGAGCAGGTCAGAGCTGGGACCATTCAGCTGTACACACATCTATATAAACCTCAACATCAACTGACATTTTACAGCTGTTAGGTGTCATCTAATACTGTCTTTACCTTCTTTTTAGGCACCAGCCAACGACTCTGTACTGCAAGAGTTTTCTAATCTTTTGTTCTCTCAGCTGGGAATACTTGAATGGTGTAAAAACAACAACCCGTAAGCATTTTGTTTTCTTTTTGATGTTTGACTGGTAATAAACTCCATCCTAATCATTATTTAATGTAATATTGAACTTCTTTTGTGGTTGTTTCTGTGCAGAGGGATTTCCATGGAGGCATTGCTGGCTCAGCTTCACACTCTGGACAACCACTCTGCTCTGTATATTCTGCATTCCCTCACTCCTCTGGCTCAGTTTGAGGAGCGCAAGATACTGGATCTGCTGCAGCAACTGCCAAATTCACCAGGAACAGGTCAGCATCGCCATCATCCTGTCCTGTTATTTGTCTAATGGAGTCTAAATTCAATTGCGTAAAGAATAATATTTTTGTTTTTTCTTTCCCTGCAGAAGACGCCGAGGTCGTCAGTAATCTCACTTTTGGTGTGCAGAGAAACATAGTTTTGTTCCAGGGGTTCTGTGCCATGAAATATGCCATCTACGCTCTCTGTGTAAATGCACATAAATATTCAAATTGCACCGAGTGCGAGTCCATGCAGCAACAGCAGCACCAGCTCTTTCAAGCAGAAATAGATCAAAATCAAACCTCAACTTCCTCAGAAGGTACGAAGGCCATCTTTCTTTTCTGCGGGGAAATTTTAGTTTGATAACAAACGATAGAAATGTTTCCTGTCTGCTCAATTTAGCTGATTATAATCTTGCTTGCATAACCTAACCATAATGTCTTTACTTTGCTTTAATCCTTCAGCAAAAAAACCTGATTGTTTAAAGCTGGTTGTCTTTGTTTACTGACCTTCTCTTTTCTTATATAGATCTGAATGACACCCTGACCTTGTTCTGCTCTTTTTATTTCCAGGCTGCCATTTTCTGTTCCAACGCTACCTGTCAGAGTGTCAGCTTTATCTGGAGGCCGTGCCCGCCATGTTCCGCCTGGAGCTCCTGGAGAACATTTTCTCCCTCCTCTTCCTGTCCACCGCAGACTTCGCCCAGCAGAGTCAAAAAGACTCAAATCAGAATATGGGGAACGTAACTCAGTCAGAGTGTTTATCAGACACAAGAAACACAAATGTAGAATTGGAAACCAAAGCAAAGACGGACGAGACTGAGCACAGCCGGAAAGAGAACCAGAAGCTGCCTCCGGGTTCACCAACAGGCGTCCACCGCTGTCACCTGGAGCTGGGACACTTTATCCAGGGCTGCAGGGGGTTTCTAGCTGACGTGACAGCCATGACGGGTATTCTGAAGCTCCTGAAAGAAGAGCTGGATGGCATGTGTGTAGTGGAACATCAGGAGGGACAGGAGACGGGACGAGCCGAGGCGGTGGAGAACCTCGGCTGCTCACTGACGGCTGAGACGTTCGGGGCTCGTCTGCAGAGGCTTTCCAAACGCACCGCAGAGGCTCAGTGGAGGCTGCAGATCATCACCAGCAACCAGGGAGGTGGAAGCGGTGAGATGGACGAGATTCTTCTCAAGCTTTTAGTTTTAGTTTTTTGATTTACCTTTCTGCATACAAGACATTTCAAAAGAAGGTCAACTGCATTTAAAATTCATAAACATTTGACTGGTGGTGGTTCCTGTTCTGTGTCACAGGTTCAGAGAGTCCTCTTCCGATGTCGGCGGTCAGCTGTCCTGTCACTTCTCTGGGACGCAGCAAGAGCTCGAGCCTGAGGAGAAGGAAGAGACCAGGGAGACATGTGACGGAGAGACAGACCTCAGTGGAGAAACACAATGGAGAAATTAGCACGAGCACATCAGGTGAAGCATGAAAAACAGCCTTTCTTTTTATTTGTTCAGATCCCATTGAATCAGATTGAATATTATTTTTTTATGACATTACTTTCCTTTTGAACTGGAGATCATCTTTCTTGAGAAAAGATTTAGATGAAAGAAGAGTTTTTTGTGGCATTGAATTCACTTGTAAATGAAGTCTGTGCTTCATCCATGACTGTGACTGTGTATTATTTTTGTAGATTTATGACAGTTTGTTTGTCCTTCATCAGATGGTGGAGGAGGGACAGGTTCTGTGGACTTTGAGGTTTGTCCATGTGGGGGTCCCCACAGCTGGCTGGTCCCCGCCATGCTGTCCCCTCCAGAGTCTCTACTCATGTCCTGCATCCGCCGAGGGAACTTCATGGAGGCACATCAGGTCTGTGTGACATGCTGGACTTTGGCTTAAAACTTGCTGGTCCTCATATCGATACTTTTCACCACTAACAACACTTTTCTTCCTACCAATATCAATACTACTACAACTACTTTTAATTATGATAAACCTCGATTGAACATCGTAGAGACTACTTCCTGAGTCCTGTGTGTTTTTTGGCTGCAGGTGTCTCTGGTGTTCGATCTGGAGGCGTCCGCCTGCTGTGGTGAGCTGGTTTTCATGGAGCGCTACAAAGAAGTCCTGGTGGAGCTGGGACGGGTGGAGCAGAAGATGGAGAGCCAGTCTATGTCTTCATCCTCATCCTCCTCAGAGGGTTTGGGAACAGCGGCTGCGTCCGGCACTGGGAGGAGTCGGCTGGGCAGCAGCGGGCGATCGACCCTGCAGGCCATTGGAAGTGCTGCAGCTGCAGGTTTGACAACTTTTTACATACTTCAGATTTTATGTTGCTCCTAGTTCAATGAATAAAAATGCATTAATAAACCATGATTTTAAATATGGGTTCATTGTCCTTGTTAACTTTGATAACTGAGGATCTGGGTTTCTGTTTCCCTGCAGGTGTGGCTTTCTACTCCATCTCAGACATCGCAGACCGTCTCCTCAGCACCTCTGCTCACCCGATGCCCTCACTGGAGGAAGGCTATTGGCTGAGCCGCTGCACTTCAGACCCGTCTGGCCTCCTTTACACACTGCTGGAGGAGCTCAGCCCAGCAGCCATGGCTGCCTTCGACCTGGCCTGCTGCCACTGTCAGCTCTGGAAGACGTCCCGACAGCTGCTGGACACCGCAGAGCGCAGACTGAACAGCAGCCTGGAGGCTCGAGGTATGCAGACTGAACTGTAGCCTTTTTTTGGAAGATTTCTTTTAGCAGTGTTGATGATGGTGCAAGTTACAAAAGATATTTATTCTACTATGGAGGCTAAAACAAAACCAACACCAATTTCATGTGTTTATTAGCGGCTTTGCACAGGTAGTAATGTTGGGTTGATTTGTATTTCCTCCTCAGGAGTGAGAGTTGACTCTAAGGTGCCCCATTCAGAGGGGATCTGTGGATTTCCAATGGTGTTACAGCAGATCAACAAGATCCTGAATCATTCTGCCACAAATAAAAGCTCTGTCAAAACAGGTAAATGAAAATACTCAAACTTTTTTGCTCAGTTGCTGGTCTACTGCCTTAATCTGTTAATTTGTTTTTGTTATTGTATGACTTTTGTGTTAGTTTTGATTAATCAAAGTCAGACAATAACACAAACAAACCTACGGAGGCAGCGGCTGACCAGCAACTTCCACAAGATAAAATTGTTTTATTGTTTTTGCTGATAGAAGCTGTCGGGGAAGACCAAGTGTTTGCCATCCCATTCGGTTGCTGCATCCAGGAAGTCCTCCTGTGTTGCCACCCAATACTAAACGAAGACGGCATTGCTGCTCGGCTCAGTCGAGCTCAACGATTGGAGACCACGCTGAACATCCTGAGCGCTGCTGCAGACGGCACAGGTCAGCACAGAAACCACAACTTTTCAGATGCAAAAAAGTTGACATGACATTTGTTGGTCAAATATTGACCTGTATTCAACCTAATCGTGTCAATCAAATGATCTTCTTACACTTGCATAGTTCCGTGCATATTGCATGATTGTAGAGTTGTTCCACCTATAGAGTTCTTATTATTTTATGAGTAACTTGTCATTGATCTGTATGTTTGATATCACCTCGTTTTAACAGAGGGCAGTGTGGGCAGCGCCCTGCTAGCACAGCTGGTTGAACAGGCCAGTCTGAAGCAGTCGGAGCTGGACGCTCACCCTGTGCGCTCCAGCATGAAGCAGCTCCTTCGCTCTCTGGATCAGCTTTGCCCTTTCGAGCCAGACGGAGATCTTGCCAGACCAGATTATGTGCGCAGTTTCCTCGACTACGTAAACACTCTGGCATCTGTGTTAGTGCGCAGCCTGGGCTCAGAAGGTAAAATAATATGTCATTGAGGGAAGACGATTTGCTTTCTGTGTTTGCTTAGGAAGGAGTTGCCGATCTAAAAACAGAAGCGTCTGTTTTTAGGTTTTTCTGCCTCATACATTTGGCAACGGGAACAGGTTTTTAAAAGTTTAAGCAGTTAAAGTGCAAAGTGCTGTTTTTATAGACCTCATCATCTCAGTCACAACACTCACTTTCCCAAACGTACTTATTATCCCTTTGTGATAAGCTCACTTTTAAACCAAACTACAGCTATTCTATCTAAATGTGTCTATATCGAGGGCCATCGGTGACTCTTCTTCTTCCTACTCTCTTGTTGTTTGTCTCAGATCAGAGCAGTGAAGTGAAGCTCGGGAATCCACTGCTGGTGTTGCTTCAATCTCCATTTCAGCTTCTCTCCCACCTGCTGTTTGACAGACAGGTGTCTCCTGACAGGTACGCACAGTCAGTGTGAGCAAGTATACATGAGCCTGTAGCTTGCATGATATTTGATTACTCACCCTTTTGCATATAGTGCAACCTGAACTACAGCTATATATATATATATATATATATATATATATATATATATATATAGCTGCAGTTCAGGTATGTTTATTTAGGGTGTTTCTATTTATTTATTTTCATGTGCATTTCAAAGTACCAAATTAGAAAAACTGAATGGAAAACAAATGCAAAATTCAATAAAACTTCCTCAACTGTGCAAAATGGGTTTTTACGCTTGCTTGAGGTGGTTTTTGTCTTTGTTGATGTGCTAAATGGGATATGGAAACTTTCTTGAATTAATTCTGATGCATAGAACATTTAACTCACAGCCGTTTCTGCTGTCAGCGTCTTACTGGATAATATTAATTAGTGTCCAGACAACATGAAAATGACCAGTAGTAGCTGATTTAAAATGTTCCCGATTTAATCAAATTGTTAAAGACTCCATTTCCTTTGGTACATGGGTTAGATTGCCAAGGCACCTTTTTTTGTGTCGGGTTGCAACTCTTCAATTCTATCTTCAAAATAAATAAAATACTGAATGCAGCAGCTTACTTTATTGTTTTATTTTGTGTTTTATCTACAGAGTGCTGTCCTTGCTGCAGCAGGAAGGTCTGCGCCTGAGCGTCCAGCAGGTGATTGTCCAGCGATGCTGTGAGACTCTGCCTGTGTGGATCTCTTGTCCAGCTCACGACACCAATCAGGCCAAGAAAGATGACGGAGTGTTTGGTGTCGCCAGTTTGTCCGTCCTGCTCCAACAGCACGCTCATGAGCACATGCCCACTCTGGGGATCACAGAGCCTGAGTCTGAAGAGAGCTCTGAGTCTGAGTCCTCAGCGGATGAACAGTCCCCTACAGCCACCAACCTCTCCACCTCACCACCCTCTAATTCGTCATCCTCCTCTTCTTCCTCGAGCTCTTTTCTCCTCACCCCATCCGCCCTGTCTTTCCTGAAGTCTCGCTCCCCTTTACTGGCCACACTGGCATGTCTGAGTGTCTGCAAAGGAGAAACTGCTCGAGCACAATCCTCCGGATGGTCCGGCTATTTCCGCAGCAGCCGTAAAGAGGTCGCACTAGATGGAGAGCAGATTTCTCGTGAAGCAGATAATCTCCTGAAGGAGTTCCCTATTCTCCGGGCTCACCTTCACACCATGGCTGAACCACTGCTGGGCACCGCGTTAACTGAGGGCGAGGAAGGTTCTGCTGGTCTGGGGGCGGTTGTTTGTGGGAAACCCCTCGTCAGTCTTCTTCTGTCTGGGCCTCAAGAAGAAGTCGCCCAGGCTGTGGCTGCTGAGGCCTTCCAGAAGGCTCTTTCTGCCAGAGACCTGGGCCGAGCCCTCAGTCTGCTGGAGCTGTATGGGCAAGGCTGCAGCCAGGAGGGGGCGCTGAGAGACCGCCTGCTGGCCTGTGCTGCCTTAGAAGGTGAGACAATATGGTGATATTGATAAGAAGCAAGAAGAAGGATTGAGGAGGTTAACTTCAAATGTGATGGGCATTTTACACAATATGAATGTTTTTTGACATAAAGAGAAAAGGAGGGAGTGTTAATAGAAAAGTGAGAATGCTGCTGCCTGAGCAAGAGCCCCAACAAACTGGAAACATGCTGCGACTGTCAGTCCTCACCTGTGTTTGTGAACTTATTGAGCAGATACATTTTTGCACATTAACAGCTCCAACTGTTGGAAGCCTTCTCCCATTTTTTGTAGATACCTTGATACAACATGTTGAATGCAGCTTTTATGTTACAGTTATTTATTCATAAATGTAAGTAAAATGTTGTCTGTATCTGTTTTTTTGTGTTCAGATGGAGGTGAAGGTATTGGTCAGCTGTTCCGTGTACAGGACGCTAACCTGCGAGCGCGTGTTGCCCTCCAGGCTCTGGAGCGCTGGCCTCTGTCTTCCTGCCTGGAGCTGCTCGAGTTCTGCCTCAATGACCCGAGCACCGAGACGTCGCTGAGAACTGACTTAGAGCTTAAGAAGAAAGAACTGGACATCTATCACTGGGTAATTTTAGATCTAAACTGCAACAAAATATTATTTTTTATCTCCTGAGGAATGTATACAGCAAACATACAACAGTGGCTATGCAGATATTTAAACTGAGTAGATAAATGTAGATACAGTAGCGCTGTAGAGATTAATGCTAATGTAACAAAGGATATATTGCATGTAGTTATCTGGGCTTTGAGGGGCTAAAGGTGCCTCAATGAACATTTTTGTTTTAAGGGTCTTGTGGATGGATGTGGCTAAAGGGTTTTACAGCCACCACTAAAAGATTTCAGCTAACCCACACTTGTGGTGCAGTTCCACCTCTATGTAAGAAATTTAGGAAAAAATGTCTTATTGCGATTATTTTGGAAGGAAATTACAATTTTTGCATCATTTATATAATTTTCATTTCGAGCACCACAATACTTCATTCAGAATGGTATTTCGACATATATTTCCCTTTAACGAATGTTGCGCCTCCTGTTATTTGGATGCTGCAATAGTCCATATTGCAAATTGCAAACCTGAGACATGAACAACCACTGCTTCCTCTGTTGTACATATGATAATAAAGAACCTGAAACTTGAAACGTTATAATCAGAACTGAGAAAATACACCTGTCCTTGTGAACCGGCTGGGGTTGCGTGAGGTTGTGTAACCGTCAGTTCTTCCTTTATTCAGTGTTGACTTTAGTTCCTGTTTTGCCCCAGTGTGAACTTTTAATCTGAGTTCAGAATCCTGCACATATTTTTCATATCTGATTTTAGCATAATTATACACTACATTCTTCAGTGACATAATATTACCTTGTCATGCCATGTTTTCTTCTTCTCCTGTCACAGATGTTGAATTTACAGCCTCCGCTGCCGTGGGCAACTTGGCAGGAGCTCAGGACTGAGTCAAGAACTAACTCTGAATCCATGTTATCTATGATGGTGGAGGCAAAAGTAGGTACATCACACCTGCAGAAGTACATAGGATGATAAACAAAAACTTATAACTAATATACTCACCTCTAAAACACACATTTGTTTATGAATCTTTTTTTGCAGGAGTTTGCTCTGTGTGCTCAGTGGGTTGAGCTCTACCCCGTCTCAGACCAGCTGAGACTGCAGCTACAGACTGAACATTTGCTGCATCTACTGGAGAAAGGACAAACTGATGAGGCTTTCCAGGTCAAGACTGCTTAATTGATTGAAATCCATTTTAGGATGGAAATTTGTCAGTGGGGCAAAAGTTTGATCCTACAGCAGATATTACGATATATACTCTTTTGTTGACTTGAAAAACAAAATTTCCTGATAGATTGACAGATCTGATGAGAGACAGCCTTGTGATGGTTTAACATTTAAGAAGACATTAACCTCCTTCAGCTCTCTGTGAAAATATCTCTCTCGTTTCATTAATTTCCTTTATTCCTCTGTTCCCTACTTGTTTTTTCAGTTACTTGAAGGCCTCTCAGACTTTGTGGTTGGCTTAGACGTTTGTGAGCGCGCTCTGGACCGCCGCCCCGGATTAGCTGCCTGTCACTTCCTGGCTGACTACCTCACTCTGCATTTCCAGAGGCAGGTGTCTCCAGCACGCCGGCGTCACATCCACGCCCTCCATCTGGGCTCTAAGGTGCGTTCATATAATTTTTATAGGAGTGACATCTGCAGCTGCTCTCTTTATGTGCTGTAACAATGATATGAAAAGACAACCCATGAACAGCTGTACAAAATGTTAAACTTCAGATACGTCATATTTTATTAACATTTAATACTGATTTTCAGTCTTTTTGATTTGAATTCTGTGGGAAGTTTAGTTTCCTTTTGAATTTTTAAATTGTACCAAAGAAGTTAATTCAAAGGACTGAAAACTTAATTAATGTTCATTCTGTCAGTCACAGACTTTCCCTTAAGGCCTCAAAAAAAATCTTGTCTGTCAACTCAGCTACCTGCCCAGTCTTGTCTGTTTCAATCCACCTGGCTTATGGTTTTCATATTCTCAGTTCTAAGGGTGTTATGATGGTAGCTGCTGTGCAGCAGTGAGTCAGGGTTGAACACATTTAGACCAATGAAATATATCTTTGAACACTGGAGATTTATTTAGCAAGACTTTGCTGTAGCAGTTTACAGTCAAACATTTTGATGCACTTACATTTTTTGGATCTTAGGTAGATAATAGTAGAATCAATCTGAAACAAATTGAATTCATACCGTCTAAAGAAATTTGCTTTGATTTAAAATTAGACACCATTAGGAAGTTTGTTCACAAGATATTTAGTCAATACTGATATATAGGAAACCACAAAGCAACATTGCTTAACAGAAATACTATTGACTATATATATATTAATTTAGCACATAAAGAGTTTATAAACAGTTACTGACTGGTTTGGGTTACATTCAGATTGCAACAGATTGATATCAAACTTAAAGGAATATAATAAGTGTTAACTATGAATAATTCTCTTCAAACTGCATTGTTTTCCAGCAGCTGCTGCATTTCTCCACATCCTCAGGTTGTGTTTACATCAGTGGACGTGTTTTCTCCTCAGGTGTTGCTGACTCTGCCTCCTGCAGCCAGGCAGGAATACTTCCCGCTGCTGTCGGAGCCTCTGTTGATGCTCGAGCAGCTGTTGATGAACCTGAAGGTGGACTGGGCGGATGTTGCTGTGCGGACCCTGCGGCGCCTCCTGGTTGGTCAGGAGGCGGGCTTCGGTGCCGAGGACATCGATAAGCTTCTGGCAGACTACGCCTGCAAGGCCCTCGACTTCCCCTGCGCCCCCAGAGAGCGATCTCGATCAGGTCGGTGCAGAGTGCACGCTGTATGGTGAACATACACAGCACTGACATATTAATACAAACTTACACACAATGACAAGGACGTTGTTGCTCTCAGGCTCTATTTGGTATGATGCTACCAAACGTGGACATCTTCTCTGTAGATTATCATAAATAAAATGTTCCTGCCTTGAAATCAAAGTTTAAAACGCAAGAATGTGCTCGTGCTCCAAAAATAAAACTGTCGTAAATGTTTTAAACTCATATTTTAGCACAGCCAATGAACAGAGGTCCTTGTGCCTAAATATTTGACTGCTTGTTTTTCAGACTCTGTAATCAGCCTCCAGGATGCCCTGATGCAGTGTCCTGCTCATGACAGCAGCTCCCTGTCATCCAATCGCATTGAATCTTCAGCATCCTCTGCAAGTAAGACAATAGCTGTTGTTTAAGAGTAATAACTAAACAACAATATTGATCCTTCATAGGGGATTTCACTTCACTACAGTCAGCAACACAACAGCACCACTGAAGTTTACATGTTCTTACCCAAGAAAACTAAATATTGACTGATAGAAACGCCAATTAAGTTCTTTTTAATGTGGCGTTCCTGCTGTGAATTCAGTGTTAACTCGAATTTTCTGGTTTGGAACTTGTATTATTGATTTTTCTATATTGTTTCCTATCTTGTGTTTGATTTCAGGCAGCACGCCGACACACACGTCCTCTTCGAACAGCACAGACCGGGACAAGGATCGCAGCTCTGCAGGGAGAAAACGCCGTTCGGCTGCCAAGTTCCAGCCTCCAGACCAACCGCCGGCCCGCAAAGACTGGGTCCCTGACACCAAGCAGCTCATGTGCATGGTCTGCCAGCGTGAGAGGTTCACCATGGTGAGAGGGCAGAACAGTGCAAATTACAAACATATATTAAACATGACATATAGAATATATTTTATTTTTAAAAAGTCCAAAACTAATTTCCCAGTAGGGACAGTTAAGGAATATCCTACCTTACCTTAAATGACCTCAGGTCCTGATCACACAGTGCACCTTTCCACAGACGAGGAGGCCTTCTTGTAATTGTTTTCAATTAGAGTGAAGCTTTTTTTGCTCCATAACGCCTTGTGTTGTTGCCAGAGCGCCCTGAGAGAGAGCAGTTAAAAAACACTTCAACACAGAGCAGATAGAATAGAAATCTGAATCCTAATTCTGCCTCATTTTGCCTGAATGTTGGGTACCAAAAATGCAGAATTAGCCAATATAAACTGTTGATATATAACAAAATTGTTTGGGAAAATGGAAAAAACAGTGAAAGGAAACTATAATGAGAGTTACATGACTGTTGAGTCCAGATCCTGTTGTCAGACAAAGTATAAAACCCACAGCATTGTTTTCTCAGTAAATAATGGGGATTTGTCTCTCGCTTTTTCAGTTCAACAGACGGCATCATTGTCGGAGATGTGGCCGTCTGGTTTGTCACGCGTGTTCAGAGCATAAGATGCCTGTTGAGGGCTGCCCAGGAGATGAAGTCAGAGTGTGTGACCAGTGTTACGCCTACTTTCACCCAGAGTAAGATCCTGTGTGTGTGTGTGTGTGCGGCAAACCTCCGTAGTCAATTTTTTAGCATTAGCATGAGTTGTGTTTTATAGAAAAGACACACAAATTATTAGGATCCTTACATCATGATTTCATAAGAGGATTCGTACAAAATCATCAATTATGTTGCTTTCTTATGAAATGCATTCTCTGTTTTTCTTTGTGCAGTTCTGACGATGAGCTGGAACCAGCTGAAGGTAAATTACAAACATCAGTATCAGGAGTTTTGGTTGAACACAACACACATTGGCACTATGATATGTGGTCTTAGACAACCTTGGCAAGTGGTTTGAGGGATTGCATAACAACATGCCCTGGTCATTAACGCCTGTATTTAGTGCTGAGTCTATTTGTGATCCAGTCACCCAAACAATTTAAAGTGTAAAGAAGGTCAGAGTGTGAAAAAAGAAATAGTCAAACCTGACATTTAGCAGTAAAAGCACCTTCACCTTGAATATCCAAAATCCAGCTCTTTTCAAACCAGCAATGTATAAAGGCTGTAAGCTTTCACCCAGTGTCCCTCTGCTCCTCTGTGTGTGTGCAGTAGCTGGAAGCCCTGTGGTCACACAGGAAGCTCTCGATGGGATGCTGCATCTGCCTGAAGTGATCCAACGACAGATCGAACTCAGCACAAACTCTGCAGAGAACCAGCTGCTGCGGAGCGAGTTCTACTATGAGCAGGTCTGGTTTTCAGTGTTTGACATTGCACAGGATCTCAGGTCATTAGGAGCTCATTGCAGATGACTTGCATTAAGTTTACCAACGTTTAAACAATCTTGCAGTTGAGGTTAAACATTTTAACAGACCACTGCACCATTATTCACTTGTCAGAGGATGATTATGGTCTTCTCCTGAATCTCCCAGGCTCCCAGTGCGTACCTCTGCGTGGCGATTTTGTCTCTGCACAGTGACCAGACGGCCTGCGGTCATCAGCTCATCAGCCACTGCCGCTCTCTGTCTCGTAAACTGACCAATCCAGAGGTGGACGCCTGCCTCCTCACAGACATCATGCGGCAGCTGCTGTTCAGTGCTAAGCTGATGTTCGTTAAGGTTGGCCGCAGCCAGGACCTCGCCTTATGTGACAGGTGAGATATCAGTGGAGGTCACAGCGATGAAAACATTTTTTATCTGTTGTTTACGGCACTGTGCAGTCCTTTCGATGCTGGTAGAGTAAGCAGGGCACAGATAGTGGATCATCTGGAGATAGATATGAATGTAATGTGATTTATGAAGGCTCAGACCCCGGGAGATAAACAGTGAATTAATTGCAAAATCGCATATTCTCGCCAAACTCTATGAACTTACTGATATTACAAACCAGACAGCAGAGTGAGTGGGCTCTCTGTACAGGCCCAGACAGACTCAGACGAGGTCATATCAGACAACACAAGCGAAAAATACCTGAGTTAGATAACTGTACAGTATGTACGGTCCTTGAATCAGCTTTGACCTACAGGCATTTCTCACTGCAGCCACTTTGACATGTGAGAGTAGGAAAAGTACAGTTGTAAATCATAAATCAAAGAGAGGAATTCCGAGCAGGTGCTTCAGTTTCAGGGTCCTGGTTTATTGTATGCTGGCTCACTGCTATACTAGTAGTAGTGAAAGTAGTAGAAAATATGTCTCACAAAAGTCTTTTTGTCCACAAGTGGGCAGATTAACACAAGCTAATTTTTTTTGTCGGCACAAGAGCTTAAAGTCACTGTATATTTTTTTGTGAATTATATTTTTTGTGGCTCCACTCTTGCACAATTCTGACATATTCATTTTTTTTTAAAAAAAAGGTTCTCACCATCAGACTCAAATACTTGGGAAAATAGGGTACAGGTTGAAAAATAAAGTTACACTTTAAGTCACCAGATGAGTCAGGTGCATCAAATGAGGACAGTTGTGGTCATGGTGGATAAGTCAGTGTGCTGAAAGTGCCTACGTGCCGCACTGTGCATAGTGATCTCCTGTTCTGTAGCAGCTGAAGCAGGTTCCTGACTGTCTGTGCGACTTCCTCTGACACACACATGAACTCTTCTTTTAATCACTTTCTGTTGTTTCCAGTTACATCAGCAAAGTGGACGTGCTCAAAATTCTTGTGACAGCCAATTACAAGTATGTTCCTTCTCTGGATGACATTCTGGAGACTTCAGCCGTCACACGTCTCCGTAACCAGCTGCTGGAAGCAGAACACTACCAGCTGGCAGTGGAGGTGAGGCAGCTCTTGAGAGTTCAAGAGAGACGTATTTGTGCCAGAGTTTGCTTAGACAAAGACTACCGATGCCTCATGTAAAGAAAAACTCCCTCCCACCCTGTTTTCTTTCATTCGTAATGGCACATGTTGCATGATACCCATTTAAATTGCGTTATGAAACCTTCATTTTATAACCTTGTGGTTTGTGCATTCTTTTACACCACACCTGTATCATTAACACCTTGTGTTGATCTGCCAGGTGCATTAGTGTTTTTAAAGATATAGATCGTTAAATAATGGCTATTTAAAGAGGAAATGATTTGTATTTATTATATCATTTACCACAAAATACAGCTGTAGGGTCATGTGTGTATATGTGTTGCTAGCATTCAGCAAATTAATAATGGATCATATTTATGGCGCGTTTTTTAGACCATCATGGTGCAGAAAACCTGTTTGTCTTAAACCTTTTCTCACTAACATTCAGATACTTTTGCAGCTAAAAATACAGTCCAACCTATTTTAATATTAAATAAGATAGCTGAATGATCAGAAAGTTAAACTCCATGACTTTTCTTATATTAACTGGTTGTTTGGCTGCTATGCCAGGTGTCTACCAAGAGCGGCCTGGACCCTGGCGGCGTGTGGCAGGCGTGGGGGATGGCATCTGTCAAGGCGGGTAACCTTTCAGGAGCGAGGGAGAAGTTTGCCCGCTTCCTGAAGGCTCCGGTGGATCGCAACCAGCTCAACCTGGGTTCCTTACTGCTGCAGGAGGTCGTCCAGCACCTGGAGTCCACCGTACAGCCCACTCTGGCCCCGGTAGGTAGACGGGTTCTTTTCTTTATCCAACAAGCATCTCTGCTGCAGTCGTAGGCATGCTACTGTCTAAGAGTACTACACTGTAAATAAATACAACTTGCATCTATTGAAATCACTTCAACATTCAAGAGTTGAATAGTAGGTGGGGATTTTTGCACTGGCTTTAGCTGCAGATATGAAATCAGTGTTTGGTCTTACCTTGTAAATATATGTATGGACTTAATAAAGAACATAATAGGAACACAAATGCATCACACAAAAAATGAAAAAACCTTGAAATTACACGTGTAGGGAATAGAAAATTCACATTCTTTCTAAAAGCAGTTCAGTTTCCGCTTTTGTCCCTTTATATGTATTTCTGCTGGGGGGGTTTCTGATGCAACACAGTAGAGGTCAGATAGAGTCACTCCTGTGTGCTCACATGGCCTCAGCTTTACTACATGACACTTTAGGAATCCCTCACAGATTGTTTGGTGACAGGGGACATTTACTCCTTCACATTGAAAGGATGCCAGTCATGATTGGCTCCTATTGACCCGGATTACATAAGAGTTTCCAATGAGAGAGCTTTGTTAGGTACAATATGTGTATGTTATGTATTCTCAGAGAACCACTGGGAGTGGTTCATTGGCACCAAATCAGAAAACGGCAAACAAACAATAAGCTGTATATTGTATAATGTTGAACTGGACTGAAATGACCTTTTGTGTCATTGTTTGTGTCACCTGTGTGTCTGTCAGTCTCGTGGAGAGGACATCTTGGCGTCCCTGCGGGAGCTGGAAGACGCCCTGTGTGAGGCCGGTCCTGTGGATCGACCCGAGGCTCAGACACAGAGCAGCAACCTCCACCAGGAGTGTCTCTACTACCTGAACACATACGGCACTCACCTGGCACTCATCAGCTTCTACATGCGTCATGACTGCATGACGGAGGCTCTGACATACCTGCTCAACAAGGTGAGGCATTATTTTTCTACATTTAAGCAGATTAAAGCAGAAAATATGTTAAGTTAAACATGAAAGTGTTTAGTATAATTGTAAGACCAATAAATGGCATCAAGTCTGTGTCTGAAAATACATCGTCAGTCCTATTTTTTGTGCTGTGGTTTGTCAGGCTTTGACCAAACTTAAGATGTGATTTCACATCCCACTGTTGTCAAGATGTCAAATCCGGAAGGATGTCAGGATGCTTAGACTTTGTCCAGGGCAAAAGAGCAATAAAAACCTAGTTTGTACCAAAACAAACCTTGAAAAGTTGAGCCAGTGCTCAGTGTACTGAGTGTATTGCTCAAGTACAGAAACTGAGTAAGCAAACCACACAGTATGACTGCACCAACTCCTGACGCATTTTCTTTGTGTTTCTCATGGCTCAGGAGTGTCCAGATGAGGTTTTTCTAGAAGGCGTGTTGCAGCCCAGTCTGGAGAAGGGGCGTCTCGTCACGCTGCAGGGCATCATGGAAAAGCTTGACCCCGGCCTGGAGGCATGCAGCCGCTACCTCATCGCCTCCTGCCAGTTCCTGCAGCGACGGGGATGTTTCAACACTCTCTACCAGATCCAGCAGTTCATGATGGTCCGAGTCCTTGGTGTTTTTTTCCATTTTTGTTTTGTTTTACTTTCAGACAGGCCTTGAAATTAACATATGCATGTCCTCAAGTGGACTGCTGGTCTTTGGGTTAAGACATGTATCATATACTTACAGTTTGAACCAGTCAATGGTTTTCTTTCTTTTTATTTAATGAATGGTTAATATGCTTATATGCAGCCCAAAAGATTTCAAAAAGCAAAATGTATAAAAAAAAACAGATAAAAAAAATAACCAACAATAAATAAAGTTTTGAAAGGATAAAAATGACAACAATAAATGTTAAAATTAATAAATTAAAGTTAATAACATAAAATAAACATCAGAGATGAAAAATAATGTAGAGTAACATGTTTTAAGGATAGGTCTTAATTCATATATTAATAATAATAATTATTATTATTATTATTATGTCGTTGGATTATTCTTCTTTTTTTTTAAGATAATGTTATAATCCCTCTTTGCTCCTGTTTACCTGTACAGGACCACGTGCGTGCTGCTATGACCTGTATCCGGTTCTTCACTCACAGAGCCACTTCGTACCTGCAGCTGGGGGAGCAGCAGGTATCTCTCTCTCTTTATGTCCACAGTTATGCCGTTGGAAAACATTTTTAAAAATCTCCCTGCTCATATGAGAAAGATGACCCTGCTGCTGACCTGAAACTTGACCTTTACCTTGTACAGCGCTGGTTGGTCAAAGCCAAAGAGCACCTGAAGACATACCTGCAGGAGCAGCAGGGGCGGGGCTCCGGGAGGAGAAGGTCGCAGGTCAACTCCTTCAGGAAGATGATGTCGTCCAGCGACGTGTCCAGGTTATACAACACTTCAATGAACTATTAATCATTGCTACCACTGTGTGCTACTTCTTAGATAGGACCAACTTCTGCCTTTTTTTATTAGGCATATGAACACAATTGAGCTTCAGCTGGAGGTGACCCGTTTCCTGCACCGCTGTGAGACGGCGACCTCCTCCAAGACCCCACAGACCAGCACGCCTTCCTCCAGGTCCCCTGGATCCAGCTCGCCACCTACACTGTTTGGAGGAAGCCCGATGAAAGTGGAGGTTGCCTGCAAGGTGAGGGTCCAGTTGTGATTATTTCAGTTCTTCACTTCCTGTATTTTAAAATCTATTTTCCACCTCAGATAGATTAAGTTTGTTAGAAAGGGACACTGCTTTGCTACCGACTGTAGAAATGTGTTGAAACCCTGAAATAATGTGAGAGTATATATATTTATGAATACACAGATATCTTTAAGGACTTTAAGATCCCACTGTGTTTGAATGCTCTTAGTTTCAGTCATTTTTTACCAATAATTGTAATGTAAACATCTATTTATATTTACTTACTTACTTACTTTACTTTACTTACTCTCACCGGCCACTTTACGAGCTAACAAGGTGTACCTAATAAAGTGGCAGTGTGTTCTGTGTTGCCGCTGAAGTCCATCTGCTTTATGGTTGGACGTGTTGTGTTGAATATGTTGAAGTTGAAATCATTTAATAATTGTGCGTTTTAATGTAAAATATTAAAGGACTGATAGTTTAGAGTGTTTCATGTATTTCATGGATATAAGAACATTCTGTCTAATATTTATCATTAAATGAATAATATGTCTTTATTTTAATGATTACAGGTGATGCTTGGAGGAAAAAACATTGAAGAGGGTTTTGGCATTGCCTATAGAGTCATACAGGTACACGGGCCAATTATTTGTTTCATTTTTTATTTTATGAGTGCAAATGTGAACTTGAGGAGAAAGTTTAAAAAATGAAAATGACGATGGTTGATGCCAGAAATATGGCCACTGATTTCAATGTTTGAAGCTTTTATACTACTTTTTAATAGTAGTCTTATATTGATATAATTGCTGTAATTGTTATTTTTATTCACTTTTTTATTGTTTTTTGTGCAACAGACAAAAACACAAAGAGTAAGCTCTTAACTGACTTAGTGTACAAAAAACTACAGCAACAAATAAAATGTGACACGTTAACATGAACATGTTTACTGTGTTGCCTCAGGACTTCCAGCTGGAGGCTCAGTCGGTCTACGTGCGTGCCGGCCAGAGGCTCGTCCGACAGAGGCAGTATGGAGCCGTACGGCAGCTGCTGAAATGTGTCGGTGAATCGGGCACCGCCACCAAAAACGACTGTGATGCCCTCATCCTCAGCTGTGTCTCCATCGCAGAAAAGGGACCTGCTGATGTGAGTGACAGGAAGGTTTTTAAGATAGTAGGAGGAAGAATGAGACACTTAGTTTACTGTGATAACGAGTCATGACTGTGACCTTGTTCCATGTTGGCTTTTTGGTCACAAAGACTTTTGCTGTCCTTTATCTTATTTAGGCCAAGGAGCTGGAGAGTCTCATTCTGGAGACGAAGAGTACGGAGACCAAGGTAACATGAATCTCACTGCACTGCATCTTATTATTCTCTGCTTATCACTATCAGTGTTCTTGTTGCCTGAGGCTGTTTATTTTATAAATATAGAAACCACAATTACCCTGTTGTTCCGCCTCGTCTCCTTGTGAGGGTCAACCTTAAAGGGACTGTTCAGACTTTTTAAAGCTGGGTTGTGTGAGGTATTTATCCATATTCAGTATATTATCTACAGCACGCCACCAGGACAAGCAGGCAGGAGAACCTGCATGAAAGCTAAGAGATGTACTGCTCAACTAAAAAAAATCAGTATCAGTTTAGGTTTGCACTATATTTAGAGCATTTTCACCACTTTATCTTGCAGTCAGATAGCCTTTTCTGAAGGGAACTGGGGCCGTTATCTTCAATAATATTTTCTTCAAACCACCAGACTCCTTTAACAAAAACAGTAATGTTACATTTCAGAACACAGGAGTAGCTGGTCTACTGCTGCCTTAATTGTTTAGTTTGTTTGTATTATTGTGTGACTTGAGTGAATCCCAACTAACTCATTAAAACATGTCACACAATAACACCACTAATTTTCCCTCTTTCCAGTGATATCCCTTTGTTTTCCTGTTTTTCTTAGCTGGCCCCTTTGTAACGTCATCTCCCCTCGACTAGAATAATCCCCCCAGGAGGGTAAAAACAGCAAAATTATTCTCTTAGAAAGCTAATTGATGGTCTACCCTTTTCTGCAGATCAAAGCCTATCTGCTATGCAGTAAACTGCGACCAGCGTACCTGCTGGCGGTGAAGCTGGAGTCGAGCCGAGCGGGCCCGCTGGTCCAGGACGTCCTTCAGGCGGCCGAGGCGGCGCAGGACTCAGTGATGCAGAATATCTGTAGCCAGTGGCTGTCTGAACACCACAACAAATCATCTCAGCAGCGCCAGGGCCGCCCTAATGCCAGGTAAAGGCACAGTCGGCATAACAAGGGATCACACGTACACCACTTGAAAACAAATGAGCCACAAATGAAGCGCAAATAAAAAGGTCCAGGGTTTCTAACGTAACAGTTGAAGAAAGGCTGATGAATAATCAGCTTTCAGATAGACTGCACATCGTATGCTACAGGAGAGCAGCTGTTGCACATGTTACATGTTGTGTGGTCTGCAGCTGCAGATCAATATAACAATTAATATAAAACACTCTTCACGCCCGTTTAGCCCCATATTATCACTCAACAGTGTTTCTGAGGAGATAATATGGTGCTTAAGAGTCGAGACGATTTTAGTGTCTGGGCTCAAATCTGGTTTAATTATTTATTTTAAAAACCTGCAAAAGTTTAAAAGGATAGTATGGATTTATTGAAGTGGGCTTGTATGAAGTATTTATCCATAATTAGTGTGTAACCTGCTGTAGATGGCGATTGTCACACGCCTCGTTTGGAGAATCAAACAAAGAAGCTAAGAAATGTTCTGCTGTGGACGAGGGCAGCAGCAAAATGTGTATTAGCCACCTAAAAAAACACTATCAAATTAAGTGTACACTATATGTCAAATATTTTTACTGCTTTATGTTGCTGTCAGACAGCTCTTTCTGACAGGAGACTGAAGTTTTAATTTATGCTCTCTTCAAAGCCACCAGACTCCATTTACAAGAATAGTAATTTTACCTCACGGAGTTTCTGTTCTTTCACTGCCTCAATCGGTCAGTTTATTTTTGATATTGTGTGACTTTGGTATTTTCAAGTTTTAGTTCTGATTAACCAAAAGTCACACAATGACACAAAAACCAACAGATCAAGGCAGTGAAAGATCAGCAGCTCTCGTGTTTCGCAAGGTAAAATTCCAGTTTTTGTCGATGGAGTCTGGTGGCTTTGAAGGAAGAATCTTCAGATCACGTACACTGATTGTGCTGGTACTCCTGCCTACTACTGACCGCCATGTACTGTAGGTAACACTGACTATGGAAAGATGCCTCATACAACCACATTAAAAAAAAAAAACTATCCCATTAAATTTCCACCTTTCTGCAGTGACGTGCAGTAGTCATGGACCCTGTGACATGACTGTTGGGTTTGTTACTGGGTGTGATCAGCAGACAAGAAGCTTTCACCCAGAGAGAGGCTGTCCAGCCTGGTGTTGAGTTACTATTTAATTGGAAACATCCAGAAACCCTTACGGTCACTTTCTCTTTCCGTTTGTTCAGCCTTCTGTCTGTGAAACTTACAATCACCGCCGTGCTTTATTTCCATCCCGGGAAATATTTAGCTGTATCTCTCATCTGTTCAGTGTTTGAGAGGGAACAATGTTACTGCAACTACTTACTATTACAGACAAACATAGCTAACCGCAATGTTAACCGTCGTTTTTACACAATATAAACATATCTATAATTCAGTATTTGACATACATTAATCTCCTACCTCAGCCAAAAGGGAAAATATCTTTAACTGACTAGAGGGCCTCTGACAGATGTGTCACCTGTCCTTTTTCTTTCATATTTATGTGCTTGTTGTTTCTGTTTGTGAATTTATTCTGACGTCTCGTCCTCCGCCAAGAACGGTACATGTTCAATCCGTGAAGAAACTGAAAACTCTTGTTTTTTGTAATCCTGATGAAGCCGTTTACCTTTTTAAATAATATTGTATAGCACATTTTATGGCCAGCTTTCAGTGTGTATTTCCCTTTTGGTAAGGGAAATTAATATCAAACAAAATGTGATGCATTTTAGGGCATTGTTGAGAAATTCAGAAAGTTTTAGGTTGGATAAAGAAAGGGACCGACTTATAGATCATGTTATTGCTCAATTTAAAATTAATCACGCATAATGTCAACTTTAGAGTCGTTAGTTTTGTCTCTGGATGGCTCAGTTTTTTTTATTTATCATCTTGTGTCGCTAGTTTTAAATCATGCTTTTCACTTTCTTCACTTTCAGGCCCAAACCTGTCTGAACTGTAAAAATCCACAATGATTCACTTACACAGAATCAGTCAAATAATATAAAAAAAAAAGGGATATAACTTTCGCCATATTAATTTTGCCTATTTTTCACAAAGCTACACCCTGGCCAAAACGGTGGAAATGTATTGTCACCATAAAAAGTTTTTAGTTAATTTACGTGACAATCACCTTTGTTGCTAAGCTGCCTTTTGAAGGATGATGTGTACTGCAGAGCGACTCTGATCACATGGTCGAGGTCTGTCTCTGTTTAGAGGAGATGCTGTGTGTCCTTTTGTCTTGCTTCCTCTGCTGCACTAGTCTGAAGCCTGAGACTGACGGATCTCCCTGTGATAGTAAGTGTTGATCGGCAGGAGATGAAAAGAAGCCAGTGTAGACACTCTTGCACTCTAATCCTCCTTAACTTGGACTGTTGTCTCATCACTGCCGCACTTTATACCTACTGAGTTTAAAAAAAATGAAATTCTTTTGGTAAAAATTGTAAAATATGTAACTGCTTTGATGATGCAGGGACTAATGATTTTGAAGTGTAACTGATTTCTTCATCCCCTGTAAAATAAAATGAGCAAATAATAAAAAATGTAATATACAAAAATTTGTAATATTGAGCTTTTTAAAGTTTTTTTTTTAATTCACTTTCCTCAAGTCCTCCTGTGCAAATAAGTTTAGAGAAAAACTGACACTGCACTAACAAACACCAGCCTGTCAGAGAGAAGTAACACAGCATCCATGTCTGCCCTCAGTCCTTTCTCTTTCTCAGTAAGATAAAACGGTTTGTCCTCGCAGCCGATCACTTTCTTTCTTCGACTTGAATCCTTCCTCTCACTTTCTGGAGCATCCACTCCAGCAACTTTTCCTGGCTGCTTCTTAGATTTTCCACCGTAGCCTCCGGCAAACTGTTAGCTGCTGCTCCACGGCTGTGGTTTCTCCCTCCTTCCTGCCCCCTTTAGCTCTGGCTGGTCTGCGTAAAACGCATGACTTCCTGTGCTCCGGCATGGAAAAAGTGGCCACAGGCACCACAACCTCAGATACACTGTGAAATCCAGAGAGCTTTCCCTGGCAGCAAAAGGATTAATCAGCATTGTGTGAACTCTCCAGGGGCTTGAATGAAACAAACATAAAATTATATGTATAAGTTCCACACCCCGGCTTTAAGATGACCCATTTCTCTGGTTTTGTGTCCGGACAGCATGTTGTCGATCTGAAAGTTGAAATTCAAAGGACTTATACGAGCACCTTTATAGTAATATCTCCGTTTATTTACATCAAATGTAAACATTCAACTCTTAACATGAATGTAAGTGTAGTAAAAGGCATGTTTCACTTGTATAAAACACAGAATGTAAACTCTTGGCAACCTCGCACGTGAATGCTGAGCAGGAAACATGACTGGGGAGATCCTTATAAATGTATGAATGTGCAGTTTTCGGAAATGGAAAAAAAGTTCTCTGCAGATATTGCAATGACATGGTTCTAAGTCTGATTTGGTTAAATAGAAAAGCCTCCTTATAATAACCTATATTGATTACAATTATCACAAAATACATTTATGCAATTCAAGCGGTAATCGTGGCTCAGACTTTGATAGTTTACTAATTTTTTTTATCAACCTGGAACAACTGTAAGAACCCCTGCAACTGTTTAGAAACGCTGGCACAAAAGTCAAGCAATTTAGCTGCAAATTCTGGAGAAATTAAAAAAACAAAACGCAATATTTGATAAAGATGCTGGTCATTTACCCTGACTTGACCCTTCACAGTATCCTACAGCATTACAATACATCAAGTTGCTTTTTTGCCTACACTGTATTCACATTGTGTCACAAAAATATAGAGTCAAAAAGTCATTTGTGGTTACATGATAATACAGTTGAGCTGTTTTGGTTTGAGGAGCTGTTGTGGAGCACCAAATTACTCAAGTTATTAAAATGTAATTACTGCATTATTACACAAAAAAGCAACTTCACATTATAGTACCTCTTACAGTATTACCTGACTGCTTATTAGGTAAGAAACGCTCAAAGTTACAGAACATCGAAACCATAATGAAATGAATGATGAAAGAAAGAATAAGGTCTCCTCTGAGAACTGAAATAGATTGCGGTTAAAAGTTGAATCAGTCCCACTCGATGCCAAGAAGCTCACAGCTGACGTCCCACAGTCTCCTCGCTGTCTCCTCACTTCTTCCCTGAGGGGCTACAAAGGCCGGGGCGCAGTCACTGAAACGAAAGGAGGAGGAACGATCATTACATAAGAGCTAATGATGCGGTGAGTCATCTCTCTGTGAGCAGCGGTCCCATTTCTCTTTGACCTTGAGCACGATAACCGCGTTTAGTATCAAAGTATTTCATCTGTCCACGCTTCTGAAAGGGCAGACGGCAGAAATAACTTACGTCTTTTTTTCTACAGTGCCTTAAAGTTCAAATCACAAAGATAGGCCGATATGGTGTATGTTTCATCTAGATTGTAAATAGACCTTTTTTGTGTAGATTGTGCACCAATATACATTATATTATACATTATTTCATACAATCTTTTACATTGTCAACCAATTCTAGCTATGAAAACTAGAAATAAGCATATAGATTAAAAAAACAGTGGCAGGAAAAAGTATGTCCTGTTTTCTGCATTAATGTGTCATAAAATATGATCTGACCTGCATCTAATTCCCAGGTAAAGACAAAAACAATGTGCTTAACCTAAAACCACACAAACAATCATAATCTTTCACGTCTTTATTGAACACATCCATTAAACATTTATAGTAGTTGAGTGCGGTGTAGAGCTACTTTGACCTCAAACTTACCACTTATCACCACTGGTGTCGCCAAAGAGAAAAACACTGAGATCTTCAATATTGTAACTTTAAAATTTCCAGTAAATTACACAAACTGAATCTTCATTTTCATTTGTGGCACCTTACTAAGATTCCTTACTTCTAGATAAAAAAAAAAACCCCAGCAACAACAAGAAACAAATTTTAGGTTTTAAAAGGAAACTTTTCCAAGGTCCAAACAGGAAAAAAGATGGGTGGGAAACTGTTGATTGGATTGCCATGAAATCAAAATAATCTTGTGCCCCGAGGGAAAACTCCTCGTGTCTTTTGTGATCTTCTGACTTCCCCTCACTGTCTCCACGAGGTCGACACTCATGATTGAGATTGAAATGTCTTGACAGTTTTTAATTTGTTTGTGATTAGTTTTCAATGCAGGAGGAAACTGACGAGAGACCAAACAAGTTGAGATGAAAATGACTGACCCTTTTTTCCAGTTATGAAAGAAAACCCTCTTTATCACGAGTTTAAAACTTTTATTTTGGTCTAACTCAGTGGGACATGCACTCCTTTAGTACAAGATAAAATAACATTAAAAAACTGTCTAATGGCCAAACCATGTTGGAGTCACTGGGGGTAACCAAGTTTTGAAGCGGGCATCGTTCCTGAGGTGAAACAAAAGGTTGTGGGATGTAAAGTTTCTTTTACAAGAAACTGGGAATGAAACATTAATGTTGAGAGTAAAAGAACACGCTTGTTGCACAATTTCATACCTTGTTGCACATTAGTCTTCTAACAGCAAAAGTTTTCCACATTTAAATGTCTTAAAACGACTAAAGCTGTGTTCTACATTTTGTGGAGTTGTGTCCTTAAACGGCCCAACAATTATCCAACTCCAAGAAATGTCAGTGCTGTGCTTAGCTACTTTTGATCTAGTTTTAAGCCACATATTTTTGATACACTTTTTCAATTTTGGCTGTTCTTAAATATATATTTTTACTGGATTTAGGATTTTAGTCATCAGAGGGACAAACTGAGCAAACGTTAGTAGCAGCTCAGCTTGCAGCCCCTCCTGGATGTCGTTGGAGAAACGCAGATTTTTTTGCTTAATTTTGCGCTTTTATCCGTTTAAATCACCTGGTCCATTTGTTTTGGAGGATGGGACCTCTGCAGATAATTCAGCTCCCAGTAAAAACCTCCTAAACGATGAACACTGAAGCTGACGGCAATTGTGATAAGAACAAATCCTGTGATCCCAACAAACTCTTTTGTCATGTTTTTCTTTGTGAGACCCCAAGCAGCAGAA
Source organism: Serranus cabrilla (assembly GCA_903364295.1). NCBI lineage: Eukaryota > Metazoa > Chordata > Actinopteri > Perciformes > Serranidae > Serranus > Serranus cabrilla. The sequence continues at coordinate 53,693 of CAFUXE010000139.1, read as the reverse complement.
ATGACATACTGTGCATGTAAGAATTCACGATGAGAATAATGTTCATCCAGAACCATCAGGCGAGCTCGGTGTCTCCTACCTGAAGTGTTTCCCAGAGATTGAGTGCAGCTCGTCTGCCACAGCGCAGTAGATGCTGGTCTGTGCTCCTTCCCGTGGGGTTTTTAGGAACGTGGCGAAGACTGTGAAAAATATCGTCATGAGAGTCGAGTGTCTGGTCAGGTCGGAGTTCACCGTCCCCGGGTGGACCGAGTTCACTGTCACATTGGTACCTGAGAGGGGACGACACACCTGGGTCAGTATTTCTATATTCTACTATTTCTACTTTTACTCAAGTAAAAGATGATGCTAATGGATGTCACATTATAGAGCAGAACATTAACTTTTAGGATATTACATTTTATAAAGTTTAATCTTGAAACCAACATTCAAAAACAAGTAGTTGGTCTGACTCCTGCTGTAATAACTGTTCCTGTTCCTCCTGTTTACCAGAGCAGAGCAGCTCATCTGCCCGTGCTCCCATGTTGTGTGTGTTTGTTTATGTGTGTGTGTTTGTGTACCTTTGAGTCTTCGCGCCAACTCTCTGGCAAAGAGCACATTTGCCAGTTTGCTCTGGCAGTACGCTAATCCGCTGTTGTAGCTGCCCTGGCTGTGGAGGTCATGGAAACGGATCCAGCCGAAGTTGTGAGCCAGAGATGAGACCACCACGATCCGGGCCGGCGCACTGCGCTTCAGCAGCCCGATCAGCAGCGACGTCAACAGGAAGTGCCCTGACAGAGGTAAGAGATGCAAACAGCTGCTGCTGAACACACAGTCTGTGTTTTTAGTAAAGGGATAGTCCACCCAAAAATCCAAAATACCTTTTTTTTTCTTACTGTTACGGCTACGTGAGTTTATCAATCTAGATTATTTTGGAGTTCTTTCTGTGAGCAGTTTCATGTAGAAATTACATCAGAGAGAAAATAGTTCCTACACAAAACTGCTCACAACAGATTTCTGGAAAGAGACGATGCTAAAGGTAGGAGGGAAAAATATGGATTTTTGATTTGGGGTGAACTGTCCTTTTAACCTGACAGTAAAAGCAACTTAAAACTTTCAAATTCTGATCTTTCACATTGTCCATCGGGACAACTAGGAAAAAGAGGCTAATGTCGTCATTTCAGAGGAAATGTGGCTTCAAATTTTGAAAATCAATCTGTTCCTTTTTTTTGCATAAAAAAAGAATGTATAACAAAATCTATACATACATTTTTGTCTTAACGATGTGCAACAATTTTATAATTAATTTACCCACCACTAAATAGAATCTGTTTTGAATAATAATAAAAGCAGATTAAATTTGTATTAAAGATGCTGAATGAATATTCTGTTCCCACTTCATCCGTGTAGAGTAAATAAAATGTTAAGAACTGTAAAATCATTTTCACATTTTGCTTATTTAGGCTGAGTAATTGTGCATGAAACAACAGATGAATTAATCAAGTAATCCATCTGGTTTTCATTCCTGTTTAAGGTTTGATTTATTCATTGATTAGACTGAATTTCAGCGCAGCCTCACCTAAGTGATTGACTCCCATGTGCATCTCAAAGCCATCGATGGTTTTAGTGTAGGGGCACATCATCACGCCGGCGTTGTTGATGAGGATATGAAGATGGTTGACGTCTGAGGAAGAAAACATCACACAAAAACAAGCGTAGCTGTGATAAATGTTGAATAATAACAAATCAGAGCTGTGTGTAGACGTGACTCTGTTTACCTCTCAGGAACTGCTGTGCGAACGCTCGTATCGAGCACGTGTCCGCCAGGTCGAGCGCTCTGACCTCCACTTGTGCTTGAGGATACGCGGCTCGTATACTGGCGGCAGCCTCCTCGCCTTTGTCCACGTCTCGGCACGCCATGATCACCCGAGCCCCTGTCATGAAAAACAAGCAGCAGCTAAACTATGAACAAAACAGAAGCTACATTAATGTAAAGAAGAGAAGAGCCAGACATTTATAGAAGGAGGTCTCCAATCCTGAAATCCAAAACTAAAGTTTAGGATCTTTGGTCGACGTTTAAGATGATATTTAATTTATGTAACTGAGAGTGGCACTTTAACAAAACAATACAAAAGATGGTTATACACATAGTTTAGCATAGAGTTATTTTAAAATATCCTTTACATGTCCAACGTAACGTAAGCTGTAAAAAATCCTTTGATTGTTGCATATCTTAACTTCAAATGACAAAAACTAGTACTGACCTGCAAAACACATGAATTTTAGTGAAATACTCTAAAATGAAAACTCCCAGTATTCTAACTGTTATTGTCCCACATTTCCTTTTAAAAAAAGGATCTTTTTGTTGTTTTTAAAAGCATTTGTATCACATCAAATAAGGTTCCTGGAGAAAACATGACATCAAACTGTATTAATCAGTCTGATGAGGTCATCTGAGTCCATAAAAAATCTGTAAAATAATAGGATATGTTTTTTTTTGTTTAGTTTTTAAAATATTATTACACTTTATATTATAAATCGTAGGAGGTTGTTTTAACTGAAAAATGAAGACAACATATAGCAACATTATCAAGAAAGTACAGTGCAGTCGGCTATGGATATAAGATGTGTGTGCAATGTAATAATACTACTAATAATATATGTGTGGTATATATTCATTTCATATAGCCTCACAGCAGAGACTACCAATGGTAGATTAAGGATTTTAAAGCACCGTGCTGTGTGTGAACATAAAACCAAAAAGTCACCTCGCACTGCCAGGTCCAGGGCCGTCTCCTTCCCGATCCCTGTGTTGGCCCCTGTGAGGAGAACTGTCTTCCCTTCCAGACTAGTTGTGGACCTGCACACTCCTCCTGCTGCATACTTTCTGTTAAAACACAAAGAAATGTCATCATGAATACCGCTGTATTATAAACTGCCAGCTCCATTTGCATGACTAGAAGCCCCCTTCTGCAGTTAGTATAAGTTATGTCCTCATTATTATTGGACATATGGACAGCTTGGCTTAATTATTCATAGGTAAACTTGGACAATGAGCAGGAATGAGCGTCAAGTCGTACGACCCACGCCACTGAACAGGGCCTCCCTATAGCCAATAGCTCTGCTGGAGTAATGCATACAGATATAACTCCTCCTACGCTCAGCCTCCTGATAGGCCCCAGCAGCTCAGATGGAAGACTCCTGGTTCATCTCTGTGCAAAAACTCCCACAGCTCCATCATTCTGTTTAATTGATTTTCTGCTTAAAATACCAGCCAGCGTCGTGTGAAATAGCATGTGATGACAAAAGAGGCTTTACAATGACGATCAGTTGGGTTAAGAGGGCGGACAGTGATTTATATAATGTAAATGAACCCTCATCGTAATAATTACATCAGTGCACTGTAATGCCCTGTCAACCAAGTAACAACCTCTGCGTGATGTGTTAAAACACTGGATTTGTACGAGATTGAATGGGTGCATAAATCGCGGCTTACCTTATGTGTGGTGCAAATAAAATCACCAGTAGCGTCACCACTCCGAGGCCCGCGACAATTACTAAAAGCAACATCATACCACGGATGTGCGCTTTTCTGTCTCTTCCAGCAGGACGCCACTGCTCTGTGGAGAGAACAGCTGATGTCAAAGCATAAAGGGGTGCAGAACGTAGCAGGGGTGAAAGAGACACCGCGAGCGGAATCATGGGATTGTAGTTTTTACAGCCTGGTAGGAAAATCACTCAAGGTTACCACGCATATTTATTTTATTGTTATTATTTTTTCACAGCAAGATTACGCCAATGTTTTTATTTGCAGGTGCATTTTAAAAAGTAGAGTAATTTGTGTTAACAATTGGAAAAAAGCAATAGGGAAAATAATTATAAAGGGAGGGGGTGGGGTGAAATCATATAAGAATAAATGAATAATTGTATCGTAATTTATATGAAATAAATAATCAAGACTTATTTTGAAAAAAAAATTAAATTTATAGAAATAGAAATAAATGAGCAAATGAATTAAAATGCTTGTAATTATTCTTTTATATTTGGTTGTTTAAAAAGAATATTGCTACATGTATTAATTCCTCAATATAAATTCCAAATAAATACATTTATGTTTCATTTAATAGAAATGTTTAAATATGCAAATACTTTTTTATATACAGCAAGTTACAACACACAACAAATGAATAATAAATAGATTATTAAATAGGAACACAACGTTAGATAAAACAGGTTAAGATTTAAGATGTTTTTTGAAATAATTAAACTGAAACAAATAATTAAAGTGGGTTGTTGTAGTGTTTATTTTTAGAAAGAAGTAGTAAAAGTGTTAAACGTCATTTCCCAGAAGGCACAGTGAAAGCTGTCTGCGTATTGCCTGAATAGAAATGTCATCGGGATGCTATTTAAATCGTTCTCGACAACGTTTGACATTATTTTGATTGGTTTTATTTCTCCTTTGAATGTAACATTTTGCTTGTTCTCTTTTTCAGTACTAAAACATATACTAAAACATGATTTTATTAGATTTTTGATCCGGCGTTTTAGGCTTTGGGTCACGAGGGCCATCATGCGGAAATCCCGGGGATGTGATTATCATCAAAGCAAAAGTAGTTGACAGTGATTTATTTAACAAAAGAAACGGCAGCTACGTTACAGTTAAAGCAAAATGTCGTCGGAAGAATTTGAAAAGTTGCACGAAATGTACCAGTCACTGTACGAGGAGCTGAAGCTGATGCCGGAGAGAGCTCTGAAATGTCACGGAGGTAAACAGTTTGTGTTGTTATTCTTTTACCGGCTAAATTGACGTTAGCTAGCTGTGAAACAAACTCAGCAGAAGATGTTTTCTGTGTTGTAAGACTGGAACTTGCTTTTTATTAACAGAGGAGAGGAAGAGACTGGTGAGGACTTTCGATGAGAGGCATGGAGAAGCTGAGGAAGTGGTGAGCTGCTCTCCTGTTTGTTTGTTTTTGGTAGTGAAATATGCTAAGTTAGCTTACCACTTGTATTACAGCTATTTGTAGTCTTTAATGTACTCTTGCATTATTGAAGTAAACAAACATAGAAGGAAGGGGTAGAACCACAACATTTTCCAAAATGACACTTGAGTATCCTTCATTAACTCAGGTACTGTACTCAAGTATACATTTGGATTTTATTTTCCATAGTGTTTTGATGTTGTGTAATTTTTTTTAATGCAAAGATTGCAGCTATTTCATGGTTCCGTCTTGTTAGTGTGAGGATTTGCTGCTTTTCTTTGTAATCATTTTAGTTCCCTTAAAATAAAGGAGAAGTTTGGCCTTTTATTTGGACAAAACAGAGCAATGTTAAGGTGTTACAGGAGTCAGGGTAATGGTGACAGGTGTTTCTCACTACATATTCATATTTTGGATCAATTTATCTAAAATATAATAAGCAGACTGGTCCATAATGAAAGCAAACACATTAAGTTAATTCTCAGTGATGATATTGGTCTTAGAAAAAGTAAACAAATTATACAGATTATGTGGAAATATATTTGCAGTAATTACATAATAATTACTCCACCTCATCCAACCACTGCAGTGCAACCATACTATTATATTAACCATCAACCTCCAGCTTTGTTTGTTAATGGTGGGGAAGGTAGCAATACCTCAATATTAAAACACTCCATTACAAGACAAATCCCTGCATTTATTCTTCAATGCATCCCTTAATCTAAGCATTAAATATGACCAGCAATAAGTTCTTAAATATCAAGTGATATAAATATAAACGTACAAAATTACAAAGATGCAATGTATGTAATGCGGAATTGGTACTTTTTATTGACCTATACACTCAACAATAAACCTTACATTCACAGTTAGTGGTTAACATGCTTAAGTTTAAACAACTGTCACCATCTCAAACGCTAGCTTTCTAATAAAACATATGATTATTATAAAAAATGATGTTGGTGGAGTTAATTAGAACCACTTTACATGTTGGTAGTTACATTTACAACAATGCATCATACTTTGTAATCTAAGATATGTGTTTAATGTAATTCATAATTCGGAAAAGTTAATACAAACAGTTGCTATAAAATAATGTAGTAGTGAAGTATGCTCTGAAATGTCATGGAGTAAAGTTAAAGCGTGACATAAAATGTAAATATTTAAGTAAAGTACCCTAAAAACCTTAGTACAGCATTTGAGTGAATGTACTTTCCACCACTGGCATTGAAGCTATAATACAACCTTTTTTTAGTCTTTGGTATCCTAATCCAGAAGTTGTTTGTCAGTGATATCTGTATGTCGCTGTTAATGTGTTCACATACACTTCACAGAGAAAGATCACACCATTTTCTTTTCCGTCTCCAGTTAGAAGGAATGGAAGAGGAGCTGCGTGCTGCCCCTCCCACCTACCGAAACGCAATGAGCACAAAACTGCGCATGTACCGCCGGGACATGGGCAAGCTGCAGAGGGACATGAAGAGCGCTGCTCCTGGCTTCGGCTCTTCTTCCAATGCAGCGGAAGGAAGCCATCATAGCATCTATGCATCACAAAACCAACAAAGTGTAAGTGTGTGGCTGTGGACTTTGATATGTTGTGCAACCTGGATTTTAGGAAAAGGTTGGACATTGACGAATGTAAATAAAAAGGGATGCAATCATTTACTAATACTTTTTTACATATGTCCCATTGGAAAATGCACATACACAATATACCTTATGTTAAAACTGATAAACTAAATATTCTGATTTCTAAATTTGATGCATTCTGTTTTCAAATTTTGCATAATGTTAATGTTAATGTCATCTCATTAAGGAGTTAGCAACAAATTACAAGGAACATTTAAAAGCAGGAAATGTTTCAGCTATCAAAAATATCAGTGGGAAAGCTTTTTTCTCTGCTTTTTATAAATACAAATGTGGGGAAATGAAGGAAATCAATATATTCATCATCATCAATCATCAAAAAATGTCACTTATGAAACAATAACTTCCACTAATTTGCAGAGGAAAAAGTCACATTGATGCAAAAAAACCTCATCCCCTGCTCATGCTACAACATCACTCAGCTGCTTTTAAGCTCTCTCTGCCAATCTGTCACTCACTCATGTTTGGAAGAGCTGTAAGATGGAAATTTTACTACCCTGGAATGTGTTCAGCAAAATGAATTGATATCTAAACGAGTGCCAAAAAATGGATTTGTTTCTCCTGTAAATGTTTTTTCTTCCTCTTCTGTTAAAATAATTTCCCCTGACTGGATCTGTCATTTCTGCCCACCTATGCAGACCCACCAGCAGTCCCAGAGAACCTTGCTCCTCCAGGGTTTAGACTCTCTGAACAACGCCAGTCAGAGTATTGAACGAAGCCAGCGCATCGCCGCAGAGACGGACCAGGTCGGCACCGATATCATCGAGGAGCTGGGAGAGCAGAGGGAACAGCTGGACCGCACCAGAAACAGAGTGAGCCGAGAACTGTTATCATGTTCCTGTGCTGGCTGAGATAGTGGTGCTGCATAATGTTTTAACCTGTTATGGTTAGATATTTTATGTTTGATATTTGAGTCATATTATATTTTAGTGTATCTGATAAATGAAAAAGATGATGTGTTGCTGTCAGACCATGATTTTGTAAAATCTCTTCTGTCTTTTGTTTATTTTGCAGTTGGTTGATACTGGAGAGAATCTCAGTCGAAGTAGAAAAATTCTTCGTGCCATGTCACGACGGTGAGTGTTGCCCTTGAAGCGGATATACAAACATTTAAATTGTTGTTGTTTTTTAGACCAATGCACTAAATGATTACATTCTAATCGTCTGTTTCTTTATTTGATTCTCTTATTTTTCACTGAATTATTGCAGTGCAACACACGGGCCAATTGCTCGGCCTCCGTTATTTCAGCCTCAGTTCAAGCTGTTGATTGAAGATTTACAGTAAACATCTAATTGTGGAAGCTACTGGTGATACTTTACTGATCATTTGGAATGTGTACAGGTTAATTTGTTTAATTTATTTCTAATCCACCACAGTTTTCTCTTGGCAGACCAGCTGTATTTTACTTAAATGTGATAAAATCGTTAAATGTAAAAGAAAAATGAATGAATCAATATGTTATGTAAATGCTTGTGGAACAATAATCACAGGCTATAATATTGACTTTCTTCTCTTTTTTTTGTCTTGTAGGCTGATGACGAACAAGTTGCTGTTAGCTGTCATCATTATAATGGAGTTGGCCATTCTAGGTGCTGTGGTTTATCTGAAATTCTTCCGATGATGATCAAACTATCCCACTTTTTTTTTTTAAAACAGTCTAAGCTCTTAGCTCAGACACAGACTCTCTACATCTGACTATCCTGCAGCAATAATTCTCCTCTGCTGTCTTCAGCCAACGGTTTCTGTGGGTGCAAATAAGGACAAGGAGATGCATAAAGTGAACATTTACGGAGACTGGATTCTGTCCATGGGCAAGTGAAGTTCACATGACGAGAATGATGAAATGTTGAACCTGTTAATGGACCAAACCTACAGAAACTCCATGCACAAACTGTGATCTGATGTTTGCACTGTTTTATCAGACTGTTAATACCTTTGATGCCCTGCAGGGTTCTTATTTTTTGGACTTGGCTGCTACAGGCCCTAGAGATGATTCTCTGTAAGCATTTATTCAAGCCTGAGTACGATCGACTTGCTCCCACATGTGTAGACTCTCCGGGGGCGGTACTTGTGAAATGTTACTGACAGACATTACTGCAACAGTTATTGGAGGCTTATACAATCTCAGATTGGGATACTTTATTGTTAGCTTGCAAATAAAGTTGTGCCATTATCTGTAAAATGCGAAACAGTGTGATGATTTGGCATCAGTTGATCTATTTTTATTGTGTCATAATGCCCATTATCCAAATGGTTGTATTAAGCTAATTATTTTTTAAATTCCTGTGTACTCTGCTGAGGCCAAATATGTCAGTCAGAGATGTGAACGTTAACTGGGTGGAAAGTCTTAATATACGTAATATTCTTAACCGGTAATAATCTTGTCTATTCACTGTATAATACAAATATCACTGTTAGAAGTAGGCTTCAGTATTCCTTATTTGACAGATTATTAAAGCTAATCTTTAACCTCAGTTTGAGTTGTATCTGATATTTCCAGGGATGGCAGGAAAACAGGTTAGAAAAACATCCGCTGTGGAGCTGACGTCAGCCCCAAACCAGGCCAGGTTAGTGCTGGGTACACAGCATCTGTTACTATGGAATTAATTCTCAAATAGTCGGTGATAAGGTTATTTCTAGTGCTGTGTTCTTGAAGTGGCACATCTGCCACTATGTTCTTTCTCCGCACGGTTATCACGCCTCACTGGTGTGATGCCAAGGACGAAAACATGTTTGGTGACCTGTTTGTGAGCATCAGGTGGAAAGGAGTGGTTAGTGAAGAAGGAAATATGTGTCGTTTTGTTTTGTTTTATCTTAAGTATTTCCTTTATGTTCCCAAAAAAGCACAAATTTCTTCTGTTACTAAGTACTAACAGCAAATTCTATGGCTGTATCATTGAGGCTGACATCTTTTCTGTTGGATCCCCGTTGGATGGGAGACAAATAAAAAGTGGCTGGAGTTCTGTTAAGTGTAAGACGACATCAGGCTTCACTTAAACTTTTCTTTCTCATTTTGTACAAAATAAACACATAGATGTAAATATACAGTATGTTGTTATTTATTTTTATTATAATAAATAGTGCAGCAGCAACTTGTTGAAGAATCTAGCAAATTGACAGGAATTACAATAAAAGTGTTAGAAGCAAATGTAGAGAAAAATAGTTAAGTGCAGGATTTTAAATCACAGTATAAAACAATGCAACTGCATAAAATGAAAGCAACGTTTTTTTTTACTAGTTGTTCTGTTCTAGTTCTTCGACATGACGCTTCTGGAGGTGCTACATTAGATTGGTTGAGATACTTTTCAGAGCTTCTGCCAAGCCTCTAGATACCTCCCCGTTACAGAAATCCAACCAGTCATGTAACTTGTTGGCACAGCGAGTGTGAAATGCCTCCTAACAGCTGGCATGTTTGTTGTTGGCTCACTCACTCAGCAGTGTGGTGTACGTGCTGCTGACACGTGAGTTATTACGTAAACATGTTATCAGACGTAAACAGATCAGCCTCATTGTCGTGTCTGATTGGTGCATCACTCAAACTCATTTTCCCATCAGGATTAATTATTATAACCTTGGTGATAGTCTGATTTTTTATTTGTTTTATCATTCTAACTCTGTTTTATGACCATATACCTGCATTCCTTTAGTTTATGTACCTTTAGAATAAAATCTAACTAAATATGGAAGGAATAAGACACGTGTACACAAGAACAAAAAATGCAGTCACATTTATGGAAGACCAAAATATAAACTCTTTGTTACAATGACAGTCATCGTTTAGTGGCCACATCAAATCAAGCATCAGATCATTTTAAGCTTAATGCAAATAGTTTTTGCCAGCATTTGAATTAAAGCTGGATATTGACCGTTTTTCAAGCCAATTTATGATGATGTAGTCAGTAAATATATAACACACAGTCATCCTAGTACATGTACTGGTAGGTTCATTGTGAAATACAAAAGTAAACTCTAAAGAAAATACAGTAACCACAGCTGGTCCGAAAGTGCAAACACATCATTACTAGTTTTTAGTATCTGGCACAGCCACAAAACACTTGTGAGAGTCCACGGTACATAGTGGACTCCAAACTAAGTCAAACTTGGTTTATCATACCTCTGAGGCAGGTTCATTCTCTTGTAAACCAAACGCATAATAAATATGTGGCAGCTGTGTCGTCTAACACTTAACCTTTAAAATACAGGAACAAAATAAGTTAGTATTGCTATTTAAATGAATAGTTCTTCCCCCAACACGTGTAGTAGTCAGGAAAATTATGTCAAAGGCTTTTGTCTCAATATTATCAATGTGAACTTTTCTCCTCAAATCCAAAAAACCCTTTTATGGTTTTATGATTTCAGACATAATTTTGTTTTCTTCATGAAACAGCAAAAACAGCAGAGATGACATCAAAACCTTCAGCTACGTTTAGTTCAGAGTTGCGGAATGCTCAGGAGGATGTTGACAGAGTTCATAGCTTTGCTTCATGCTTTCAGAGGCGAAGCTGCTCTGTGTCTTCCTTCACAGCCGGAATCTCATCCATGGCCACGTGTGCGCCTTCTCTCGTCTGTCCCAGAGACGACACGATGACGTCGACCGCTAAAGAGGCGGTGGCCTCCACGGCTTCAGGGCTGGCCCCCAGCACCGGGTTCACTTCCACCAGGTCCATGGCTGACAGCAGGCCTGCACACCAGCACATTTACAGGTTAGACACAGAGTCCTGATAATTAATGCTCAGACACAAATATATCTGCAAGAGGTGATTCTGGGCTCCAACACAGACCGTTAGAAGTTCAAGGTCTATTACAGTATTCGACATTAAAGAAATCTAACAAGTTTTAAGGTGATCGGACCAAAGCTTTGACCAAATTGATGCTTTTCTTCTGCAATGCACCCCCTATTGAAATCATATATATTATTTTCACAATGACATTTTGGAGAAGTGGACAAAACATCCACACAAGTTGGCAAAGTTTGGACAAACACTGAGTCATGAACCAATTTTGTGCCGACCCATGAACATGTCTGGAGCTGGTGGCGCACCCTATTGAGCTATTTAAAAAATAATTTTACACACATTGTTCAGCATTGTTATTAAACATATCCTGCAAGTTTTGTTATTACTGGACAAACAATCTCTGATTTATAGCCTGATTTGTGTGCCCATGCCAATTTTTTTCTTTGCGTTTCTAGTGCCCCCTAGTGTTTGATCTCAGGTACTTTTGTGGACCTATCCTGTAGTGATGTGACCACTGGCCCATCTGTTGTGGAGAATATTCCTGGGTCAGTATATTGAAAACTTGAAAAATTTGATATCAACCAAGCTTTTGATGACTTTGAGCTTGGTCCAGTAATGAGCCACAAAATTGGACCTTTGTTTAAAAGGAGAGGAGCCAAACATGTGTTGTTGATTTAAAATTAAATGTAAATGCAAAATCCTGAAAAGTCTGGTTAGGCAGACCTTGATGCAAATCCTCATCAGGCTGATTAGGTCATATTTCTTGGGCAGCATTTGCACACAAATTCCAGTCTTTGGTGAAAAATTTAATTTGTCAACAATGTACCATCTCACAGTTTCTGAAGAAAAACAACTGTCCTTCCAGTTTGAACCCCTACATAAGGAAATCTGAAGCGACCTATGGGATGTTTCCACCATATCTGTAGCCGTCTGTACCTGTGTTATGGATTTCCTCTGTGATGTAGATTCCCTCCCTGTAGGTCAAACCGCCGTTCACTGGAGTTCCTGTGGCCGGAGCCAGAGACGGGTCGAATGCATCGATGTCGAAGCTCAAGTGGATCGGTCGCTGTTTTCTGTTCAGGAAGGTGAGGAAGTTAAAGTGTTAATTAGAAGTTCACTTCATCTCAGACATGAACAATCATTAGGTTTTATTAAACAGACAAAATGTAAACATTTTCAGTCAACAATAACTTTGTAAATCTTAAAAAGAATAATCCAATTATGCTAAAAAGTTAAAGATACCTTGACATAAGGTGGTCAAGAGTGACTTCCATAACCCTCTGGATGCCTAGTCTGTCGATGTCCCTCATGGTGAAGTACTGGATACCCAGGTTTTTCAGGATGTGGCTGTAATGAACAAAATCAAAAACATCAAGAACTATTTTCACAGTGTTTAAATGGTTTTTCATGGTGCCATGTGGCAATTCGCTGCCTCCGGGCATTTTAATTAGAGGAAACAATTTTGTTCTTGGCGGGAGCTGCAGACGTGAACGCACACAGATTTTGATCTGGTGGAAGGAATTCCTTTTTTGGGGTGGGAACTCTTTTGACCTTTAAGTTCATATAAGGCGCATGATAAAAGTGTGAAGTGATAGTTTGTACTTACTGCTCTCCGGGGTCAACGTCCCGCAGTCCGATGTACACCAGGTCGGCCGAGGAGAGGAACGGCTTCGCCCAGGAGAACCCTGGGATAGCTGGCATCTGTGGTGGACAGGAACAGTTAATTTGTTATGGGATGTATATATATATAAGAGCAAAGATAAAAAACATCCACCATTGACACTTTATCTGACAGTATACAAAGTTTATCTCAGGCATGTTGAAAGAAATCCAGTATTTGTTTTTCTCTCTTTCAGCCTGGACGACCTCGTGTGTAGGAAGGGTGTGGGGCCTTTACATGCCTGTGCAATGCGGCTCATTATCTCATAGTTGACCGTGTTTGCATAAGAGGAAGTTTTGTCATTGTTGTTTCTTCTGGTTATCGGAAAATGAATGGCTTTTTCCAAGATTACTTCATGCAGTGTTTCGTAAAATTGGAACCTTTTAGTTTTCTAGTTTTACAGTGAAACTGATGAGGTTGATAACGTTGCCCCTTCATCAAAATAAGTGACATTTCTTTGAAAAGTTGCTTGTATACTTTTAGCTCAGTCAAAGTGGTTTCCTTTGCTAAAATGTTTCACTGCTAGAAAGAGATCCGGTCTCCGTGTTGTTTTAGTGAAGCCTGATATTTCTCCTCACCTTGTCTTGCAGCTCTTTGAGCATGAATGCCACCGGCTGGCCATGGAGGTTTCCTGATGGAGAAGTCATGGGCGTGTTAATGTCTGCATGAGCATCGACCCAGATGAGACACAGGTCAGGACACTGCTGGGCGTGGCCTCCCACTGATCCAATGGCAAGGCTATGAAATCAGAGGGACAATATAAATATCTGGTGTTTATGTCAGAGTTTGAGAGTATCATTGCAAGGGAGTGGCAGAATAATACAGAGGGGGATAATGAGCTGCAATGCCTGAATTCAAAGCAGGTTCTGCACGAGTCATTATGCAATACATCCCACATAACATAATTACCTGTGATCGCCTCCCAGCATGACGAGGGTGTGTCCAGCACCGACAGCTCTGCTCACTGCGCCAGCCAGCATCTTATTTGCTGCGCCCACACTGCGAGGGAACTTTACATCCATGTAGGGGTCGTCCTTCTCCAGGTGGTGGAAGCTGAGGTCACCAAAGTCGTGGACAGAGTAGTCTGAGAAACACAACAACAAGAATCTACCATCAATTAAAGCACTTAATGCATTTAAGGCGTTTAGCTCACTCATTTGACATTTGACTGCTGATGGACATTGGCTGCGATCTATTGTTGTTGGACAATCTGCTTGATAGTAAGGACACTTCCCTTCAGTTTTAAAGAAACATGAGTGCTCTTTCAGGTTTCTACATAATCTATAGCTTCTACAGCATGACTTTACAAATCCCTGTCAGTCTAGCTCGCAGTCTGAGGACGCTGATTCACTAAATGGCAGTGGAACATTCGTGACGAAGCACTTTCCACTTGTCCCATTTCCCCGTGTCAGCTCAGGTTTCACTCCCAGCAGTCGCAGCAGTAAAGGCCCCCAAAAATTTCCACTTACTTTGGGACACGAACTGTGAAGTAAACAAGTGATGTGATCTACCATATTGGGGGTTCATCTGGACATGTGAGCCTTTATGGCAGTATAGTGTTACTCTGCTGATCTAAGGGGAACCAATACGGTGCATTACCATTCGTAGACAGGACAGGAATAGCCCTTGTCTTGGTGCAATAGTAAGAACATATTGCGGGACAATTCAAAAAGTCTGTTTTAGCAGCGACAAGCTGCAAGTTCTGCTTCTGTTTACTGTGAAATGCGAGATTATAGCAACTAAGTGTTCAACAATTTACTTCATACAATTTTAACTACATATAATTACTGGTTTGATTATATGATTTTTTTACTGAGGCAGTTTAGACAAACTGACACCAACCCTGAGAGTGTAAAGATTGCAAGGTGACATGGTATTCAGCTCAGTTAGGGTTCGGTTTCCCAGCTGGACTCAGCTATAGTGACTTGGCAGCTGGATCTTCTTTCACTGGGGCCAAGTTAATATCAGGCTACCCAGAGGACGACTCCTCACCTCACAATCGACTTCAGCTGACTAAGGGCACTGTTTAAAAACTATATTTTAGATAGATAGGTCTCTTAATAGTTCTTAGGTTACAATTTATACAGTTATCCGGTGTTTTTTGTTATCTTTGTGGACAATATTTGAGTCCTTTTCGACTGCCACACGCTGCTGTAAAATACATATATGTGAATGTATGAAGTGTCAGTGGCATAAAGTAAAATGTTGTCCTTGGGGCAGGGAGGGTGCTGCCTGTTGCATAACATCTAATGTTTGCAGCTGATGAGTAGATGTCTGGAACCGGACCTGCTTGGATTTCCATGTGGGATTGGTACAGGTACAGGTGCTGCTCTCCTTGACTGGCACACACCCAGATTATCCATTGTATGAAGATTTGCGTTAAGCTGTTATTATCATGGATAATGGATGTCATGTTGTATAAGATTTAACACCAGCGGTCTGTGGAAATCATTAGTGGGGTAAGGGTGACCTTGTATTCCTGTCAGCGGCTGTATAATGATATATTATACTTAGACTTTGGTCTATAGTGTGTATTTATAGAAACCTTTTCATGCATATGGTAGCCAGGTTAGTGAATCTTCTTTGGAGTCAACAGGCACCTCTGGCTAAACTCTTTTTATTCTATTTATTCTAATATTATTTATTTTTACTCTAATTATTTTATTTTACAAGACAATCCTGCCAACAATAGACTACTCAGTGTATAATGCACACTTTTTATTTATTTATTTATTTTTATTACAAATGTTAAATTATAGACACTTATTTGGGCTAACTTGTAATGGGCACTTGAGATGATCTTAATAAAATATAAAACAGATGAATTACTAATAATCACAATACAAACAAAGTACAAAGTTTGCTAAATCGCTTATTAGCCATTATTATATATTACTTTGTTGTAACCAATAATATTTTGTATGTACTGTGGCCTGAGGTGGAAACAGTGTTCAGATCTCTTACTTAATTAAAAGTTGCAATACTACAGTGTAGAAATACTCTTTGAAGTCCATTCAAAATCTTATTGAAGTAAAAGTAATTTGCACCAAAATATCCTTAAAGTGGTGGTGGGTGCTAGGTGGTGCTAGTCTCAAATACTTGATATATTATATCTTAACCTGTAATAATATAGAATGACTTATTAGTTGTTGTTGTTTTTTTTGTACTAATAACTAAAAACAGCAAAGTAACCAAGGTCATTGAATAAATGTGGAGTAAAAAGTACAATATTGGCTGAAGTAGTATGGAGCAGAAATGCTCTTAACTACAGTACAGATCAACCACTGGCTGTGACATCACATTAATCCTAGGTGTGTCCTTGGTATTTAGTAGAGACTAATCTGTGTCTGGAAAACATATACACTTATGTATTAAGACTCCACATTGATCTTATCTAACTAAGTCTTCTTTATATAATTCGTAACGTGACAGTTGCTCATTCTGTTGAGTCACTCCTCCAGCCTATCGCATCACCGCTTGGTGGATAAAGTAAATCCCTTTTGTTGTGGTATGTAGGCGTGGGATCCAAACCACAACGCAAACCCATTGACCTGAGCTCTAAAATAAAGAGCGGATTCTTTCCGCCTGCAGTGTCCCCTTTCATCTTTGAGGCTGCCCGCCCCTTTCTCACAGGAAACTCGGCTGAAAAGATTTCTTTCTTTTTTTTAAGTAGTTGTTACAGTGGTGGGGGGAGAGTCTGTATGCAGCAGTGACGACAGCGTGGAAATCACATCAGCCTATCCTCTTCCTGCGCCCTTCCGAGCATGTGCCGGAGACAAGAATTACTAAACCAGACATGTGGCTACCGAGAGAGGGAGAGAAAAGAATCCATCCTGCGTGGTGGAGACTTTCCACTGTGTCCTCTAACGCGTGTTGTCTCAAAGTGACCTCTTAGTCATTTATGGAGGGCTGTTTTGCCCTTTTGTGGCATCGCGGAGATTGAATGGAGCTCTATAACGACTTTGTAGCCGCCATTAACGCTTTAATCGTTACTGGGATTTACATCATTGTGATTCTGGTGCGGCTATTTTATATTGTCTGTCCTGCTATCAAACTACTTGCAACAGAACAGGTTGATTTACTAAAAGAGATAATGCCAATTTATCCTGTCCAATATTATATGTTGTTGTATAACTATAAATAGCTGCTTATATTTAAAAGTGTTCATAAAAAGAAAGGGGAGGGGGGTTATTTAAATTAGTCTGAGGCAGAGATCACTCTGTTCTTAAAGCGTGTGCGCTAGAATAAGCCCTCGCATGCAGGCTACGTGTCGGATGTTTATATTTACAGCCTCCCGGTGATGTAACAGGCTGGCTACCGGAGGTAACCGACAAATCTGTATAAATGCTGCCCAGGCGACACCCATCCACTGTTACATAACGCAGCTGCTCCATTATTATAGCGCTCTCTTGTCACCTACCTAAACCGGAAAGCCTCTCGATGAGCCCCGCATCTCTGATGACCTTAGGGCCGTGCTCCACGCCTCTTCTTTTCTGTTATAATACAAGAAGAAATGAGTCAGTGCTTCAGAGATCATTTAAAAGATGTTTTAAAATAGTCAAATCTTTCTTACCTGTCCTTTTGAGAACGGAGCTCCCAGCACAGCCACGGACTGAGCTCTGCTTTGTTGGCACGTGTGGCCGATTTGAGTCCTGAGAAGACGGAATACAGGTCCTCTCAAAGCCATTTTTCTATTTAAAAAGAAAAATCAGAATCGTCCCGGTCCAATTCAATCCGATCCCAGCCGCCGAGAAAAAGTCTGATGAAAGCGCTGTGAGATGTTGCGCTGGTGGATGCTGAATGTGGCCGCGCGGGTGCAGGGGGCTGGTCTTATTGCTCCGAAATCTACTTAATATTCATGAGCTGTTGAATTATACGGCACCAAGAAGAATAGTATAGATGTCACACCTTTTTTTCTCCTTCTCTGATAATATCGAAATAATGAATGCTGTAATCTTTATGAGCTGTCTTAAGTTGTGGTTAATGTCTGCGCGCTCTTTTATATTTAGCGTGTGGCGTCAGGATGGATGACACACCTTCGGAGTAGCCAATAGGAAATGTCGAAATAAGTGGGTTCGCTCTGTGGGCGTGGCCTGCGAGATGATGTGGGTCAGGTGCTTTTTATAAAATGTTTGTTGTGAAGCACTATACTGCAGTCTCATCTAGGTGGAAATTTCCAGAGACGCAGCCAAGCGGGGGTGATAGGCTTGTTTACATTTTAGCATTTGGCCTCTTTTTTTTTTTTTTGTTTTTTTTTTTTGTGGTCAACAAGTGTCCCCGTGGTTAGGTCAAAAACATATCGGGTTTCAGGTCAAGATGAAACACCGAGGGTAACAATCTTGACATCTTTATTTAGGGTGCCTTGCATGTGTTTATTCTTGGATCAGTGGTGAAATAAGTTCAAACGTTAATCATACATAAGTACCCGACTATACAGCCTTTATAGGCTTCTTTTATTATGAATTAAAGTTTTATTATAAAAACCTTGGTAAAAAGTATTATCAGCAAAATATAGTAAACAAGTTATAAGTACTCATCATGCAGAAAGATCTGCTTTATTTTTATACATTAGATTATTATTATTATTATTATTATTATTATTATTATTATTATTATTATTACTTTAGGTACTGTTGGATAGTTTGTAAAAAAAAAAAAAAAAAGTGTAGCTAATGCGTTTATAACCTCGTATATGTTTTGTATTTCACTTTATTTTTTTAATTAACCTAATCTGCAAATTAGTTTCTCATTATTTCTGTCAGTAACACTAAAAAGAGTAAAGGCGCAAGTAATGGATTCGCTCAACTGAAGCACAGGCACCTCAATAAGCTTTTATTACACTTTCAGCACTGCCGACGTCAGTGAGTTGTAACAAGCGACTTAAGTAGGCTACACATCAGTCAGGGAAAAGACTGCTTTGGGTCTCGCGGTTCAAAATAATAGAAAGGGATTTGGCGCCACCAAGCGTGGGAAAATAGGCACTTCCGAAAATTGTAATTGTGGGGAAGCGGTTACCATCCCCTGGCCACCAACTGGCAGGCAAAAAAATCTCACCATTCTGCTCCCATTTAGTCCATCCAAGATCATTCACATTACCAACATTCCTTTTATTATCTAAAAATAGAAGAAACTAATGATCCTCATATTTTTTTAATCCTAAGGTAGCAGATTCAAATTGGATGATTTGAAATGAACAGTACAAAATATTATTTAAACATAATGATATAAAACAAAGCAATGCAGCATCATCTTATACTTGAGAATTTGAAACCAGAGAATTAAATATACTATGAATTCATCTCTGCTTATCAGTGAATCAATTCATCAACGGTTATTTATATTGGTGATGCATGTTAGACTCTGGAAGTTGATTTTTATACAATATTGTAATGAATGAAAAACACTGACTCGGTATGATTTGGTATATAGTCAGCAGAACTGTTAGGTTGAAAGTAATGAGCTAAAACATGACTGTAACTTAAATAGTACTTTACTTTCACTTCTGCCAAATAAATCTGTATTCTAGAGTACCTTTGTAAAAATATTTTAGTTTTTAGTTAAATTTTTAGTTTAGATATTATACTTTGTGCACCATTTGTTTTGACCCAACTAAACCATAATACTTTATTGCAAACGTTATGTGTTAGAGCATTTCACTTGGCTAGTTTCAAAAGTCATACATTATATTCCTATGGTACAAGACAGTAGAGAAATATAACTTCTTCTGAAGTACGAAACCTAAAGTTCTCAGTATAAGGGTACTTTTTTCTGTTTTTAGATCTGAAAACATCACAATAGAAGAAAGCTCATTCGAGCATTAAAAAACAAACCAACAATCTATGGGTCCACAAAATCATTTCCCTGTAAATTATCTATGTGGCAGCTCCAGATGCTTTGCTTTTTGAGGGAGTAGCTCATGTTCACCATTATTTACCGAAAGGGCATTCTGGGATTCTTGAGAGCTGCTGACAAACAGCATGTAGTGGAGGTCTAGGAGGCATCTAATTTCTAATTTGCAAATCATTTCATCTGATTTGCCTGGGAGGCAAATCCAGGGTCAAAATACCAGAGATTAAGCGTAAGTGCCTGCCTGAGAGACACAATTTAGGGCACAGAAGCCATTGCAATGCCGTGATATCCCATGATTCCTTTCGAAAAGAATAGGTCCCAGTTATTTGTATCCATAGGGGTTCCCGTAGCGCTCCGTGAGCAACTATAACGCTAATCGTTAGCATTACGTTTTTCCGTTAACCGTATTTAATGGGCTTCTATTCGGACAACCTGTAGTATAATACGACACTGGGCTTTATTTTATACTTGACTGCAGGTGAGTAAATTCGCACATGACCGCTGCAGCTAACGAGAACTAGCAAAGGCCACACAGTATGTGCTAGCTAGCTTGAGCTAATTCAGCTAGTTAACGTTAAACGAGTAAAAAATCCACTTTGGACTGAGCAGATATCACACCTGGTTAGTTTGTAACGTTAGCCAGGCAGTGGAGCTCTTCATGTTGTTAATTCAATACTATCACGAACTTGACATTATCAAGTTAACCCTGACATCAATAATGTTTCCTTAGTCTTCAGTTGAACACTTACTCTTGAGAAGTTGACAGATAGCAATATCTCCATGATTTGGAAATACATCAGGATTTACATACACGACGTAACCTCTGTCCCCAGAGGTTTCTCTGAACTATGGAGAAATTAATTTTCAGGAAAGCACTCATTTTCAACATTTTGTGAACGAGAAGAAAACCATCTGTAATTTATTTTATTAGTGTCTGAAAAGACCGCAATGTAAACTGAATAATAATTGCCAAACATTTAATTAATAGTTTAAGAATTCACGTAATCTTTCATGTAAAAATGGCAGAGAATGCTAATCTTTGAGTTTTGGACTGGCAACACAATACATCAGAAGACATCAACTTGGACTTTGCGAAGCTGGAATTGACATATTTCACTGTTTTTTTTTTTTGTTTTGTTTTTTTACATTTTGTAGATCAAATTATTGATGAGTTAATTGAGAAAGTAATTGGCAGATTTTTTATTGGGGAATTTTCACTTTTATAGGAAGACATGGGCAGACCCCAAACCAAATGTTGTTATTATCACCATCAATATAACACATTATTTAAGAATAAGGAGCATTTAAAACTAAACATGTGTTTTGATAATTTTCTTCGGAGCATTGATACACAATAACAATACTGGAGATGTACATGTGTTTTCTTAACAAAGTTAAAGAAAGTCAAATCCTCTCTTCCTTAAGGTTCCTGTGTATTTCAGGATGTCATACCCTCCTCCGCTCAACCGCCAGCAGATTGGCATCCCACAGTTACCTCCCAGGATCCCACCTCCTCAGTATGCAGGATTTGCTCCGACTGTCCCTCCAGGTAATGTTACATATGTCTTTCTTAATTAGGCTCAATATCCCTTGTGCACTTCTTAGTTTTAGCACCTAAAAACCTAGCCAGTAAAGCCTTAAATTATAAGATAGTTATCTGTTCCTGAAAATTATGAATTAACAGTTTTGTGAAATTTCTGTAGATATAATAACTCTACACAGCAAAGCATATCACAAATTATACTTATTACATAAACAAAAAGCAAGGCAGTTGCCACCATATGTGTGGAACCTCTGGCTGGTTATTGCCTTGGTCACATCACACACAACACAATTAAATTTCTGTGGTTGTGTTTAGTGGTTATGCCTCAATAGATGATTAAGTTAATGTATTCTTTTTTCTGTTTTCAGGTACTCCCATGATCCCGGTTCATATGGGTGTAGTGACCCCTACTCCCACAGTGAGTTAGAAACAGGTGTTCCTACTACATGTCAAAAGAAGCTGTTCTCTCTGACCTGTTGTTACACACATGATCATCATTCATTATAGGTTTATCTTTTCGTATCGTTTCTATGTCAAGTCTGAGGCAGTTAAACCGACTATTGCACTTATTACCAGATTCTTGTAGTTTTTGCATTTTTCCTCTGTTGCTGTTATTTTTGGCCTGGATTTGAATAACACTTGAATTTGTTAAATGTGATTTGATGTTACAGGTTCTTGTCCCGACCACAGTTGCTGTAGCACATAAGCCAATGCTTCCAAAGAAGGAGCCAACCATCAGAGCCAAGGACACAGACGACAGCAGTGGCCCCACCACCACTGTGTTTGTAGGGAACATCTCTGAGAAGGCATCTGACATGTTGGTCAGACAGCTTCTAGCAGTGAGTTGACCGAGTGTCCCCACTGTAATTATTCGTTAATGCCACGCATGTATTTTAGTTTGTACAGACCCAAACCTCCAACACATCATTAGTAAATGCAGCACCTTTACTTCGCGCATACATTTTGCTGTTCTATATTTAAGTTTGTTTCTGTGTTGTGTCCTAAGGGTGTAGCTCATAGACATTGTATACCTTATAACACTAGCATTTGCAATCTTAAATGAAATGACTCCTTTTTCTCTCTTGCGATATAGAAATGTGGTATTGTTCTAAGCTGGAAAAGGGTCCAAGGTGCCTCTGGAAAACTTCAAGGTAAAAACGACTCAACACAATTCATGAAAGTCACTGTGATAGAAATAAAATGATTCACCCCATGTCATATATATATTATATACATATATATATAATGTCATATATTTTCCCTCCAGATATTGAAAGTTGTTGGTTATTTTTTTAACTTCTTTTAACTAACTTTCTGTCTGCTCTCCTCTCCTGGAAGCTTTTGGGTTCTGTGAGTATAAGGAGCCTGAATCTACACTGCGAGCCCTCAGACTTTTGCACGAGTTGCTCTTAGGTGATAAGAAGCTGTTGGTGAAGGTAGATGCAAAGACCAAGGCCCAGCTAGATGAGTGGAAGGCCAAGAAGAGAAGTGCCAATGGGGTATGCTGTTCACCCGCTGAGCAAAACCAAAATAAAACGTTGACATGAAGTGTTAAATTGTGCTTTTGATTATTTCCTCCCTTTTTTTGGCTTAACCATTTAGGGAGCCAGTGGTGGGTCAAAGAACGGGGACGATGATGAGGAGGAGGTTCTTGATGAAGAAACCCTGCGCCGGGACCAGGTTGTAAAGGGGGCAATCGATGTTCTCATCCGAGAGTATGCAAGTGAGCTCAACGCTCCTTCGCAGGACGCCGACAGTCAACCTCGCAACAAGAAGCGGAAAGAGAAGAAAGAGGAGGTATTGTTTGTATAATGTAGTTGTTCTGTCATTTGTAGCTCTTTTTTCACCTCTGTGTACTTAGTGAATTTCCTTCCTTCTCTTTCTTTCTTTTGTGTAAGGAGGATATCAATGCCATGGAGATGGAAGATGACAAGAGAGACTTGATTTCCAGAGAGATCAGTAAATTCCGGGATACACACAAGGTAACATATCAAACTGCTGTTATTACTCTCTGATTTAGGTTTTGGAGAAGAAATTCTCCACATTTGTAATTAGAAATTCCTCAACAGCAAAATGGAGCTGCAATTTATATAATTAATGGAAGTAATTTTTCCATAAGTTTGTTCTGTTACTGTCAACTATATTAAGTAGGTAGTGTGCTAATATATAAATTAATGAGTGAGCTTCAAACAAGGAATATAAAGCAGATGTTGATTCAAATATTTTTTAGCATCTATCAAAGGCTTAAAGGGATGGTTTGGATAGTCAGTGTTTTACCTGCAGTAAATGGTGTTCAGCATACTCCCGATTTCGGGAATCAGGCTGGAGTTCTGGCATTAAGCTAAGCATGACTGCTGACTTACTGACGGGGGCAGCAGCAAAACATACAGTATTATAGCCACCAAAAAAGGCCCACTTCAAAACATCAATATCCATGTATATGCACCCTATTTTTACAATATTTATAGCCCTTTCAAATGGGAAACTGAAGCTGTTATGTTTCCTCTTTTCAAAGCCATCAGACTATTTTTTTACAAAAACAGAATTTTAACCTTGCAGAACACGAGTTTCTCTGTGTTATTGTGTGAGTTTGTTAATCCAAACTAACACTTTAAAATACCAAAGTCACAAAATAACACAAACAAACTGATTGAGATAGCTGTAAAACAGCAACTCCTGTGAGATTACTGTTTTTGCCACCCAGAGTCTGGTGGCTGAAGAAAGCTTAGATGGATATAACAGCTTCAGTTCCCTGTCAGAAAGGACTATGTGAAACAAGGTAAGACAGTGAAAATAGTTTAAATAAAGCGAACACTTAAGGCAACGTTTTGCTGCTGACAGTCCACAGTATTACATTGTTTAGCTTCCATGTGGTTTCTCCCACCTGCTTCTCCAATCTGGGGGCGTGCTGACCGCCATCTACTGTCGATAATACACTGACTGGACAAGTACCTCATACAACCACACTTCACAAAATCCAAACTATCCCTTTAAAGTGTTCAAATATTACATCAACCACTCATAGATGGCTTTTTGGTATGTCAGTGTTTCCAAATTGGGCAAGAGTTTATTTTTATTATTAATGCTAATTTGAGACAAAAGGTTTTAGCTCTGCACAAACTAAAGTCATCACACAGAGTGCATGGACACAATGTTAAATTCCATCCCAAGCTAATCTATTGATTAAACCCCACCAATGTGGTAGAGTTCATTTGGTGACTAGAGCAAGATGAATCTCAGAATCTCAGCTTTGGAAAAAGTTGCGAGGATAGGATGTAAGTATGATCTTTCCTTTCTTCTTAACTCATGTTGGGCGCTCCCTTCTGGAGGGTTTGCAGAGGGGCAACCGGCTCCAGTATTTCTATTTCTACGTGGACTCTGGGAAACAAAGTGCCTCTAGTTCTGGTGCTTGAACCAGAATATATAAATTGGTAGTAATGTCCAAATGTAGCATGTTGTACAGGTTTTAGAAGTCGGGGCAGCTTAGTGAACCTCTGCAGGCCCTCAGATGATAAATGATGTGTTTGAAGAACACACAGACTGAATGAGCCTAACCACTGCAGTAGTTTGAACTGCAGTCTGTAGTATTACTAAAGCAGGGAGCGCCCCTCCACAGCACTCTGTGGTCTGAAGACATACAAGGTGAGTGCTTGCATTTGGGTTTTTTTCCCGTTATTTTGTTTATTTACTTTTTTTTTTGTGTTCTGTGCCTAAGTGACTCCACCCCCACCCTTTAGTTAATTAATGAGTCACACTGATATTACTGGTGTTTGAGTGAGGAGGACAAAGCTGCAGGGACAAAAAATGGAAAGCACCTCATGGAATGGGACTTTCTCTGAAGTTGTAGTGTAATCACAATTTCAAACACTGCTGCAGACATGGGGCGTATTACAGTGAACAGCTATTAGCAGTACTGCCAGCTTTGAAAGAAGGAATGGATAACTATAGAGTTCAAAATAGGCCAAAGTGCATATAATTAAAATAGTGGAAGTCATTCTCTCTCTCTCTGTCCGTCTGCTGTCAGTTTTCATACCAAAACTGTAGGTTTGTTGTTTTTCTTAAGTCATGCATTGTGACAAGATGACCAGTCTACACATAGATATCATATTCCAAACACACCGACATCAACAAAAAGATTTAACAATAGGGGTATATCAGACATGCAGTATAAATTATGAAGTAGGAAATTGACGACATCAGCAGGTAACTTCATACCGCCGACCTCAGTCACAGTGTTTGAAGTTGTGATTTAGTCATTCTCAAGCATTAGCTTTCAAACTAGCCTCAAAATCTGTATTTCAATCAGTGGAATTTTAGAACAAGAGGTAAGTTTTGTTTTAGGAGGAAGATAAGATGGCAAACATGACAATAAAACGAGCCAGACAGTAGATAGATATCAAAGCCCTCTTTCTGAATTGGATGCTAACCAAGGTTGAAAAATTCTAATTTAAATCAAGTAGTTGAATTATAAAGTAGAACTCAGTAGAGCTCATGTAAAAACAGGCAGTTTCGACCTCTTCCATCGTTATCTCTTTTTATTTTTAACTTGTTTATCACTAAACTGTTGTCAGACCCACAACTCCAACAGAAATCAGTAAGAAGACTGTTTGACCTGTGGGCCTGACTCAGTTGAGGTTTTTTAAAAATAATTTACTGGGTTGGAGAAACCAGAGAGACAACAGAAGACAACCGACTGGTAAGACTGTTTCACTAATTTCCTTGTGTCAAAATGGAATACAGTGTCTGAATACATTTAAACCCAAGTTGTTGATGTCATTTATGTGGATGAACTGTAATTAGACAAACTGCTTCACAGGTGTCGTTTGGACGTTTTCCTGATTCTTTTGACTTTACACATGACCTGCTTTTCCTCCCACACGTAGCCTGTAGGATGTGTAGGGGCAGAGAAGCGCTGAAACCGTAGTTCATCACCTGTGAGTTGCACACCGATAGCTCTGAAACGGTCTGTGGAAAATTATAATGATGATGATTTTTATATCAGCTAGTTAGAAAGCAAACAAACGGCCAGAAGTACTTAGTGCTCATTAGATATTTAGACTGGTATAAATATTTGAAAAAATCACTACTGGAGATGTTTAAATGGCAAAGTTTGGACTGTTTGCTGCAAGGGAATTTATTTGACAAGAGGTCTGTGGTTCTGTACAGTCTCTCATGTCTAAAAGCATCTTTGGTCCTCTTAAAAAATATATTAACAAAAATACATTTACAATTAAAAATCCGCTTGGATTACAATTATTTCCCATTAACCACATAAAATGTCAATTTAAATATTAGAGAAACAACTCCTGCAGTACAGTGTCCTCCCTGTTCTTGTCCTGTCACTCTGCTGCATAAAGCCCACCCACTGCTGCAGGGAAGCACTTGCGTTGCAGTCTGGCACTTCTCCCTTGCATCTCAGATGACCATGTAGAAAACACATGGGAGCTGATTATGTAATTCACTTAGTTGGGCCATTTGCCACGTTAAGCTTGGGCTTGTTTTAATCCACTTGGCAGCCATAGGTAAGATCAAACCGGGACATTATAAAGTGGTGATCTTAAGTGTATAGATATAACTTCATAAACTTGTTGACCCGATAGTTCAAAGGTGACCTGGCACTTAATAATAAGATGTTTTTAAAATGAGAATATACATTCAAACACATTTAAATGTACCTGAGGTATCTGAAAACATAGTTTCATCTTTATTCCCTTTGCCTGATGTTGTGAGGATTCCTAGAATAATAAGAATAGTACAATATGTGCAGCTTTACAGCTGAAAACATACTACTTTGTGGTAAAAAAGAAAAAAAACATACAATGCAGTTAAACATGTGGAACAAAATCCAAACAGTCGATGAATCGGGTACAGGGTGAGTACAGTTATGTCAAAAGTGATATAAGTACCTTAAATGTTGACATTCGAAGCATTACATTAAAATAATTATATAATGGGGACTCTGATTGATTGTGGTACTGAGTTCCATTGATGGGATGCTCTGCAGGAAAGTAATGTCCTGCTTAATGCAGCTTTCCTGAATGGGATGCACCCCGAGTAGCTCTGTTAAAGTTGATTAAACCAGACAGGGGGAAGGGCTAAATGATGCCCGATCTTTTAAAGTAGGTACTACTTTGAGGAATACTTTTATCATAAGTGTAGCATGAGTAGCTCCACTTAGAATTAAACCTTTTAACCAAGGAAGGATGTAAAGCTGAGTGCATAAGGCATTACATTAATGTGAACCACAATAACTAAACATTTTAACCCACAGTATCTCTTGCATCAGGTCAAATCTATTACTTTTCATTTCCCTGAATGCACATTGATTTGAAAAGTGTGCGGATA
Organism: Serranus cabrilla; assembly: GCA_903364295.1. Classification (NCBI taxonomy): domain Eukaryota; kingdom Metazoa; phylum Chordata; class Actinopteri; order Perciformes; family Serranidae; genus Serranus; species Serranus cabrilla. The sequence continues at coordinate 25,957 of CAFUXE010000139.1, read as the reverse complement.
TGTGTTTCACCAGTATGTATTCGCCTACAGCTGAGTTTTTATTGGAATGACCTCTTATTACATCAGAGCATAATCTCAGATCACCACAGAGCACATACTAACCGCAGAGGTCGAGTTGACCTGTTACATATGTGAAAAGAATCATTCAATATTAGTGTATGTGATAAAGAGGAGAGCAGGAAACTGGAGCCAGGACAGGAAAGGATCTATGAATAACACTTTGACGTAACAAAAATACATTAATGTAAATATTTAGAGCTAAAAAACAAAACACCAGAAACGTTTCACTGGTTTTGACCTCCTCGACTGCCGTAACTCCTTCCTTTAGCCAATTCAGTTTTTAAGTGTTTTTCAAGGTTGACCTGTAATTTATGGATGTGAGTAAGTGTGTCCTGAACTGAGCAGTATCTGCATTAAACCTGCTCAAACAGCGGACCACTCTTCCTGGAGGAAACACCAGGGCAAAGAGGACTTCCTCACTTGCAGCAGCCAGCCTCTCCAAGGCAATGGGTCATGGCAGTATGTGAGCATGTCTGGCCAAAGGAGTCACATCATTTATTTCAGTATCTGTGCTGATAACGTGTATTTATGTATATTAGTATGATCTTTTCTGTTTTGAGAATCTAGTAACACATTCTTCCCTTTTCTTCCTGTTGGGCTCCTGCAGAAACTTGAGGAGGAAAAAGGAAAAAAAGAAAAGGAGCGACTGGAGATCGAGAGGGAAAGGAGAGAGAGGGACAAAGAGCGGGAGCGCGAGAGGGAGCGCCGCGACCGCGAGAAAGAGAAGGAAAGGGAGAGAGAGAGGGACAAGGAGCGTGAAAGAGACCGTGACCGTGAACGGGAGAGAGATCGCGAACGGGAGAGGACGAAGGAGCGAGAGCGCGAGAGGGAGAGGAGTCGAGACGTCAGCGAGGATCGCAGCAGGTCGAGGTCAGTGGGACAGTGGGAGGCCTCTACTGTCACACCTGAGGCTCAGATGTCTGTGTAATGCAAGTTAATGCACATTATGACAGTATGTTCTGGTGAATAAAACCAGTGGTAGTAAAAAAAAAAGCCCAACCTAATTTCATAAGAATTTTATCTAAACAGATTTCCAGAATTTGACAGATTTTAAGGCATTTTAAGTCTTTTCCATATCTAAGTACTCTCATTAAATTATCATTGAGGACTCCAGTTCCCACAAATGAGAAATAAACAGAGTGTTTATTACCTTGTGACGTTGTGTTGGATATGCGAGTTGTTGTCTTTATTGTTAAACAGTTACCACCGCTGATCTGATGTGAATGTTCCTGTCAAGTTATTGTAGATAATAGATCTCCTGTGCTGCCATGCTAAAGATGTCAGTGAAGCATCAACATTTTTAGATTTTGTAGCTTTGTTGCAGCAACATCCGTATTTGACGGTTTGGTGCTGGCAAGTCATCAAGACTTTCCACAAGAGAAATAAGTTGTTGACTTTTTTTGTGACGTTCTTTACATTGTGTTCTCATTTCAGCTCCAGGGTAATGAGTTAGTAATGTTTGACTTATTTCATTGTTTTCTGCAGAGAGAGGACTAGAGACGATAAAAAACGAGACCGTGAAGAAGATGAGGAGGACGTGTATGAACGGAGGAGACTCGAGAGGAGGCTTAGAGACAAGGAGGCGGCTTATCAAGAAGTGCGTGTATTATCATTATAATTAAAAAAAATTTTTATGAAGACATTTATTTAATGACTGTCATTATGTGAATTATTTTTCTTAAAGCGTCTGAAAAACTGGGAGATCAGAGAGAGGAAGAAGTCTCGTGACTACAGCAAAGAAACGGAGAGGGAGGACGAGAGGCGTCGTGAAATGGTAAACCTCATCAAGTTGCAAGCAAATAATTATTGCCATTGTTTTTAGACGGCTTTTAATGTCAGATATGTGAGGATGAGTTGCTGGGTGTATGCAGATACACTAACTGCTGTTGTGTTTATATTCAGATGAAAGAAGCCAAAAGACTGAAAGAATTCCTAGAAGATTATGACGACGACAGAGACGACCCAAAATACTACAGGTTGTCATCTGATGGACATTTAAAAGTGGGAGGTGCACGTTTGCTGGTGATTTGCATTTTCATGATTTGACTCCTCATTCTCATCCTCAGGGGGAGCGCTTTGCAGAAGCGACTTCGTGACAGGGAAAAAGAGACAGAATTGGACGAGCGAGACCGGAAGAGGGAGAAGGAGGAGCTGGAGGAGATCAGGCAGAGGCTTCTGGCTGAAGGTCACCCTGACCCTGATGCTGAGCTGCAGAGAGTGAGTCAGTCATTGTGTTCACATGTGCTTAGGGGAGAAAATCAGGATAAAACCCAATTCCCCAGGTAGATCTCTCCTGGGGAATGTAAATTGTACTGCCAAAGGTAGATTTAATTGCATACTTATGTATTTTCACAAGAGACGGAACAAAACAAGTGAAGTAAGGAGGCAGCAGGATGACAGGAGAGATGTTCAGCCATTTCCTTGGCTGAACATTTAACTGTTTTTCAGATACTTAATGTGGTAAAAAGCTCCACTTTTTCCTGTCTAATCCTTTTTTCTCTGAATTTGCTTTACTTGTTAACATAGTGCGGTGGTCTTTGTGGGTTTCCTCTTAAAATATGAGATAAATTAAACAAAAACTCCAGTATATAAGTAAATGCCTTGGGTTGGGTTGCTGATTTTAGAATTCTTGTATCACTAACAGATTGTTTTATTAAAAAAAAGTATTAAAGTACTGATACTTGTGCAGCAAGCAGCAGATTAGCAGATACCAGTCACCAAATATTGACACATAAATTCATCGTGCATCAAAACGGGAGGTCATTCTTTCTGTTTCTTGTATATTTGTTCAGATGGAGGAGGAGGCAGAGCGCAGACGACAGCCTCCTCTGAAACTTGAACCCGAAGAGGAAGTGAACCAGGAGAAAGTTCACAAGGAACGGGAACGAGAGAAGAGAGGCTCAGGAAGGCCTGCAGAGCCGCTGCCACGAGCTCCTCCGCAGCATTCGGATGATGACGAAGAGGAAGGGGAGGAGGACGACTACCACGACGGCGAGGACTCACAAGAGGCCAAGCCACAGCTCAAACCGATCATGCGACCAATCACCTCCGCTCCCTCAGTGTCGTCTGCCAGTGGGAACGCGACTCCCAACACACCCGGCAATGAGTCTCCCTGTGGGATCATCATTCCAGGGGAAAGCACTCCTGAAGTGCAACCTCCTGAGGAACACCGACCCAAGATTGGTCTCAGCCTCAAACTGGGTGAGTACAGCAGCAAACTAAAGACGAAGGGATCCGTCTCTTCAGCTGATTTATGCTGAAACAAATGGTTTCCCTCTTCTCCAGGTGCCACCAACAGTCCCAGCCAGCTCAGCGTCGGAAAGCGAAAGAAGCTGGCGACGGTGGAAAGTGTTTTCAACAAGTTTGATGATGAGGAGGCTGATGAACAGCCTCGCAAAAGGAAACTGGTTCCTCTGGACTACGGTGATGACGACAAGAGTCTGGGGCTGGACGGGGCAGAAATTTCTGGAACCAAAGGCAGCATCAACACAGAGGAGAAACGCAAGCACATAAAGAGCCTTATTGAGAAGATCCCCACAGCCAGGCCCGAGCTCTTCTCCTACCCTCTGGACTGGACTATGGTCGACTCGGTAAGGAGTCTAGTTATTTCATTAGAAATGTTAGTGTTCCAAAGGTAATTTAATATTCACCCTGTTGCAGTTTGAGATGCTCAGCTACATTAATCGATGTGCTGTTATAACATAAAATTATCCCATGTGTTCTCATTGTTCGTTCTGCAGACTCTGATGGATCGTCGCATCAGACCTTGGATCAATAAGAAGATTATTGAATACATCGGCGAGGAGGAACCCACGCTGGTCGATTTTGTCTGTTCAAAGGTTTGTGATTATTTAATCTAATTAAATTTGAATGAGGGGTTGTTGAAAGTTGTTGTCCTGCACTGCTGCTCTTTTTAACAGTGTTTTTTCTCCCCTCACCAGGTGATGGCACACAGCACCCCTCAGGGTATTCTTGATGATGTTGCTATGGTAAGTTAAATCACAAAGACAAAGTGTGTTTGAATTGATCTTTTGTGGGGGTTGCTGGTTGTTGCTTAATTTCAGATCATACTTTTCCTAATTTGGGTTGTATGATTGATTTTAACTAAAAGTAAAGAGTAGATTCATAGATTAATTGCATATATATATTTGGCTGTTTGGTATAAAGTTTGTCTAACCAACCTGTCTGTGTTTAGGTTCTTGATGAAGAAGCAGAAGTCTTCATAGTAAAAATGTGGAGGCTGTTGATATATGAAACAGAAGCCAAGAAGATCGGACTGGTGAAATAAAGAACACATGGCTGTCTGCCTGACTTACTTAAATCACAGTTCTGCTACCGACAGTTTTCTGGTCCTGCAGACTGTAAACGTGCCCGTACACCCCTCCATTCCATGAGCAAGGAGCTGCTGCCTTGTATGTGTGTGTGTTTGGAAGGGAAAGTCTGAGCTGTGAACAGAAAGGGTTTGCACAAACATACTGCATGATAAAACTTTGGTTGTATTTTTTTCCTTTGAGGCAAAAGACAGTTTCAATTCCCCCATCTGTTCTCCCATTATGTTGGACACATTCTGCTTTGAGTTACTGTTGTCATGTTGAGGCACTGCTCCATTGTGTGAACTAATAAATATGCTTTTTTAGAAATTGTTGTCCTTTAATATTTTTTTTTATCTTCTCATTTGGTGGATATAAATGCAATTTTCTTTTAGAAAGTATTTTTTTTCCTCCTTACTTTAATTTGAATATGTCCTAAACTTGTGTATATACTGAGTCCAATAACTGTACTCACCTCCAGTTGAGAATTTAATATTAGTATAGGTATAGTTATTTAATATAAGTTAAAGTTGGACATAGCTGATACCAATATTTATTTTGTATTATGTTTAGTTTAAGAAAATAACTTTTCTTTTTCTTTATTTGCACATTTTAAAGGAAAAGCCATAGAAAAAGTCAATTAAAAATATACATGTGCAGGTGAGGTGGGAAACCACTACCACCTAAATCTTATCTAAAACCCTCACTTAAAAGAAATAGAAAAATATATGTATATATGTAAATTTTAATAAAACATTATAAAAAGTATCCTGCATAACATCAACTATATATCCAATGTTGAAGAAAAGAATAACAAATGCATTTGTAAAATACATTAAAAAATGGTCAATGTCCTTTCTTTGTTTTTTTGCTGGGTAGATTAAATGCACAATTGTAAAATAAACTTTCATAACTTTATTGGTGATTAAATATGTTTAATAAAAGTAAAAACAATATATTAATTCATTAAAATTAATTGCCAATTTATGTTTTCAAAGTGATTCTTCCGATAATAATTGTTACGAGAAGTTGCAGGGAGATGCTTTTTATGTCTTTAAAAAAAGGTATTCGGTCTAAATCCCTTATCCTTTATTTTTATATGCAAATGAACAAATCATCTACTTCCTCCAGTCTGAGATACGTGGCAGGTTCGTTCCGACAGGTTGAGAGGGTGAGTTGTCACCCGGAAACACTTTTCAGGAGCACCAAACAAGATGTTCTGTTAGCCAGTTTGTTAGCTCGCTGCTAACCAAGTCGGGAAGTTGCAATATTATTATTATTGACCGACAAATCTGGAAGAAACGATGCGGGGTAACGGGTCTGTGCAAGTGAACGTTAACATATCATTCCTCATTTTGTGATTTGTTTTGAGAGCCTGACAGTTACCGAAGCTGGTTAGCTTAGCATTGCTAACGTTATCGAGGCCAGCGGCTGTAACGTCTGTGTTTAGTTAACGTGGATGTTTGGCTGCGAGCTGAACTGGTACCAGAACAAGGGGCGTTAATTATATCAATTAACTACTGTTAACTGACAGCTGCAGGTCGGGGCATGTTATTTAACTTGACGAGGAGGATTAAAAGTGCGTGTTGAAGTGCAGGTGGATGTTGATGGTTTAGCTTAGCAAAAGATTAGCCGAAGAGAAAAGTGCAGTCATGGACGACTTCAGCTCGATCAGCCTACTGTCTCTTGCGATGTTGGTGGGATGTTACGTGGCTGGGACGATACCTTTAGCAGTCAACTTTTCAGAGGTAAGTCTATGGCATGCAAAGCTTTGAAAACTGCTTCCTAAAAGCTTTGAGTATTGCTAACTTTGGCCAAATTCTTGTTTACCAGAGAGGTAAAAGTTGTCAGTGCCATTGCATCATAAACTGTGATGTTATCAGATGATCTGATATTGCTTAAACAATGCCCCAGCTCTGTGCTCAAGATATGTGATTGTGTTTCTCCAGGAAAGGCTGAAGCTGATCACTGTGCTGGGAGCTGGGCTGCTGTGTGGGACTGCCCTGGCTGTTATCATCCCTGAGGGGGTCCATGCACTTTATGAGGAAATACTTGAAGGTATAGTCCATTACAGCAGTGGCTCTCAAGAGCATTTCCTTCAGGATTTAATTACAAACTGTGTCATAAACTCCCCTGAATGAATTCATTGTTGTGCTTCATTGTGTTAGAACCAGTATATCTACAAGACTGCAATTTAATGAATATTTTAGTCAATAAAATGCCAGAAAACAAGTAAATGGTTTGTTTTTCCCAAAAGGCAGATACATTATTATGTTGACTAAATGTAATAGTTACATATTAAAGAGAAAAGCAGCAAATCCTCACATTGTAAAAGCAGCACAGGCAGAACTTTTGGCTTTCTTGCTTGATAATTGACTCAACAATTAATTGATTATAATGTCATATCAGCTGTCCATTACTTTTTAACTCACGCAAATCCACCAAGATAATTAACTTAGCATTGGTACTGCTTTACAGGTATTTCTGTTTAAAATACACAATAAAACAATGAGACAACTAAAATGATTTAGCGGCAGAAGCAGTCTGCACTATCCAGGTTTCAGTTTGAAGGATTTTAGGCTTCTTTGTACTGGGTCCAGATATTGTCACAATAACACTGAAGGCTCTCCATCACAACTCAGCCTGTTCAGTTATTCAGCATTGGTTTGTCCTGTAAAAGAGTTGAGGTCATTATTCCTGGTTGCCTTGGGGTTAAAATGCTGAATTGGGAATTTCTTCATTAATTTCCTGTCAGTTCTTTTCTGTGTGCTTTCTATCAAAGGCAAAATTATTTAACATCTTTGGCAAAGACGAAAACTATAGTGTGTTTGTACTAATGTGCCTGTGTAGATTGGCCTTTTCAAACAGGGCAAAGTTCAGCACGCTTTAAAGTCCGATCAGTGAGGTCTATCTCTGTCCAACGTTGTCAAACACAGATGTTTGTTTTGTGATCATTTGCATCTCAACTGTGCCCCAGAAGAAAAGTACATAAGTTTGTGATGGTCTCTGTGCTGAGCAGAGTAATGATCAGATGTGTTGAGGTGTAATCTGTGCTGTGTTTACTGTGCTTTTCCCCAGGTGCACACCACACCCATGGCCAGGTTGGAGTGGTGGAAGTGTCGGAGCCGAAGGGCGAAGCAGACGTGGCCCTGAGTGCCAGCGGGAAGCACGAGCACAGCCACGAGCAGCTGCACGCCTGCATCGGAGTCTCTCTGGTGCTGGGCTTCGTCTTCATGCTGCTGGTGGACCAGATAGGCAGTTCTCATGTGCACAGCACTGAGGGTCAGTGTCACAAATGAAACAAAGAGTACAGCATTTGTGTAGTGTGTGGAGAATTATTTTGCTATAATTAGCTTGGTGACAGCAGGTTTGTCGTTAGCCTCATCAAGTACTAATCATCTCTGAAGGAAAATTATTTTATTAAAATACCCCCAAAATATCCCCACATGGCTTGACTGCAGATTCTGTTCTCCCAGATGCACCCATTTTATTTAAGCAGTTAATCCTCCACACACTGTTCATAAAGTCTGCCAAATGTGCCGACACACAGATTTATCTCAGTGATAATGACAAAATGGAAACTTCACACTTTGTTCTACTTTTGTATATTTCTTGACCCTTGAGCATCGTCAGGGACATTTTAGGCTTTTTAATGTATTTTTTTTATCATGTTGATTGTGTCAGTGCATATGGCTTCTGTTGTTGCAAAGTCTTTAGTTTTTCCTTTTTTGTAGAATTTTGAAACATCAACCTCAGCTCCTTTAATAAGTCTATGATACACTGTTAATGCAGTGATTGGCATCTGTTTGATGAAATGTGTGAAATCCTGCAGTGCTCCATAATAAAGCAGCAAAATCCCCAGTGGAATCTGTTAATGAATGGATATTTGGAAATGATAATCAGGATTGATGTTGGTTAAAAGATTGAACCCCATGAAAGGTGAAAATAATTTCAATCAGAGCAACATTTTTTTAAAGTGAGGCACCAAAGTTCAACATATATATGCAAATGTTCTGACGGGTTGTTTCTGTCTGGTTTAGATCCAGAGTCAGCAAGAGCCACCTCCTCAAAGGTCACCACCACCCTGGGTCTTGTGGTCCACGCTGCAGGTGAGTCTGCTTTATATATTTATTGTCTCATAATGATGGTTCTAGAGAAGAATTATGTTAAAATGATCCTTATTATTAATCTGAATAAAACATTAGAGCTGTGATAGAGAATCTTTCCACTCGACATTACAGTTACTTACATTTGTTGCTTATTAAAACTGTAATTCTCTGCTACACCAAAGTTTTTTAAGTGACTCATATTTTATACTCGAGTAGGGAATTACTGCAGTATGCAAAATGAAAGCACACATTTCAGCAGCTGTGTCTTGTGTCTGCAGCTGATGGTGTAGCACTGGGAGCTGCAGCCTCCACCTCTCAGACCAGCGTCCAGCTCATTGTCTTTGTAGCTATCATGCTGCATAAGGTAAAACTGATTCATGTTCATGTCTGTGCAGTAAATCAGGAGTTTTTAATATAATTTCTTATAGTGTAATTATGGCATATTAAATAGCATATTAAGCTTGTTCAGAAACTGAACTGAACTGAAGCTGAGCTAAGCATTTTAATAATCAATTAGTTGTTTGTCTTTTATATTTCAACATGTATATAAATTATTTCTCTCACAAAACACCTACAAAACACCTTACAGTGTAAATGTGAGCCTGTGTAAACTCTGTTTCTGCTCTGTCGCCTGAAGGCCCCGGCAGCATTCGGCCTGGTGTCGTTCCTGATGCATGCTGGTCTGGAGAGGAACCGCATCCGCAAACATCTCCTGGTGTTTGCCCTGGCAGCACCCGTCCTCGCCATGCTCACCTTTTTGGGACTCAGTCAGGTAAATGTTGAAACCTGTGTTGTTGGAGCATTTAGCACCTTTTGAAGCAGCTTTCGACCCAGAAATATTATTATGTTTTTTTATATCTTTGTGTTTTTGTTACTGTTGTTGTTTTTGATGAATCTCCCTTTTTTGTGCAACTAAATGCAACTCTGTCCTTGAGCCAGGAAGTGTATTTCTTTGAATTGAAAGGTCATCTTTGAAGATACAAGTCAGGGTTTGTCTTTGAGAACAGGTTTTGCTGGTAGGCAGAGATTATCTACAAACAGACATTTACCGGCCGTGTGTTTAGATGAGATAGATGTCTCATTAGAAATCTTAAACACATGTTGTGACAGGTTGATTTCATCACCAGAGAAAAAAGTTTTTTGTTGGAACGTTTTGCCTCACCGTGTCTGTGTTTTCTCCCCTCTCAGAGCAGCAAAGAGGCGCTGTCAGACTTCAACGCCACCGGCGTCGCCATGCTCTTCTCTGCCGGCACCTTCCTCTACGTGGCCACCGTCCACGTCCTCCCTGAAGTGGGGGGCGGCGGCCACAGCCACGCTCCTGCAGGAGGGAACGGAGGGAAAGGACTGAGCAAGGTGGAGGTGGGAGCTCTGGTGCTGGGCTGCCTCATTCCTCTGGTGCTGTCCGTCGGTCACCACCATTAGACGCCGGCTTCGGCACGGATTTCAGACGGGTGTACAGGGGGAAAACGTGGAGACAGAGACTTCAAACATTGTGGATCTAAATGTCTTATTGCTTGTTGTCTGCTGATGGACCTCAGGGACCAGACTGGCGCTCGTTGCGAAGACATCTCACGACTCGAAACCGAGCTTGAAACAGGGAATGAATGATGTTAGGGAAATCAGAGCTGCTGCAGCGAGAACAGGAACAAAACAATGTTTTTTTTCTGACGACAAAACACTTTACAGCTACTGTACGTGTCCATTTATTCCACCAGAAATCTTTTTTTAAGAGAGACCAGAGGGGGACCCCCTTTAGCTGTTTATTTCGATCACCGTGGAGTTTCCAGTGTTGCATCATCGTGCTTGTCCAAAGTCAAAAGAAGCGACTCTGATATCATTACAGTGATGTTTTAGTAGATGGCAGTTGCACAGTGAGATTTGAAGTCTGTGATATCAAGAAAGCAAACTCTCTTTTTTATAATTGTACAGAGTGTAAATCTGTTCGTAAAAATCCAAATTGATTTGAGCTGATTTTCAAGTGCCATATTAGCAAGTTGTACCTGAAGAGACGGAGTCGACGTTTCACAATATTTTCTTACCAACAGAAGCTCGCAGGAAGAGATCAGCGCGATTAAAGCGGCCGGATGCTCGTGACACATTTAGCTTTGGCTGCTCAGGCTGCCCTGTTGGAGAAGTCAGTGGTAACAAGCAGTTTCTTGGCCTGATGGGAATCGTCTCTATAATGGGTACTGACGCTGTCGCTCTCTGTAAAAACAGACTTGCAGGTTCAGACTAACGGACTCTAACCTGCGTGAGGAGAGACACGACCAGCCTTCATGTATCACAACATGAACTGTCACTTTTCTTTTGTCTGTTTAGTTTCTGCTCTGTTTTACTCGGAGAGTAATTATTATGAATATAGGTTGGAGGTAAATAATCTGTATAGAATTGTCTCAAGTGATTGTATAGAGTGTTATTAAGGTAATCTGGAGGTGGAGGGTTATTTCAGCAGCTCTGAATGAATGATTTTGCCTTACAGAGGGCATTAACTGGGTGAAAACGTTTAGGGACCAGCGGCTCAGGAGAACAGACGTATCTCAGATCTTGTGAGGAGAAATTTCAGCAATTAACTCCTCGTTAATGAACCATAACTGAGCAATAATTGTAGACATGAAATCCGAGCAGAGTCACTTTGAAATGGTTGCAGAGGTTTTGCCTTTATCTTAAAAGCGATTCAGATAGACGCTCTCGAACGCAGCCCTGCCCCGACATCCCCCCGTCTGCCTCATTAAAGCAGTAACCGGCTGTACAGGCTGCTCCCTCTATCAGGACAGGTGGATATGTGTTACTGTATCACTGTGCCTGCTCACAGCAGAGCTCATGTATATGTATGTAAGTATGTATGTATGTGTACTGTACAGAGCGACTTCTTCCTTCCACAAGCATCATGCTCTCATGTGAGATTGAACTGCTTACTCACAAATACATTTTTTAAAACTTCTTTCATTTGATTTTTTTTTCTTGCTGTTCTCACACACTGTTTCATGTATAGATTGAAAGGGTTTGTTTTGCAGAGAGAGAGGTGTGTCGCATGCAGACCAGCAGCTGCATGACTGTTTTATTTTAATGGGACTCTGATGTTTGAGCTAAAGGGAAACTTCTCCGCTGTGTTGCTCTGTGCCGTTTTATCAGAAACCCTGCAGAAATTTGGCATTTACCATTATTTAAAAAAAAAAAAAAAGTTTAAATCAAATTAGTTCACAGGTGTATGTAAGGCTGCAACTAATTATTATTTATTCCATTAATTTACTGATTAATTTCTTGTTTAATTGCTTGGACAAGTGTGAAAAATGCCTCAAAAGTTTCCATATTCCAAGGAGACGTCTTCAAATTTCTTTTGTTAAACCAGCGATACCAATAAATCCAGTTTATTATCGTGGAAGATGAAGAAATCCACAAATTCAAATTCCTTAAGCCGGAGCCCACAGATTGTAAACCTTTTCTGATTTTTTTCTGATCTTGAACGATGAATCGATTATCAAAATTGTTGGAGATTAATTGTAAATATTGATTGTTGATGCTCTATATGTGTTGTGTACATGATTTGCCAAACTGCATTTATCTGGGAATATGTCAACGCTCCAGTTATATCGACACTGGCCGTCATTTATTAAAAAAAAAAAACGTTTGCCCAAAAAGTACTGAGGCCATTAGTTTAGGAGGGTGAAAATATGTAATCTCAGTGAAATTCTTCTGACTTCATTATGTATATATTCGCTTATCAGTAGATGCCAACCATTGAAAGAGACACACGTTGCTGTCTATTGAAAACCATGTATCTCCAATTTGAATTTGGTGAAGAAAAAAAAAGAAGTTTCATAAAAATCAGGTTAGTAGAGTAATTAAGTGAGTGTCTTCTAAATTTACAGTCTTTTTAATACAAAATTCTCTTGTGTTGCTATTTTGCCTTTAAAAATATCCACCTGACTCGTTGAACTCCGACTGATTCAAATAAGTTAATAAGTGTTGGCTGCACTTTTTTTTCACACACTGTTTATTAAAATGTTAAGGGCATACACTGATCAACAGTTCAGTTTCAAATAAATAATATTTTGGGGGAAAAAGACAACTGAAAGTAAATAAATAAAACAAGAATGATATAAACATAAATAAATAAAATAAAAGATAGTAATAGTAATTAACAATCCAACAAAAAAGACAAATAAATACACAAATAAGGTTAAAAGTTTTTAAACACTGTCTATCATATGGGTTAAAACAGTTTTTAATAGATGAATATGAATCTTCATTCTTGTAAACACTGGACTTTTAAGGCATCTCATGGTTATTTAAGCGAACATATTTGTGAAAGTGCAATAACTTCTTTTTAACATTTAATCCCACAGAGAATCAGAGAAATCCTTCAGCCTGCTGGGTGTCTGATGACGGTGCATTCAGGGCCCAGTGGAGGTTTCAGTTTGCAGCAGGAGAGTTTTAGGATCAAGTTAATATCTGTAATAGTTCCAGCCGGGTAGGCTTTTTTTTCCTGTCATTCCAGAATGAGTCTGCCTTATTTCCATACTTTTGATTGTGAAAACTGGTTGTAAAGCAATGTGTTTTATGACGACTAAATTAAAGTTTTTTTAACTGGTGAAAATACCTGTTTGAACCTTGATTTAAGCATGTTAAAATGTGTATTGTGGTTAAACTGAGCCTTTAATTGACCTTTTTATTCTCTCAGATTGTACTCATGAAAGTAAGGATTTATGGACTTTTATTGTTACTTTTTGTCATTTTTTTTAAACAAACTGTGATTTTTCCGAGGCTTTTCTACCCTGAAAGGATGTTTTACACTTGAAAAAAAAGTCTGCAGGCTCATGCACTTCTCTGCCGAGGCTGAGCTGTCAATATCTTTATAATCTGCTGTCCATCCACTCTGACACATGTTGTGTAAATTAATCTGATACTCACGACTCTGAGCTGCACGTTAACCACTCTGTCTCTCCATCCTCTTTACCAGGAGGCGTGCGGCCCCGCCTCTGCCCCAGATGTTCTCCTAATTCACTGCTGGATCGCCGTGCCGACGGACGGATGGAGGGAGTGATGGATGGATGAAGAGACCAGAGAGTTCATACCTGCCAAAAGCTGTAGACTGCGGCGAGTAGAGTAATCTGAATAACAGCTTTTACTGGCTGGAATGTATTGACCGGCTTCAGATTTAGCAACTCATTCCTAAAGCTTCCCTCCCCCATCGCCTCCCAGTATCCCTCCTCTTCCTCCCTCCCTCTTTCTCTCTGTCATCCCTGTTTTCATCTCCGCTGCGCCGTGCAGTCAGTCTGCCTCCAGCTGATGGGCGTATTGGCAGCCGCATCATTCCACCCCGCTGACTTATCGGGATTTCTTTGCTACTTTTCCTGCTTTGATTTGCAGCCGTCCCCGCGGCTGTGTGTGCACCTCTATGCATGTGTGTTGGGTGTGACTGGACTAATTGTTATTGAGTGACACTATCATTTTTTTTTTTTTTTATTCTATTGATAGTTTTCTTTATTCGCCCCACCTCCCAGGGCGTGGGAAGCCAGAGAGGATGTTCTCGTCTTCATCCAGAAACTCTCTGTTCTCACCCTGGACGTCCATGGAGCAGTCAGACTCGGAAGCGCTGGACTTCAGCACCAAGGTGCAGCTGCACGGGGTGCTGTGGAAGAGGCCCTTCGGACGGCCGTCAGCCAAGTGGTCCCGCAGGTGAGGGTGAGGTGTGATTCACCTGCTGGGTTTTATCTTTTGACCTCAGATGGAGCTCTTCTTACTGTCTGAAGGGGGAGTTCTGCCTCTGCTTCTTATGAAACCTTGTCAAAACCTGCATACATGTTAGAAACAAGAGGTTAGGGTTAAAGGAAAACTGACTTTTTCCTTTTTTTTATTTGACATTTTTAAGGGAAAAAGTTTGCCTCCGTTTTGGACAAAAATGCTTTTTATTCTCAGCCATATTTTCCCTCCAAGAGAGTTCTGAAAAGTTAATCTTAGCTGTAATATAGTCAAAAAGAAAAAGACTTAAACTGACTATTTATAGGACACCAGAGTTATAAATATTGTTATTCTGTTGTTTTGACTTAATTTCCCCCTAAAGTGCACATTTAAGAGCTGAATTAGATAATTGCTTTATATAATAACACTTTTCATACCCAGTGTCCGTGTATCCTGATGTGACTGTATATTTGGATGTTAAAATGCCTGGATTGCCACCTTATGTCATGATAATGCTCTTAGTTTACATAACAGTTAAAACGACAATACACGGCGGATCCAGAGAGTCCATTTGCGGCGCACTCTTTGTAACCTCTCCCATTTGCTTGTGTCATAAAGGTCGAAAGGTTTGTTTTTCCGGTAAATGCTCATTTGGCGTCCTGTGCCAGACTGCAGGCGGCTGAGCTCAGAGATTTCGTGGCATTTGTTTTTGTCACCAGCTTAAAAAAAAAATGAGGGAAACAGATCTGCCAAACAGTTTGATGACATTTAGATAAGTGTTACTGACCCTTTAAATGAGTTTAGTCATAATGTGGCAGAATGTGGGGGAGATTAAAGGGTTTAATAAAAGATGCATTAAAGTTCCAGCTTCACTGCAGCTCATTGACGCCCAGAGTTTATTTACACATATCTTTAATAGATTAAATTCTCTTGAAATCTGTAAAAACATTAAGTCTGATATCTTTACTTTTCTTTATTCCTCTAATATCTTCACATTTTTCTTGCATTGTTTTTTTACAAAACCAAGACTGTAGAAATGTAAAACATTGAATTATTCCAGGGGAAACACATGAGCAGTGTATTCTGTGTGAGAGTGTAAGCAGCTGCGATTGCTGACATAGCAACTTTTTCTGCACGGTTTTCAGCCAATCATAGGGAAACATTAGCATTAAAACAGCTGATAGGACACGGCCTGTGATTGGCCGAAGAGAAAGATGCATTCAAGTTCAACAATTGTTTTATTTATATTTAATAGATTGAAACTCATTGTAAAACCAGTTTGATATTGAGAACGTCTGCAGACTTTGCTTCCTTTCAGCCCTGCAGGACTTGACTCACTGCTGCTTTCACTGTCGTCCTCTGTAAAGGTTCTTCATCATCAAAGACAGCTTCCTGTTCTACTACGCAGAGAGCGAGAAGAGGAACTTTGAGACCAACAGGTACTTCAACATCCACCCCAAGGTGAGCCGCCGCAGCTTCTCTTTTTAAAAATATTTTTAACTTGTAAATAACTCTGCATTAAGTCCCTTTTTCATTATAAATAACAGAGTGCTGTGTTTCTGTGTCAGGGAGTCATTCCTCTGGGAGGCTGTGTGGTGTCTGCTAATGAAAACATGGGCATGCCGTTTGCCATCGTGGTCAACCTGGAAGACTTTACTGTAAGACCAAGAGCCTCAAACACCTTCATTACTCTGTCATTTATCTCCTGTACAGCAGTTTAAAGTGACATTTTTAAAACAGACCATGACATAAACAAAAACACAAAAAAAGCAACACATCCGACGTGCAAAGTGACAGTCGACTGTGTGTTTAGCAGCCTGCAGAGCGGAGCTGTAACAGCTCTTTCTAAACTGAGCTTTCATAACTTCTATCAGTCTAATCCTGCAACTCATAATGGAGTGAATTTAACAGGGTCAAAACAGTGTTACATCCATTTTTACCATCTCTGCAGCACAAAGACAGAACTCCACTGTCTGTTTTACAGATTATTGACGAGACGCTGAGGTAAAATGTCTGGTTTCCGTCCCTCAGGGCACCATCGTGCTGGCTGCTGAGTCCGGGGAGGAGCAGGTGCAGTGGATGGAGATGCTGCAGGAGTCGGGCAAAGTGTGAGGATTTAACTGACAAAACACAACTCTTAAAGCTCCTTTGTTTGGATTTTCATGGGGTTTTAGAATACATTTTTTGGGAAAGAGTCACTCAAAGTCAGAAATGTTGGTCAGAAGTGTTGGACTGTAATCCCTGGAGAAGTGATGAAAAGCTTCTCTTCCTGTGTGTTTTCATTCACTCGTCATCTCTCGTTTAGTTTAAATCTCTGTTTGTCCGGCAGCACGTGGAAGAACGCTCAGCTGGGCGAGGCCATGATCGAGAGTCTGGAGGCTCAGGGGCTGCAGCTGGCCAAAGAGAAGCAGGAGTATCTGGGTAAACATCGAGGGAATCACCTGGATACTTTGTTTGTTAAAGGTTTAACAAGTTAACATGAAATGACTTTTCTTCTTCAGATAAACTGATGGAAGAGACTGAAGAGCTCAGTCATCAGAGAGCACAGAGAGAGGTGAGAGAGAAGAAAAATAGAAGAAAAAATTTTTTTTTGCTTATATATACAGCTGACAATGATTTTCAGTGTTTTATTTTTATCAATCAACTGTCCTAAGTTCAAGGCAGTTTAAAAGATAATATAAAAGATATTAGGCCATAGAAAAATATTCTGGAAAAAAACAAGATTAATGATAATAATAGATACAATGATAATAAGGCCTTGGGTTTCTAAAAGCACTTGAGAACAATAAGGTTTTAGTCTGGATTTAATTAGTTCCTGTATAGTGTAAAAATAACATAAAATAAAATTCTAAATGTCCGTCATATATTCCCAGATTCCTGAGAGGAATTCTTCATGAGTCTTAATTTGTCCAATTTACAGTCTGAAATCCAAAGATTTTCAGTTTATTTTCATTTTACTGTGAAATAAAAATGAGAAACATGACAAGTTATCAGACTTGAGAAGCTGCACATAAAAGTAGTTTAAAGTTTTCTGAATGAGTGACTTAAAATATGTCCAATAGCTAGTTGATGAATTGATGAATCCATTGCTTTTTAATATTTTCTTTGATGTTCAAATAAAGAATCCTTCAGTCTGCTTTGTTCAGCTACCAACCATTTAGTTCATCATTAAACCCTCAGCCAGTGTTATTCTTCCTTCTAATGATCAGTAAGTTTCCCTTCTCACTGTGTAACACTGTGTGTGTCTGTTTGTGCAGGAGTTGGAGCGTCTGAACCAGGTCCTGGAGGAGGAGAAGATGAAGTTCGAGGAGGTGGTGGTGGAGCTGAAGGCGGAGCAGGAGCATATCAAACTGTACTGACTCTCCTCCTGTTTTTGTGTCGACTGATGTAGATTTTACTGCTCAGACTGTTAGTGAGCGTCATTTATTCTGTGCTGTGTGTCCGTCAGAGACCTGGACGGCACGGCTCAGTCCCTGCGAGGCGTGGAGAGCGAGAAGGAGGAGCTGAGCAGTTTAACCATCATGCTGCAGAAATCCATCGAGGTGAGGCGAACATTTATTTATTTATTTACTTATTCTTTTAAAGGAAAGCAGTTTGTTGCTCATCCACAGATAGTAATTCATGACAAAAATATAAAAATAAAAAATAAAATAAAAATGCATTTAAAAAGGAAAAAAACTGGCACTGAAAATAAACCCACAAAAAAATAAAACATTATTTAAAATATGTATCACTAAAAAGAGGGACATAAAGAAAAATATTCACAGGATTGTCATTAAAAATACATCAGAATCCAAAAAACTATTTAAATAAAATTAAAGTGATCTTTTCTTTTTCCAGGGGAACTTTTTCTTTCATTGCCATCTTATTTGTAATGCCACCTTTTATTTTCCGGAGCTGTGCAGACGTTGACAGCGTGTGGCCGAGCGTTCCTAGAATAACTTATTGATGAGGTCATGTGATGTTACAGCAGCTGCTGTAATAAGTTGTGTAACAAACGCTCGAGGTTGATTCAACAATCATCCTGCTGAAATAATAAAGTTACATTGATACAACTTCCTGTGAACGACCACAAGAGGAAAACTGAATTATAAACACAACAAAAGTAAAGAATTAAAGGAGCAGTTCAGAAAAACACTAAAACTTGCTTCAGAGAACAAAATATTAAATATAATTTAGTTGTTTTTGGGAGCATGATTTTGTGTGCAGACTCTATATTTTCTGTCTTTTACAAGTTTAAGTGTTTATCACCTGGATGTGCTTTAAAATACATCACCAACATTAAACGTCCTGCTGGTTTCATTCAATCAGAGATATTATTACATCACACTTTTATGCAGCACTCAGTGTGATCACTGAAACCAGACCAGGTGACGTCCTGCTGGGCCGAGGAATTTCCGTCGGATGTGAACATGTTGTTTTGTGCTGCAGGAGCTCTCCCAGGAGAAACAGCGGACTCTGGAGCTGCTGGCGGTGAAGGAGCAGGAGGAGAAGGAGGTGGCGGAGGAGGAGGAGAGCGCCGGATGCACGAAGCCGGAGGACGACGCCGAGGATCCCGGAGACGTGGACCTGCTGAAGGACCTGCGGCACATCGAGGAGCAGATGAAGGTCCTGCTGAAGGAGAAGGAGCAAGCTGACGACAAGTGAGTGAGGAACTGGGTCCAGCACCGGACTGGGAAGACTGGGAATACTGGGTCTGATCACTGGGTTGGTGGTTCAACAGCAGAAAGACACCTCATTGAAAACTTCAATTCAAGTTTTTTTTTGTAGCTTAAAATCCTCCGAGACGTTTATTTTTCAGTCAGCGATCCTTTAAATAATAATAATAATAATGATAATAATAAATGACAACATAAAATTAACCTTGATTACTTAAAAAAAGGTTTATAAAAGTTAGAATTAATAAAAGGATATTGATCGCTAATTAATCATGTTTACTAATTATTAGTAATGCTCTTATTAATGCTATTTAACAGTTTATTATTGCCAAAATATTGGCATTTTATATACTATATTAAGTATTTTTTCATGGTTAATAAATACTTTTTGAAGCATCTATAAACATAATTTTAAGAGATATTATTGGTGCACAAATAGTCACTCTTTATAGATTCAATACAGATTTAAATGAAACAAATCAATGTAACGTGATGCTTTATAAACCACTTATTAATCATTAGTTATTATAAGCGTTAGTTGCATCTTCACATAATGTTTATAAGTGTTTTACAAAACAAGTGTTAAAAGGGACAAAGTATGAACTGTCTAAATATTGTTTATAGAACAATTTAACAAGGTAAAGTCAGGTGCAACTTAATATCCATCCAAATAATTTTTATAGACAGTTTTCAAACCAATTATTAACCATAAATAAATGTTAAATATCTGGTCCATTTATCTGTTTATATATGTTTTAGAAATCGTTTGGTAATCATCATATAGTTTATAAAATAGTATAATGTGTGCAACAATAAACTGTTAAAATAACAAATTATGGAATTACTAATAATAAGGTCATATTTTTATTATATCATTGTTTGCTAACAGTAACTGATAACTGCAGGTTAGTAAACTATAATTTTTAAATGATGGTTGTTATAAAGTTTTACTAAAAATCAAAAAGTGATTCTTGTTCTCTGGAGCCGGTGATTCCGTTTTGGCGTCCAAAGGGTCAAACGCTCCGGCCTTTCCTGGGAAGCTCCATGCTAATGCACAGAGGACGGAGCTGCTAGTGGAAATGTGTATTGATCTGTGAACAACCGGTCCATTGATCAGCACCAGTAAGTGGGATATTACAGGCAGCTGCTATTGACTGTTGCCTCTAATGTTCTGCTACCAACGCTGAAATATACGAGACATAAAGTTTAGTTTTCCATGAGCTCTGCTTCACTCTGATCCTCTGCAGCTGCAGGAAAAACACTAAACAACCAGAATCATTCAGGACAGTTTTCTTACTACATGCAGACTCACAGTCGTGCAACAAATACTGTGTGAAATATTCCGGTTTTGACAATAAGACAGTTAAATTAGACTTGATTTGAACAAGAATATAATTGTAAATGTGTTCATTCAATGATGCAGAAATGCTAAATGGTGTTTTTAATATTTTATGATTTATTTATGTATAATTTAGATGGAAGAGTTGCAGAAACAGCAGACAAACTGTAATACAACGATACAACAGAAACAGAAACTGCAGGTTTAAAAATTATGTAAAGTTAAATCATCCCTCTGACACAATGAGCCTCATGGAAGAACTACTTCATCTTAGATGATTTCGGTGGGATTTTCAACAAAAATAATAACAGAAATTCAGATGGTATGGTCATGAGATGAAGCATTAATAAAAGATGTTTTAAAAGACATAATTTATTAAACTCAATATATCAAAAGTTGGACAGTTGGAGGAGAAGATCGATACCACTCACGTCTGTTAAATATGAAGCCAGCAGCTGGTTAGCTTAGCTTAGCATAAAGACTGGAAACAGAGGGAAACAGCTAGCCTGGCCCTGTCAGTCTGCCCTGCAGCACCTCTGAATGACACGTTATATCTTAGCTGTTAAATTTGTATAAAAACAGTTTAAAAAAACGATGATTAACTGTAACACCATGTTCACAGAAAGCAAATAAGAGAATATCCCAAACTAAATAGTGTTTCTCAGATAGTTCTGTAGCTTCTGTTTTCACCTTGAAATTAAATTATAGGTGTGTGTTCAGTGAACGCAGCATGGTGCCGACCTGAGCCATGAAAGGCGACAAACACATCTTTTTCTGCAACAAAACAACTTTTCAGCTTTTGAACCTTAATTATGAGCATTTTCTGATTTGGTAAAAAACTGCTGCCCTATTTCTGAAAGAATTTGAGTTTTCAGGACAGTTTCATTCTATTGCTCTTGATAAAAGGACACTAAGACATAATTTTTTATGCATGACGTTGTGTGATTGAAGTCTTTTCCCTGTGTGACCGTGTCTCCTGTCGTCCTGCAGGCTCAGGGACAATGACGAGCGGGCTAAAATCCTGCAGCAGGAGAGGGAGTACTACTCGTCCCAGGCTCGGGCTCTGCAGCAGTCGCTCTCTCAGCTCACGGTGGACAAGCAGCAGACCGAGGCCGAGCTCAAGGTAACACAGCGTGACTCAGCTGCTCGCAGCTCAAAGTCAGAGTAAAGGTCACTGTATCAATCTGCTCAGGAAACAAGAGTAATAAAAGTAATATAAAACTTGACATTTATCTGTCAGAATAAACTCAGCAACATGTCTTTGTATTAACAATAAGGTTAATTCTATAAATGATAGATCATCAGATTAATTTGATTTAATCACTTGAAGATAAAAGAGTGAAAATCTGCTGCAACATTTATTGTAATGACACCAGAGAAATGTGTGAGTTTTAAATTTATTTCAGGCCTTTAAAACATGAAAACAACTAAATAAAACAGCTCTACCTGAAAAAATCAGCCGCCATTTTCAAGCAAACATTTAGCCTTTGAAGGCAGCACGAGCAGGTGGAGCTAATCACTGTGACGATGTTCAGCTGCCCTGTTCCTGACACTGAGGGGAAACACTAAACATAACCCTGAAACTCTGGGTCCTGAGAGCAGACAGGAGTTTTAAAAGGTAATGTGGAAATGCTGTATATACATCTTCAAAAATAACCTGACGTTCCTTTTACTATTTTCCATCTCCTTCTGTTTTTTTCTGTGAGTGAAGCGTCCTTGGATCCCCTGGAAGGTGCAGTGAAAGTGCAGGCTGTTAGTTTGATCTGTATGTGGTGGTAATGTGCCAAGAAATGCAGCAATGCACCAAACAAAGTCACTGCAGAAAGAATGTAAACAATGCAGATATTAAAATATCTAAAAAATAAATAAATAAATCAGCTTTTCAAATATTCTGAGTTACATAATTTATGAATGTTTTTGGTCCTAAAGTTGTCCGTTTTCATTTTTTGTCATAATAATAATTATACAGATAATCATATGCATTTTTAAGTAAAATAATTCCCACCACCCACAAAGAAGTCTTTAAAAAGTCTTTAATGAAAGCTTCAGCCCTGCTTGTATTAAATTATTATTTTTTTGTATAAACCAGTTGGTTGTTCTGGTTCATCCCTTCAGATTTTCTGC
>CAFUXE010000138.1:568849-580909 GCA_903364295.1 Serranus cabrilla | reverse complement strand
TTTTTTTTATGATTTATGGTATTGAAGGTGTGTTATAATGCACAAGAGACATGTTTGATTTCTGACTACTTCTAGCCATGATTGTGATTTTTCCATAAAGGTGCAGGACTTATATGTTGCAGTTAGAAACAAGGAAACGGTGAGGAAGATCTGGAGCAAAAAAACACCCTGGAAATGCTTTGGGTTCAGATAAAAGCATTTTTCAGTCAAAAGGTGACAAGACTTACCCATGCAGGGTACAGAATGTGTTACACAGAGGCTTTTGTTTATAATAAAACATGTTTCCATCGCTGCGTCTGAGCCGTACCTTTCTCTTCGATCTCGTGCTTGAGGATCTCGAGGTCCATGGTGAGCTCGTCCACTCTCTCCTTGAGCGAGTCGACCTCCAGCTGCAGAGACTCCGCCCTCTCCTCGGCCATCTCTTTATCCAGAGTCGCCATCTCGATCGCATCCGCTGTGTCCGACATCTCCTCCATGTAATGCTCCTTTGCCTCCAGGGCTTCTTTAGCCTCCTACACACACAACAGTTATGCATGGTTAGTTTTGTACAGCTGTCTGTATTTATGTATCACCTGGACTTCAAATAACTTGCAACAACCTCTCCAACATCTGCTCCTTCATCTGTTGTTTCTTCTTACCCTCTTCGCCTCTTTCAGTTGTTTCTGCAGCTCGGCCTGCTGCTCCTGCATCTTAGTCTTCCACTCCTGCAGCTGCTCCAGCTGGATCTTGTGCTTCTCCAGCTCCTTCAGCTTGGCTTTATCCTCCGTCCGCTTCATCTTCAGCGTCTCTAACTTCTCCTCCAGGTCCTTCACCTGAACACGCAGAGCCTCCTCCTCCTGGATGAAGGGACGTACGGAGGCGGCAAAGGATGGAAAGGAGGATATTTGAAAGATAGGAGAAAAAATATAAAAATGTATTAGCAATTACACATCTGTAAGACATTCTTTAATCGTTTCACTTTCATGATTCTTCGAGCAGTGTTTCAGGTGTAAAACTTTCACTGTAAGGTAAAAACACCTTCATCTTTTCATGTGTTAGGAAGCTTTAATTTCAGTTGCCATGCAGTGACGCCACCTGCGGAGAGGAGACAGTCAGCATCACATGCACCTCCACCTATGTGCTGACACGCTAACATATGCCAATTAACAGGAGATCTTAATTCAATCCTGCAATAAATCCAGCCTGTGAATAGAGTCAGAGCCACTTCACACCAGTCAGACTAGAAGTCACACCTTTGACAGCTTGTTAAAATGTTAGTGAGAAAAAAAACACTTTAATATCAAGTGCAAAAAAGCATCACGTCAGGCCACATGACTGCACCTGTGTTTCCATAGTGACGTCCTCCTGAGGGGAAGAAATACAAATCAGACTGATTACGTCAGCCTTAACATTAAACACCAGACGGCAGGTGACTTTTACAAAATGTTAGCAGGATAATCCGTGACATTTAACTACAGATTAAAGTACATGTTGATGCTCTGCTTCGTCAGAGATTCAACCTCCACACAGTTCAGTTTAATGAAGAGTTCACAGACAATTAAGCACCTTTACTGGATTGACATCTTAATTGTGCTTAATTGACCGTGTGCTCCAGAGCTAATCACTCCAGCTATCACTGCTTCGTCTCATTTCTGAGACTGAAACTCAACAGCTCAAATACAGACACTTCCTCTATAACTCTTCTCACTTTCAAAAAGTCTGCTGCACAAAACACAGAATCTGTTCATCATGACAGAACATCCCACAAATGATCACTTCAGATTATAAACAGGAGGCTATTGGACACTAGTGATGTCAGATGCAAAGTTTTTATAAAATTGTATTTATTTATACAAACATTACTTGAGTAAAATTTATTGAGAGATGGACACAAGAGATGAAATGTCTCAAACTTTAGACCTGAAACAGAAGGGAGCGGCATTGTATGTTGTTTATTTATGAGTTTCTATTGGAAAAAACTGCCTTATCACCTCTGCTCTCTATTTTAATTTAAATACATTATTTACAACATCAGGTTACAGGACAATTAAGCTCCATTATCAAGTAATTGGTGTTTACTTAATCAGTTCTTTAAACTCCTAATGTAGACTAATCTGATTTTGTGTCAAACATTGTCATGTCAGTTGTTAAGTTTTTAAAGGTTTTCTTGACTGAACCTTACTATAAATTATCATTTTAACCTCTGATATTGTATGTATGAATCTAAGCTTCTGTTGTGTGTTTCTATTGTTTATTTTTTTTTGTATGTTTTTCTTTCTCTTCTCTTCCTTGTGGATTTTATTAAGTTGTAGTTGTTGTTTTGGTTCACTAAGTCTTAAAATTCGTCACACTACTCTAAAAACTACCATTATTATTTTACATCAATAAAACAATTATTCAAATCATAATTATCAGCCCTGTAGTAAACCTGTGCAGGATTTCTACTGCCTCACACCCAGTGCATGATGGGAAACACTCCAGCCACCTGTGATTATCAAGAGGATGAGCTCTTTATAAAATTAATGGATTGATGGATTATATGAGTAAAAGGTTGGTGCTGCACTATAAATTATAACCAGACTGGGACCCCGGTTATCTTTTTTTATTTTTTAGGTTGCATTACCTATTTCAAAGGCACCAGTTAAAACCCTCTGGCTCGTTTTAGATGTATTTTTTATGACACCAATACAAGCTGACAGCTGTTTAAAAAAGCTGTATATTTAGAACAGCTATAGTAGAGAAAATGTCACATCTGATTTAACTCCCACACATCTTCTCCTCCGGCTTATGCACCGAGTCCTAAGACGTCTTTGATCTTGTTGGCACGATGGCCTGCACCGCGTTACAAAACAACAACCTTTTTATTCCTGGTTACAGACGTGCAATTATTGGTTTTTATAGAGCAACATGTTTCCTCATAGCATTCGTCACGTTTCCTGTCCTGTATGTAAAACCCACATTATCCTAAATGTAACAAAGCAGTACCTAAATAAATTAGACTTAATTTCATTGGCACGCAGCCTTCCCTGTCACTACAGCGGGATGTTTAAAAGCTGATAACCGACCTTGCTGGGGACCGGGGCCGGAGGGTTTCCAGGGGAGTGGAGGGTGGGGATGACCGGAGCTGCCAGAGGGGTCTGGGCCGGCGTGCTGGGCTCGCTGCTGCTCATCTCCCCAGCGGAGGCCGAGGCCGAGCCGGACGCAGCTCCCTTCCCTCCCGCAGGTCGGGTGGGCTGCTGAAGAAACCAACGAGAAAAAGTTAAAAAACAAAAACTGTTTGATAAGAAGATCCAACTGGTCTGATGATGTTTTAGTGGCCATAATGGAGGTCCCTCTCGGAGTGTGTTTAAGTTTTAATTCAGGAGGTTTACACCGAACATAAAGTAAACCTGGTAGTTTGTATCTATATTAATGATTATAACCCGTAGTTGCCTCTTAAACTACAACTAGTAAACGTTAAAAATGAGGAGAGCTCACAACCTTTGTCACAGATTCTAAAGTTACACTATCAAACTATTCACCTCACTTTTATATAACACCTCACTGACTTATACCAAAGGCTGATTGGTAATTCAGTGTGACAATTTATCTTTTTTTCAGGGGTGATTAAATCATATTAATATTTATGATATGCAATGCTTAACTTAATTGAGTCATATTTCTCAGGAAATCTGATGTAAACATTTATATATCATATCATTTGAAGATTAAGATTCTTCAAGCAGAATTTTGGTTAAAATAAATAATGCAAAGTGTTTTCCAACAACAGTGTACAGGATGTTATTTATTAATTTACTCATTCAGCTTTATTGTTCAATTCCTGCCTGAATACACTCAAGAGTTGTGCTGTGTAGTTTTATCAAATTATAATTCTTTCACTCTGTATTTGTGTGCATGAATGTAAATATAGTCAGTCTACAGCAGGAAATGTTTTGTGCTGTAATTTCACCTGAAACTGCTAATTTTATTCAAAAGTTCTTATATAAATGAGGAAATACTCACTGCTTTTCATTTGTGCAATATTTATTTTACACACTTCAATAAAAAATAGGCTGTATCATGAGGTTATTTCAGCTCGACTATTTATTTATTGAATAACCAGAAACCATGCTATATTGTGATATATAGCGCTATTGATAAATTAAATTACCTTTATTGGGATTTAAGATTTTAGCCATATGCATCACAGCCACTATTTTTATCTTGAGGAATTCACTTTTTTTGTACCTCCATGATGGCCACAGATCAGATTTAGGACAAAGACTGTAACAGAAAAAAACGCTCCAAATTGAATATAAAATGCATAAAATTAGAAAGCAAACGAAGCAATTAATATGCTAAACAAATGCTATGCAACAAATGAATAAAACAACAAATCTGAACAAAAGCAACAGCAGCTACACCTGCTACAGCAGAGAAAAGAAAACCAAATGTGGAACACATGTAAACTGGTGGAGACAGGAAACAGTGTTTGAATTGTAAATATAAATGTGAAGACATCAAAATGTGTGACAAAAAAGAACAAAGGCGAGTGTTACAGTAAACAGAAAGATATTGGTGCTATTGACCAAAAGGATGAAAATAAAAAAGATTTGGCATCATGTCTGAGGATGTATCGTCGCTCACACAAACACACAAACTGCTGCATGAAGTGAAACAACAACCGCACATGAATAAATCACTCAAAGTGATAGAAACTGGAAGCCCTGCAGACTTTGCGGACTGGGCTCACCTTGGGCCTTCTGGCCGTGGTCTGAGGAGGAGAGGGAGGAGAAGAAGAGGAAGTGGTAAAAGGTCAAAGGTCAGCAGGAGGAGGATAGAAGGGAAGGGAAGGAAACAAACAGCCAGGGTTAGTGATTCAAGGCCAAGTTCATATTAAACTGGAAATCACAGACAAAAGGACAAGATGGGTGCATGAAACCGACAAAAAGTGCCACAATGAATCCTTTATCATGTAACATCTACAGATCCCTACTCTGTTGTTTTCTTGTCTTTGCTCGTCTCCAGGGTTTTGTCTCGTCCCCCCGTGTGACTGAAAACCTCAGTAACAACATGGACACTGAGGCTGGTACGGCCGCTGGACCTCAATGACTGCATTGTGTCTCAGGGGACGAGAAAGGGAGCCCAACTCTGTTGTGGTACACTGCTGGGATGATGCTTGTTATCCCGCCTCATCGCGTGTTTCAGACACGCTACGCTGCCGGCCGGATGAGTGGATATTCAGTGAAGTGTGCAGAGAAATATCCACACTCTCCTATCTTCAGACCTGGGTTACATCGTTTTAATGAACTTGAACTTAGAAGGAAACTTTTGCCATAAAGGACAAGAGCTCACCTTAAAAGAAAGTGGCAACAATCTAACACGATAATAAGTTCTCAAGTCAGTAACTGCATCATTTTACAGCCTTTGGCCTTCTGAATTCTTTCCAAATTCAAATTAATAACTTCAACATACATGGGTTAAGGGCTGGGCAATAATTCACAGTCTAATCCATCATTCTTTTATAATCTTTAGATTATATAAAAAACATTGAAAGATCTCTTTGTTCTTCCAGGTGGCTTCTAAACTTTTCACTGAGCTGGATAGAAAAAAGCTTTTTCCTATTCTGTTCACTGAACTTTAAATAATCTGGAGAACATATTACATTTTAATAATGTAATCCTTTGGGAAAATGTAAAACTGTGGTAAAAGTCAATCTATCTAACAAATGCAACTGCTTAGTTTCTACCTTGTGTTTGAAGATTGTATTTCCTTTCAGCTGTGTTTTATTTGCTGTGCTGTTTTGGCCAATTTTCCATCTCAAAGGGTCTGTTTGAAATGACTGACTTATTGATTAATCAAGTAATTATTGCAGCTCTAAAACAGATCACATTATGTGAAGTCAATTAAGTTGTCATGAAATCATCCTGTAGATGTTCACATTATCTACTTCTTATCAATAAAACTATTAATACTTCACATTGTCCTTATTTCCTAATTAAAATATTTTTTTATTGAAAAATGTGTATCAGTGCCAATATATGCCATAATCCCTGTATGTTTTGTGTCTGTTATTTTGACATGTTTCTTTCTTTGCATGAGACATTGGGACCTTTCTGCTTAAATACTGAATAAAATAAAATACATTTCCTTGAAAGTTTCCTGGAAAGAACTATGTTAATTTGATACTAATGATGGGAAAATACAAGGGAAAAGGTCTGAAAGAAGTTCCCTGTTCAAACACAAGTAAATACCTATCACTTTTAAATTGAAAGCTTTCCTCAAGACACAGCTACAGCAATTATTCATCGGAGGTGGACCAATTAAACACTGTATATGTTTCACCTACAAACTAATTCGGACATTATTAGGGTATAAAGGACAAAATAAAGCAGCATTTCCCAAACCTTTCCTGGAGCACTGCCTGTCCTGCATGTTTAAGATCCCTCCCTGATCTGACACAGCTGATCCAAACGACCAGCTCGTTATGCTCTCCTGCAGCTGCTTGATAACGACCTGATTGTTTGGATCAGCTGTGTCGGAGCAGAGAGAGATCTAAAACATGCAGGATGGGTGCAACTCAAAGCATTACTAATACTGACTGATAATTGAACAAAACAGTCATAATTTAGACATCAACTGAGGACTGTGAGGACTTTGTGGACATGTAAAATAAAGTGTTACTTCAATTAAACATTAATAATGAATAAATATAGAAGGTTCTTGATTGTGATTGAGGTTAGTCTTTAAAGATTATTGCAATGTTCACATTAAAACCCAGGTTTACAGACACTTCTATCCTTTCTTCTACATTCATGCAGAATTATTTGAAGTCGCTCTCTTCTCTTTCTAGGATTCACTCTATCTCCTCCCGTCCTTTTTGCACACTGACTCTCCCTCTCTTTGCTTCAGCTTGGGCACGGCCATCGCTTTGGCTAGTTATCGCTCTTTATTGGATTAGAGCCGGACCATTCAGCAGAAATTAGCCCGAGCTAACAGCTGTACCAAATAAGAGCTGACAGCACCTCTTAAGCCATGTAGTGTTCGTGCTGTATACATGAGAACAAGCAGTACTCTAATCACATCAGTCTGTTTTGCTACATCTGCAACCAAGAGTGAAATCATTTGATTCTCCCCTGATGGACAAAAATCATTGAGAGCGTAAAAAATTATGTGGAGGGCTTCTGCATGATGAGGCCAAATAAAACATAAAAGCTCAGACTGAAACACAACTGAAGTCCACTGAAATAAAAAAGCTTCTGCACACAATAAATTATTCTGCAAAAAGCTCTGAGAGAAATAAAACTGACAAAAAGAGCACAAACGAAGCTGCACTTCTACTTCCACACTGAGAATACAAAATATCACTTTAGGAGGAGGAAAAAAAAAAGGTCAGTTCCCGTCAAAAAGCAGAGAGGAACTGAAACTTCCAAGCATGACCTTTACAGCAGCTCTGCCAACAAAACAGATGAAATGTGACAACAACAACAACAACAACAACATCCCAACAGATAAGGAGGATCATATGGAGTTCTGTACCTTCCGGGGTGCAGGAGTCTGTCTCATCATATTTGCAAGAGAAGAAGACACACAGTCACCAAGAAACACACACACAGAGGAAGGGGATAAAACAGGTAAAAGATGCTCAATCCACAGAGGCAGACAGACAGACAGACGGACGGACAGCTGAAGCAGACAGACAGACAGGCAGGCAGCCACTCAGGCCGGGAAGCTGCAGTGGTGCAAATGACCGCAGCGATTTTTTCCCAGGCTCCCCTCCCTCTCGTCCTCTGTCCTCCTGCTAGCGTCCTCCTTTTTGTCCTCCTTCTCAGCTTCTCTCATAATCCATTTGCCGGAGCCCTCGCTCGGTGCCACCCTTTCTGCTTTCTGCTCCGATTAGGACTCGGACATCTCGCTGCCTAGAGCCTCCGACCTGCTACTGCTCACAGGAGACGCCTCGCCTCCCCTAACCTTCCTCTCCCCCCTCCTCCCGTCTCATTTCCCCCCTTTTCTCGCTCTGCTTATTGTGATTTGTCAGCCCAGCCAATGCCCTGCTCCTGCATTACATCACTGTGCAGCCTCCTCCCTCTCCCTCCCTCCCTCCCCTTCCCTGCTGTTCCTCCACCCACTCATCACCACAGACAGACAGGGAGGGAGGGAGGGAGGGATGGGTGAGACGATGTGTGACTGGGGACAGACAGAGGAGAGGATGTGAGACGGAGGAGGGCGGGGCTGTAAACGGAGGTGAGAGGAGAAAATGAGCAGCAACGCTGATGCAAACCTCTCTTGTCTCCTAGCAACACTCGCAGAGCCCTCCTCTGGGCGCATTAAAATGAGGCTGACGAAAACAATGAGGACACCTGTTCTGTAATACTAATTACAGAGATTTATGAGGTGCGCATTTTTACATACCTACAAGAAGGTACAGCACCAGATCAACAATAATGACCTCAGGATGCATCAGAGCTTCATGTTTTCTCTCCTTATTCACCCTTCATGGTGAAATATACAAAATATAATTTCCTTAGAAGTACTCTCTTCTTTGAATTCTTTTAACGGCCCTGTTGCTGTTTCACATAATCCTCGACTCAGGTGGATATCGTTTTTAAGGCTTTTTAAGGCTCTTTTATGATGTGTTTTAAAATGTGAAACTGTATTTAACGTGAAACTGACTGTGCTGCCTTCTTGGGATGAATTAATAAAAAACCTCAATATCTATGGTCTTTTTAAGCATGTGAATGTTATCTTATTTATCTTACAAAAGAAAGACTTCATCATTATCTCGAACAAAGTTTAGTTTCTCCTGATTTGTCCGCCTGAAAATTTCAGTGTTGTACGTTCAGAGGACAAGTGGCTCTTAAAAATTGGGTCCAATACTTAACTAAAGAATCAAAGAATCAGTCATAATTTGTTCTCACTTTCATTTTACTCATTGCATTCAAAAGACTCTGACCTGCCACTTGTCTCCCAATGGGGCGTGGCAGTAACTCACTAGCTACTTTCTTTGAGAGGCAACACTGAATACCACTGTTTTCACGAGAGAAGTCCTTGTGAATGAGTGGAGTGTCCCTTTAATCTAACAGTGCAATTTCATTTCACTTAATTATTCATAGATTTAACAACTTGAATCACTGAAAAAGTCTGCAACGTGGGCAGCAATTTAAATGTCTAGGCTGAAACAAGGCTTCCACAGATGTAAATGGTACAGAAAAATCCCTGATGGGTGACAAATTTCTATTGTCTACCTGTCTTTATAATAATAGATTAATTCTTGCAAACTGGCTTTAAATATTAATTATAAAAACAGCTACAATCAAGACTCAAACAAACCTGGAGTCTTGAGTTTTAGATGTTGTACTGATTATGATAAAAAGGGGTTTTCTGTGTGAAAAGTGATTTATTAGGTCAGTTCATTCCTTGAGCCATTTGAGTCGCTTTCGTAATATCTTCCTCAGCTGCACTAATCTCCCTCTCTGCACCAACAGCTCAGCAGGAACAGAGAGAGATGTAAGAGGATTAATTCAGTGGGGATACTCTGATTAACTGGGAGCTTTAAACCTGAAATACTTTCACATTGTAGACGTAAAAAACGGGCAGTAAGTAATCTGAGATGGATGTGATGAAACTCGATTAAGTCTGATGTAAATAAACGTATGTGGTGTTTCTTTGGAATTGATTGAATGAGAAAATAGATTATTATGAGACCGACAGAGGAGAGTTCAGGCTGCTCAACCAGAAATAAAAAATGTTTACACGTATCCATTACAGAGCAGCGGAGGGAAATGTGTCCCCATGAAATATTAAACATCTTTCTGTGTAATCGCTCACTTGCTCTCCTCCACCCAGACTAAGTGCTGCTCTGAGAGGACGTGAAGTGATGGAGAGAGACAGGCAGGCAGGGAGACAGACAGGCAGGGAGGATGATGGGATGGGTGGAGAAGTATCAAGTTCCTGCTTTCCCAGCACACACAGGGAGGATCGCTGCCTCTGAGGTCACTGCTCTGCAGCCTCCAGCAGGACAACAAGAGGTACAATTACTGCCCAGGAAGCATTTACACGGCATCACCGACACGCTCGGCTCCAACTGACTGCACCAAACTGTGACTGTGAGTTCACGGGGAAACTTGAGAGAGGCGTGATACTGAAGAAGTTTAGTGCATACGACAGCAGCGCAAGCACAGAAATATATACAAAAGTTTCCTCACTTTGTCCCCCTCACTTATCTGATTTGTGTCAGCACCAAAAACTGCTACCGATGACAACTCTGCTGTCGTGAAACGCGACATAAAATAAAAACAGACTTATTTAGCCTTGCATTGCCAGACCACTTTGCAAATGAAACTTAGTCTGGAACCTCTCCATTTTTGATTTCCAAGGTCGTGTTATGATTGGGCCTCAGGTCGGTGATATGGCAAAATGTTCCATCATGGTAAATATCACTTTATATTAATAATTCGGTAAATTCAATTAAAGAAGTGTTTAAAATAACTTGCCGTATTGACTTATATTTGATTTTCTTCTTTTATTTTTCAAACTGCCTCACATGAGATGACGCCTACTATGAAAATGATAAGAATGATAATATTAGATAATTACAAGTGGAGCTTTATAAATTAATTTCACAATGAATTTCTTATTTTATATATTTCTTATTAATTCACTCACACACTTTGTGGCTCCATAGAAAAATACAGCATGTCTCTGTTCTTTAAAGTTTAAATTAGGAAACTAACTTGATGTGTCTCTGACCTTCAGCTGGAGGAAACTTTGGTAAAGACAGTTAGTTTTTCACTCTGGGTTGAACTTTGGAGAACAGTTTACTCTTCCTGCATCTTTTCTCGCATCATCTGTTTTTGCATTTCACTGCATGTTCTGTGACATTTAACTTCCCACATCCCTGATTTAGATCTGCACCATGGACAGTATTCAAGCCTCCTGGTTGAGACTAAACTGAGCTCCTGAGGTTTAACGTCAGCCTGCAGAACAGGAGACGATAAAGTAGAACCGAGCTGACAGGAAATCCATACTCTGCAGGTCTGCTGCTGCTCTGCAGGCGGGAGGGCGGCGGATTTCACCTCGGTCACAGTCTGACATTTATCAAGAGGAGCGCCTGCATGTATGAGTCAGCGGAGGTTGATTGTTAAAGAGCACTGGACTGTCTGCGCGGACCTCGTGATGAATCCACGAGTGGCTCGACACAAAATGTTTAAGTCACAATACTTTATATTTCTATGCTGTGTCGTTTGATGTGCAGTAAATTTAGAAGAAGAAATATATTATGACCAGACTTAATGCACTTGTGAGGGGGTGGTCAAAAGTGAGCCAGGAGGAAACCAACAAAGAAGAAAAACGGCTCAAAAAGACTGTAAAATTGGCTTATACTCTGGACCCACAAGCTCTGAGGAATCTCCAGCTGCTAGGATACAACAAAGCTGTCTCAAGGGCAAAAATGTTATTCACTTTAAAGTTTAAACACCCCAAAAATGTGTTTCTACTTTACATCATTCCTTTAAAAGTTAAAGTTGGAATCTTTTTAACAAAATTCATTAAGAAGTTTGAACTGCCCATATCCTCCCATAAATTTTTGTACAATAACTGATATTCTATTAATGTAAACATGTAACATAGGAGCAATCTTAACTTGTCCATAACCATAGATATTGTATTCATGATCAAATAACAATAGAAAAGCAGCAAATCTGAACATTTTGAGAGCCAGGAAATAGGAAATGTTTTGCTTTTTTACTTGATGAATTAATCAATTAATTATAAAATTATCTTCTCAGAGGCAACAAATGACAAGATGAGGATTCAGAAGCAACTCAGCAGAATAAAAAGTAGTTAAAATTAGCTCCACCTTTACCAACTGCAACACTAACACGATGAACACATAGTAATATAGATATATTATTCTGAAATGGGGCACCCTGTGTAATGTCTGCTGTTACTGCATTGGTGAAATGTAACTAAGTAATACTTTTACTTTTACTTGAGTATTTTCATTTTATGCAGCTTACTTCTACTCCTCTACACTATTTTTCAGGTCAAGATTTAACATGAAAAACATGATAGATTTAAAGCGATTAGACTTAAAAAAAAAAA
>CAFUXE010000138.1:532835-568816 GCA_903364295.1 Serranus cabrilla | reverse complement strand
CAGTATATTAAGTAGTTAAAATGAGCCCTATCTTTACAAAATTAAAATGCTGCTTACATAAAATTAATCAGTGCATATAATCTAATAATACATTTCCAATGTACTCAGTGGGGTCATTCTGCATAACGAGTACTGACGGGTAAAAGTATTTCTACAGTGTGGTATTGCTACTTTTACTAAAGTAGAAGATCTGAGTACTTCTTCCACTGATCGTACTGATACAATAAGAAATAATGACTAAGAAATGAGACAGGAAACTGGCTACAAAGGCGACTTCAGCATGCTTTAAAATGCACAGAAGCAGACAAACAAACAAACAAACAAACACAGTGTGCCACAGAGCGGAGAGCATAGTGCTAGTGACAGAGGTCATGTGACAGGAAGTGGACGCAGGTGCCACCTCTCGCT
Organism: Serranus cabrilla; assembly: GCA_903364295.1. Classification (NCBI taxonomy): domain Eukaryota; kingdom Metazoa; phylum Chordata; class Actinopteri; order Perciformes; family Serranidae; genus Serranus; species Serranus cabrilla. Next base: position 568,408 of record CAFUXE010000138.1, on the reverse strand, counting down.
CATTTCACTCACTTCCACTCACTCTCACATAAACACAGAGCGGCTTTGGTAACAAGACTTTGGATGGTAGGTGTGGTGAGCTGCAAGGGATCATGGGTAATATGAGAGATGAGGCCCGTTCGCCATGCAGCAGCGAGGCAGCTACAGTCATCACCATAACATCAGCACTGTACCGAGGTTAGAGAAACATGCACCACCTTTTTGGGCTTGATTCCTCGCTGCGTTGTTGAAGGAAAGAAGGGAAGGAAGTGAGGAAGGGAGGGAAGGAAGGGTGGAGGTTAAAGGTCAAGAGACTGTCATGCTGGAGGTGACGGGAACTGAAGTGAGCCGCTGAGTCGTCGGTGATTCAAACACACAGTTCACATCTTCAATTCACATTCACACATTTTCATTCAGTTCATTTTCACAAAAACTTATAATCTGTCAGAAAATATAAATAAACCGAGTCCTACTTGTACACTTATTGCTTTAGTATACTTGGCACAATAAGAGCTCAGTGAAATAAAAATGTGAAATTATTTTTTTCCCACCCTTACTTTGTACTTTTGTGTTTTTATGGATGATGGAAGCTGCTAAAATTAAAAATAAATTAACTGATAAATGAATTAATATGTCATTAAAGGTACCCAAAAATATAAACACAAATGTAGGCGTTAATTAATTGATCAAATATGACTTATTTCAGTTTGAATTTGCTTCTTTAATTATTTCCCTTTGTATTTATTCCTCTATTTAAATATTTTCCTATTTGATTAATCTACCAAAAGAAATCCCAGACGACTGACCAAAATGACAGATTTGTAAACTAATCTCCTTTAATGGGGCAGCCTCACAAACATGAGGAATAATTTTCATCCTGTGTTTTGATTGTTCACTTGTATGACCTGTGAGCACAAACTACTAAATATAATTATTTGGAATTATTTCCTTGATTTTTTTGTCCAAATTATGACCCATATCCACAGAGGAATAATGGAGAAATGATAGATTTCATCCAAAATAAAGACTTCATACATTATTTAAATATGAAAGATCTCAGGGGAGCCTTTCTGGTGCATTACAACAAACAGTGGGTTTATTTATTAGTAAACAGCGCCCTCTGCTGGTCAGACACTGAAACAGACCCTGCAGCTCTGAACAGGTTTTACAGTTTACTTATTTGATAAATTTACAGTTTCCTGTAATATTTGAGATTATTTGAAAGACACTTCTATTTTTTATAAATGTAAATTTATAATCTAGATTTGATTTATTAAGGATGATGAAAATGTGTGATTATTAATATTAGATTCTCACAGATTCTTCATCATTTAACAGTCACACACAAGAAGAATTAATTGCATAGTTTCCCAAATAGAGAAAATACTTTTTTAGGTTGTTGAATTAGTTCATAAAAATGTGATTTCTTCTTGTAGTGCGACAGGAGCAGAAGAGCAAACTGATAACCACAGTAATAATCAGACCAGTATCTTTTACTCTTCTATTTTAGATTTAATTCTTCTGTTTTCTCTATTATTGTATTGCATTACATCATATATAATCGCCTTTGAGGCAGATCCTAACCCACCGGCTTTGACTGAAAAGCTCTTTGGGTCAACTCCTGGTTTTGTTTGTTTAAAGTGGACTGCTCTCGACTCCTTCATGCTGTAAATTAATACTTCTAAGCTACAGATTGTCGGTGCATCACAGAAAACAGCTACTGTACATCTGGTGCACTGAGACATTTTCAGTAACTCTCTTTTAACTTTGACTGAAATAAATGCATTTAAATCATACAAAAGCTCAAAATAAATGTCAGTATTTTCATTGAAGAGCTTCCAAGCATCCTCCCACACAGTTATTACAAACACAACCTGTGAAAAAGATTTGTCTGATAAAGGCAGTCAGAAATGAATGGATTGTTACTGTTGAACCAGCAGAGCAGGTGGGGCATTATTTCCTCCAACAGTCAGCAGGAACACAAAGAGTGTACTTCAGATAACACAGTGTTTGTGTGCCTCTGTGTGTGTGCAGACTCGTCTTTGTATGCACCCATGTGTGAGTGTGTCTCTGTATGTGTGCCGTCATATCTGCTCCCGATTTCCTGCAGGGGAACTCTGTGTCACAGCGTTATCTGACTCACCAGTTTTGTGGACCTGGGCGTCTCCAGGATCTCTGAGGAGATAAAAAGGAAGTGAGTGATTAGTTCCATATTATCATCATTGTTTATCATCTTTTACAAGGTGTAAAGTCCCACAAAGATCCTGGTACAAACACATTAATGTCAACATGATTTATTATATTTTCATCTTTCACCCGATGGTCAACAAAAAATGCTCACACCTTTCTTGAACCAACTTCTGTTTCTATTTCCTTCCTTCAGATCGCACTGAAGGGAAGTAACTTTATATGCAGTGGTGGAAAACTGAGTATATTTACTCAATTTTGGAGGTAGATGATTATGACCATTTCATGTTACTTTTGTACATCTACTTCACTACATTTTAAGGGTAAATGTTATACTTTTTATACTCCCTTTACCGGACAGTACTATTTACTACTTACTTAAGTGACTGATTTTACAAATAAAATTATTACAGATATTTCTGAAATCATACATTGCCAAATTACTTCAGCGAGCTACAAAATTACAATGCAATTTCCATATTTATTGTCAAGTATAATAATCTGAAAATATGATTTATCATACATGAATACAACTGACATTGAGAGGGGACATGCATAATACATACTTTTGTTACTTATGTATATTTTGTTGCTAAAACAAAAAAGAAAAGGTCATGCAAAAAAAAAAAACCTAAATTATGATGTTGTTACCTGACCATTGTATCCAAAACTGCTTAAATATGTTCTTATGTTTGATTTCCACTATAACTTTGTCTCTCATGTGTCAACACCAACAACTCCTGTTTCCTCTAATGTGGGAAGAAATTAAATATTCTGTTGTTTATTGTGAGTCTGCTTTATATGTTTGCTGGATATTCTTGTTTTGTTTTCATATTTTTATCTTGTTTGAAATAAAATCTAATATACAAAGGTGTTCTGCTGCAGTTTAGTTTGGCATCCACATGAGGACATCAGCAGAGTTCACAAAGAGGGACTCAAACCCACAACCGTGTGCAGACCTGGAGTCAGACTCTTTGCTTGTTCAGTGACTCAGGACCAAATTGAAACCAGAGCCTGTAATGAGATATTCACTGAAGCACATTTATATTTCAGCTCTTTAGCAGAAACTCTAAACCACAGGGAGCTGCAGAGGAAGAGCAGGTGGGGTTACACTGCCTTGCCTAAGGGCACTTAAACACTGATACACAGCCGGCTGATGCTGTTTCATCCCATGAAGGAATGATCTGCAAACTGACACAAAGCTGAAAGGGCTCAGCAGAGGCACAAGGACTCCATATGCAGAACGTGACAGTGATGTACAAAGAAATAAAAAAACATCTTGTTCTCACAGTCTAAAATTGTTTGTCCAATGGGAAGGAACCTAGGATTTTAATTTCAGGAACTATAGGTTATTACAATTATTTTTCATTATTATTTATATACTAGATTACTGTATGTTTTAGAATCGTGTTGTTCCATATTCTTTATCAATATTCTACTTCTTGAAGCTTGTTTTGGTGGCGTCCCTCCTTTTAATGGGCATGTGTCAGAGTTTCTGCACACATAATAATGCACTTATATAGATTTTAGGGGGCATTTTGGTGCATTTGGTGGGATTTTTAGTCTAAGATTTAAGGAGAAAATTTAACAGAAATTTAAGAGAATGTGGCTGTATGGAGCCCAATGCAGGGAAATAATTGTTCAAAGGACCACCTGCAGAAAATGTAACTCTAGAGACGTAATAATCACCATTCAGGAGAAATGAAGAGAGATGTGTAGAAGGATCTATTTCTCGAAAAGCCTGGATTCAGGCGCTCAAACTGTGGTAAAAAATCTGTGGCTGGACCAAATTGCCCAAACCACACTGCATCTGTTGATACTGTTTGTATTAATGTCATAACAAATTTGTTTAACTGTGTGATCTCTCAGTACAGATTTTCTCATCACTTGCTATAAAATATAGCTGAATGTTTGATGCTTAGAAAACGTCCCCTTCAGAAAGGTCATGATCGGCATGATTACATTTTGTTTGAGCAGATTCCCTCACTTTAAATGTCAAACACACCTACAGAATACTGAACACTCCTGGTGAGTGATGACCAAGGACAAAACGGAAATCATCTGGATGTGTGTGTCCTTACCTCGTTTGGGAACCTTGCCAGTGCTGGGCTCAGGTGTCTCCGGCGATGTCGTGTCCGCCCCATCATCAACCAGCTGGATCTGAGACAGACAGAAAATAAGACAGTTAGTCATGTATTCTCATGACTTTCACTGCCAGCTAATGTTATTCATCAGCAGAGCTGGCAAGAGAAGGAGAAAATTAAATGTTAAAGGGATAGTTTGGATTTTTTAAAGTGGAGTTGTATGAGGTCTTATCCATAGTCAGTGTATTATCTACAGTAGATGACTGTCAGCATGCACCTGGTTTGGAGAAGCAGGTAAAAATACTGGCACAGATGCTAAGCAATGCACTGCTTAAAAAGATCAATATCATTTTATGTGTATGTTATATTTAGAATATTGCCATCTTTTACCTTGCTGTTAGACAGCCCTTTCCGACAGCAAACTGAAGCAGTTATCTATGTTCTCTTCAAAGCCACCAGACTCCTTCAACAAAAAGAGTAATTTCCCCTTGTAGAACACGGCTCTTGTTTGTTTGTTTGTGTTGTTGAGTGACTTTGGTGAATCCAAACTAAACCTTTAGGGGCACTTTAACAACTAAAGTTTTGTCAATTTCCATTGAACTCTGGTGCAGTTGCAGTTCATTTGGTCACTTGTGAACGCTCCGATCGTATTCTGGTGTAGACCAAAACAACCGGTCCAAGGCCACTTGTGAGACGGGGGCTTGGTCCGTTTCCAAACTAACACTAGTGCAGATCACTTGCAGTGTTAATGTAATCCAACCAAATTACAGGAAATAAAATATAACATCTGGGGAGTCGTTTGGTAGGAACACCAGAGCAGGATTACTACCAGTATAACCAAAGGTACTCTGGGTTCGGCTTCCTTTTTTTTATTTCGTTTTTACATTTTCTTCCAACTTTCAAACCAATAAGAAAAATACTGCGAATATATGTCCAGCCCTCTGCCTTCGGACGCTTACATTTATGCACTGTGAAAGCAAACCAGACTAAATACAAAACAAACCAAAAATATTAGTTTCACTCATGGAATTGGGTTGTGAAAGTTCCCTACAAAATCCTAAATCACAGAAAAACACAAACAATCTGATCGAGTCAGCAGCAGCAGACCAGCAGCCCCTCTGTTCTGCAAGGTAAAATAAAATAAAAAAAGAGTCTGGTGGCTTTTAAGAGAACACAGATTGACAAAGCTGCTTCAGTTTCCTGGTGCAAGACAAAGTGAAGCAGTGAAAACATTCTAGCCTGTAGAGTTGTTGTGATTATTTTTTGCCCCTGTCCACTGCAGAATATTAGCTCCTGTGTCAGTATGACCGCCATCTACTGCAGGTAATACACTGACATGGATAAGTACCTTATACAAACCTATTACCAAAAACCCTCCTTACAGGGGACCCACCAAAACAAAATTGGCTTGTTTATTGATGTTTAATTCAAATACAGCAAGTGAGTCATATTTTCCCATCTCCATAGCAACCTTAACAACTGCAGTGCAGACACAGTCAGGGTCAGACAGTCTTTTAACCCAAGTGGCAGACATAATGAAGGATTAGTAACACCACACCTAATCGATACTGAAGCTGAGTGTGTGTGTCTGTACCTGCACACCTGGCTCACAGCAGGTAACACAAAAGTGTGCATCATGCAAGGATCACTTGAGCAAATAGAGTCATTTTAAAGTGTTATCGGACAACCCGTCGCATTCACCAGCTTTCTTGTTTTAAGACTTTTCTTTTTGGTACCAACAAAATTCATGATTTAGTGGCATTTAGCAGTGAGGTTGCAGATTACATCCAAGGGAATTCCCCTTTCCAGGTTATGCTGGCTTTCATGTAAAATGCAAAATGCCCTCTACCTGTACACCTGGGTGCAACTAGATTTTGTTATTCCCATAATATGAATACTCCCCCTCATTGTTGTTCACTGTTGCCGTTGTTGTTTATTAGGTAAAAACCCAATAAACATTAGGTAAAAAACCTAATAAAAAGTAAATAAATAAAAACAGAATGAGGTCATCCAAATTACTGAAATCACATGGGTCTATAACTAGCTTTAAGCAGGTCTGTCATCTTATGAATTATTTCACCAGAAATTAGTGAATTACATAGACAGTAAATATATGTGAGTGCTTTCAGTGCTGTACAGCTTATTTTTCTCCCATTTCCCCCCACAAGTGTGCACATGGGTCACATGATACATGTTACTGCCAATAGTTTCACACTATTCCTCTGATTGACAGGTGGCAGTAAAGCACCGAGAAAAGCTGCCCTGTCAGGGAGGAAGAAGACTGATGGATGTTAACTGTGCAGGATTTAAAATACTCAATGCTAAATCATCTTGCAAAAATGTTATGATGAAGAAAATGCATTCAATGTGTTTACTAGAGCTCAAGGACATACAGAATGAGTTTTAGTGCTGAATGAAAACACAGCAAACTCGGCTGTCTGTAAACCTTTTCTTGTAGTGCTTTATACCAAAATATGATATCAAATATCTCAGATAGTTACAACCTACAAGTTCATTAAATGCCATCATTTATTTATCTTTACATATATTTCCCTTGGGATGTATTTGTTTGTCCCCTCCAGGCTACCATAGGTATCCTATTGTCACTGTAACATACAGAGTTACTTTGCAGTTTTTTTCTGGGACGAAAAAGGAAAAAGCTGTTTTTCCTTCTGAAAACAACCGAGCATGCAGCCTGAAGCAATAGAAAAATGTTGGCACCATGCAGACAACAGAGGAAAAATATCAACCCCCACACAAACCCACTGCGTCAAATAAAAACAAAAACAAAATCCCAAATATCTCACAAATAGGAAACTAAACAATAGATAGATGGGGGATGTACTCGTTGGGTATTTGAGGGATGAGACAACAGCATCCTCCTCTGCTTTAGGCTTCTCACACCGGACATGAAGCACTTAGGAAAGTATATTTAATTTGCTAAATATATCTGTCGTTACCTGCGACTGTCTCACAAATATCCCGTGATTCTCCTCGCAGGTGAAGTAGCGTTTGCCCTGCACGGTGCCGTCGTTCTTGCCCTTGGCCTCGTCCAGGATGACTCCCACCCATTTTCCGGATGCAAACAGCGTGTTTCCGATGTAGGCCACCGTACCGCGCTGCCCCTTCCCGATCACCTCCACCAGGGAGCCCACTTTGACGGGCCGCCCGCCCCCGTCTGAGCTCATCCTGCTGCTGCCGCTGCTGGTGGTCTGGGTGGGACAAAAAAAACACACCATGTTAAAACAGGAATTCATCTTCACACCAGCGCAACTTCATTTGTACATTTAAAGTGGCATTCCACCTAATATAAATATCATTGTAGGTTTACTATTTCTTCTTCTGTCAGCCTGTGAAAACAGTAATGTCTTCTGAGGCTCTGAAGGAGTGTCTGAGAAAATAACACTGATAAACAGTAGAAGAGTGTGAAAGACACAATCACTGTAAAAAGAAATCTCCATATGAATGCAGATCTTCAAGATTTTGGTATTGGAAACGTTCTGGTTTTCTTTTGAAGTCCATTTGTATTCTAAGTAGTATTAACAAATCATGTTTGAGCTTTGGTTGAATGTAAAAAAAACACTGTATAATATTTGACTCTACCTTAAGTTTGAAAAGCAAGTCAATGCAGTAGAAAAAGCCATTTTTTCTTTGTATTATTACCAAAATCAAGTAATTTCTCTCATTCAAAGATCCTGAGAAAGTCATTTGCACATTTATATCTTCCCATTTGGACAACTGCATCTCCAAGTATACTGGGATTAGCCAGTTGTCCCTGTCCCTCCAGCAACTAGTCGAGAACTCCTGGGTACCAGTGTTACATGACACATCAGTCATAAGCACATATAACAGTCAGACCCCAGAAGTGATTTTAAGCTTCTCCTCTTCGTCTGTCTCTTTGGTTTCTGGTGATCATTTATAATATATACACAGAACCATCATGGTACCGACAATTAGACGATTAATCAGTCAGGTTTGCAGTCACTGCTGGAGAAACTCGGATGAGAAAATGTTCATCCACCTGAATATTCTCCTGACATAAACTCCAGAACTTGGCAACTCCTTCGAGAGTATTCCTCCTTGTGACACACCCCAGAACCAGGCTTGAGGGCTACGTTCAAGCAGACTTCACCGTGGATCTGATGCTTTACTTTTCTTCACTGATCAACGCACTGGCACTCTGAGTGTCTGGCTCAACCCTCACATTTATAATGACTGAAGACAATAGATTAAGAAGACCCGTCCACATACATTTGATATTTAATTGGGGTTGATACAGTGTTTCTGGCCAACCATAGTAGGTTATTATTGTAGGTTGATTCATATATTTTCTATTATTTTTTATTACGATTATTATTTCGGGGAGCAGTTTGACTTAATAGTGAACTTGCTCCATGTAGTATTACAATACTGAACACTCATAATCGCAGAATTAAAAACAAAAGAAGAATTTGTAGGCCTAGAGGAAATAAGCCTAGAGCTCAAAGAAAAGCTTTCATGAAAAGGGTACAGGTTCAATCACTGCTTTTTCAGAGTAATCCTTGACATGCCAAACATACATTTCTCTGCATGGCTCTCTGAGAGGAAGCTATGATAAATACAGTGAGTGCAAAGAATCACATGCTGTAGGTGTATGTTTGGACTGAAGAAAGAGCAGTTTTGTGTCATTCAGGACCCCACAAACCTCGTCCTGCACTCTCTAAATGTCAATGCATGCTTTAAATACGGCACCTCTCTTGTTTTCCAGCTTTTGTGATAATTCCATGGCAACGATCACCTGTGATTTCATAAAGCACTGAAGGTCTCATGTGTTGAGAAGAAAATCACACAGTAAAACGTTTCAACACGGGCTGCGATATGTTGTAATCAAATAATCCTGCATAACCCAATTTACAGTGTGATGTCCTAGAACTGCTGGTGACTCAGCAGAACAGAGAGGAGCAGATATTATTACTCCGTGAGAGAACAGGCTCTCCTTGACTTTACTGTAAACATACACTGTTTTTGAGCTGCTGTTTAACCTAAATGTTACATAAAAAGCAGGACAGGGAACCAAAACAGACAGACAGCAGCAACATCAAGGCATTTTAAAATGTAGAATCCATGTTGATCCAAGCAATTTTATATCTGACTCTACTTCTAACTTTGTCTCCATAGCTTAGCTTGTTGACAACTTAAGCCTGGTTCATGCTTCTTGCGGTCAGCATGTTTGGAACGGTGCAGACGGTGACATGGCGCAATTGCTGCCTGGGCGCCAAGCCGTGCACCTTCAGGATTTTGTAACACCGGGTCGCGTTGTAATGATTGGCTAACTATGACCGCAAGCTGCCTGTATCAACAACCAGACGTTTATGGGGAACATGTGCGCTGTGTTTTCTGGGGCGCACTCAACAAATATCAAAGTTAATTTGTACTAATAACAACTTGGAGTTCCTTGGAATTGAAAGTTTTTACGCACAATGGCCGATTTTATGTAGGAGCCACAACATGCAAAACGTTTTGCCTGTGTTTTTATTATGGATGGTACGATATGGCCCAATACCGATATGGTAAGCTTCAGTATCTGCCGTAACCAGTCACTTACTGTCTTTTTCCCTTAAACATATCAGCTATTAAGCTAGTTATTTAGGCTAAATGAACTGGATTTTCCTTTTTTTTAATCCAATATCCAGTGATTTTGGCCAATACCGGCTTGATACTGATACTTAATATCAGATCTGCGCATTCCTAGTTATTTTTTTGTTGTTGCTGCAAACAGTCTTTTTGGTACATGAGTTTGCTTTCACATTGTTTTTACCTGTTTTACCTGTTCACATGATCCAAACACAGAGAGTAAGTCAGGCTCTGTTATTTCCGGATGACCGTCACATCTTGGCTAGTTATCTGGTTATTCCAGTACAATTTGTTTGTAAGTCCTTTTGTTTCATAAAAATATAAACACATCTGGACTTCAGTATGGATTACATGTCACAGTTAACAGTCTGCTTCTTGCCAAAGCCAACAGTGGTGACAGCAGTGACATGGAAAGCAATAAGAGGTGATTGACCATTGTAAAATAGAAGGTAAAAACAAACAAGGAAATGTAATTAAACTGTGAACCTGCAGGCTTTAACATTCAGCTTTCCATACTGCAAAAGGTGAGGGCATTAAATCCAAGTATAGGCTGGAATGTGGTCACATAAAGAGGTTTTTGTTTAAGTGAGTTTTAAAGATAAGCTCAAAGACGGTGTCACTGCTTAAGAGGCATGTTTGAACGATTTACATTTCTCAACCATAGCTGCTGAACCACAGACTGGATGCATACAGAGAAAGATATTCTCAGCCAGAATACTGGGGAAATGTACTGTCACTTCTCAGCTTCTCAGCATGTTATCAGTGGAAATTAATTGGGAGTCTGCTCAGGCATAACTCAGAGCTATGATAACAGTTTCTTTCTCAAATAAAATATCTTAAAATAAATCCAAAAACATAAAATATTATCAAGAAGAGAAGACCCTATCTTTTGGTAGCCGTTCATCTGCACTGCTTAAATAAAGAAACAGGCATCATTTACCAGTTAGAGATGATGTTCTTTTATGAACATCACAGTTAAGATATTCAGCGATGCAGCAGCACTTACACAAACCCTGAATTCCCATGCTTGCTTTAAGTCTAATTAACCTAGCTTTTCATTTATGACCAACATGCAAAGAGACACTCTAACTCGGTATATGCAGTAAATGCCTTCTTGCGTCTTTGTCAAGCATTTCCTGCTCTACAGACAAGATCTTTTATTCAAGCTGTTACATCTATTTAAATCCATCGCTTTCAGATTCATAACACAAGCAGAAATCTTTGGTTAAAGGACTCACGTGCACCTGTCAACAATCTGCAATCACACATCCATTTGCGGTTTCTAATTCATGCCTTCTTTAAAGTCATAAATGCTCCAACTAACACTAGTGTGTGCCGAAGCCTTCAACCTGTTTGCCACGTGCTGGAGGCAGAGGCGACCCGTGGAGGGCGTGCTGAATTATTTAGTGCCACTCTACTCTTAAAACATGCAAGCTCACACGGACTGTAACTCTAAAAGATGATGAAAACAGTGATACAGCCTCATTTGCTGCACTGTAACACTACGTTTTGGTCTGGGATGGCTTTGCTTTCACAAAAAAGTAAGCTACTGAAATGCTGTCAAACACATGTGACCTTGTTATGCAGCCTTAAATATAAAGTATTCAATCTAATCTTGATAATAAAGGGATTTTTTGTGATCTGGTGGAAAGACAGGGTGGTGTATGAGCACTGATGTCATCCCTCATTGTGACAGGAAAGCTGCCTGACTCAGAGACAAACAGGAAGTCTTCTGGGGCTCATGGATTGTGTGTCCAGCGTCTAATGACAACAAAAAGCCTCACGGTGCCATTACCTGCCTGTCACACATCATCTCCTGCTCAACAGAGTAGAGTCATCACAGAGGTCTGAACCTCAGCATCATCACAGCAGCAATGTTGAACCCAGAGGGGCATCAGAGCCGAACAAAGAGGCGACAATACAGACAGAGGAATGCAGCGCTGAAATGGATTAGAAACCCTTCTATTCAAAAAAGAAATCGACATGGAGCTGATGACAGAGTGAAACAAATTGAACAGACGTAACAGAAACAATGGCGCACCAATCAGGACTAACTTAAACACCACAGTCTGGCCCATTCATTCACCTCACTGGGATGTAGAAACTCCTGTACACACTCACCCGGGTGTACGTGTTCCTCCTAGTCTGTGACATGTTTCCTGGTCGCCCCCCAAGCCGCCTGTCTCGACTGTAGGGGTGTTATGGGGAGAGCGTCGGCCAGACAGAAGGGGGTCTAAGAGAGGGGTGGGGGGGTTCGGTGATGTTGCCGGAGCGTCTCTCTCTTCCTCTCCTTTTCTTCACAGAATCACACCATCCCTCTCCTGATCCTCACAGCCCAGCCTGAGCTCTCCAAAGTCCCCGTCCCTCCTCTCTGCTGCTGCCAGAGGAAAGCCGGCAGGAGCTTTTTTGTTTTAAGGTCCGTGAGGAAGTTTCTGAGGGGCAGACGGTGGACGATCCACCCCTCCGATGAATGGACCAGAGGAAGACAGCAGAGCAAAGGAGGAGGAGGAAAAAACATCCAGGCTCAGTCTGCTGTGAGTGCATCAGCTGAGCAGCAGCACCGCTCTGCGCTAGTGTCTGTGCTGGCTTCTGCAGGAGGGAGGGTGGTTTAGGCCCAGACTGAGGTGCTGGGTCCTAAAGCCTGCAAATACAACTCTTTAAAGCTTCCCAAAATAAACCTGATAGTCATTATTCCCATGCATGTCTGTCTGTCTAGGCATGATGCATTTGTTTTTTGTTCTTCAGGAAAGCTCTGGCCGATCAAAGAGCTTTGTACGTCCTGATAAGATTCAATAAAGTACAAAATCATCCAGTAGTGATAGGATTTTGAACAGCTTTTTAAGTCAAGTTCAAGCATTTTAAAGGTACATATTGATATTGATTTTGATGTAGGAACAGAAAAATGCCCAGATTCATTTTGGTGCGCATGTCAGTGAAGTTCCCTGGTGTGACGTCAGGAGACAACAAACAAATATGATCACGGGATTGTTTCATTTAATATATTTTTGGTTTACATGAGTGATTGGGTTGGTGAAACAACAGATTATGTACAAAGTCAAGCATTTTTCTAGGAGTAAATTTGTATTCAAGCATATCGCTCATAAACATAACAATTGAAATGAAACTTTTTCCAAGATTTTTTCAAGACATTCTATGAACTCTGAGTTAGAATTGATTAAACGGTCAACAAAAACAATTCCTTTAAGACCATCAATGATGCAAAGAAATATTGTTAAAGGGGACACATTACAAAAAACAGCACTTTTTCAATACTTGTGCTTGTCTCCACCCACAGCTACCTTTGCAAAGGTATGCAATATTTTTCTGACAACCCAATCAGAGTGGACTGGGCTTTTTATGGAGGTGGGGCTTAAAGAGACAGATGCTAAAACTGAGTGCTTCAGACAGACGATAATTACTTAGACCTTTTTTGAACATTAAAGCCTGTAAACAAATTCAAAAAGAAACCCAAAACACCAGAATGAACCAGAGCCTTTAAAAAACCCAGATGTTTTTTTGCACTGAAGCCTATGTCACATTACTGTCAAATTTCGTCAAAAAACACTTCAATTTCTTTTTTCTGCTAAAAGTATGAGCACTAGGAAGAAAAATTAAACAAACAAAAACACGAGCAGTAAGCATTATCCAGCCAGGGAGGATGGGGTGAACCAGTTCAACCCAATCTGATGCGGTTTCATTGTGGTTGAACACAAAAGGCCCAGGTGAGGCTCTGTAATGCAGCACACTGTAAGCAAAAGCCAGCGGATTGTATTCGGGCCCCGCCTGATGCTGTGGCCCATCACAGAGCGAGGATTAACTCTCCTTTATCAGCTTTTATCAGCTAACTGCATGGCTGGGGCTTTTTTTTTTTAACTCTCAGTCCTCTCTATTTCTGTGTTGTCATCTTTTTGCAACAGAAGCAAACGCTGCAGGGTTTCTGTGTAAAAGCTTTCAGCTTAGAGGCCAGTGAGAGATGTTGTAAGAGTATGCGTTTGCAGCATCACAACAAAAGAGACCCAGCCTTCAGGAGAGGGAATAACGCATCACTCATAAAGCAACAAACATGGACCAGGACAACAAAGGTACTGTCTGTAGGCTCAGCAGGGACACACTGGCAGTATACATGTGGGGCTTCAAAGTCCAGAGATCAGCTTAAATATACAAAATAAAGCCTATGATTTAAGACGTGGGAGGGTTATACACAGTTGAGGATGTTTAGGGACACAAAATAAATCTCTGCAGTCTCTTTGCAGCCTTTTATGCAAATGATGAAGGCAGGACCAAAAGGAGGGGGTGTTGAGGATTTGTGGGAGGTGGAGGGGAGAGGAGAGGGGGTGCCCTTATCTCTCACGACGACATAATAAGGAGACAACCAGCAGACAGCCGAAAACCAAAGAACTGCCTCCTTACAGAAAATGAGGACAACAGCAGAGAGAGAGAGAGAGACAGAGAGAGAGAGAGAGAGAGAGGCGTCACCAGCTCAGCCCGACGCCGGCTGCTGCTGCACAGGAACAGAGGTGACACTCATTAAAACCACACTGCACCTCAGCCGGTCTGCAGGTCCAGGAGGAACAAATCGACATCACTGAACAAGGTAAAGACGAGCTTGTCTACGCCCTGAAAGCTGGCATTGATCAGGACTATATAGGGATGTTACATACTGAGGTTATATAGACAGCTGAATAATGGGCTGGAAAGCAATCGGCTGCGTAAGGAGTCATCAAGGTGTCATCATTATGTCATCAAGGTAAAGAATTTTAAAGTACGTCACAGAACAGAGTTTAATTTAGGGCTTTCAATGACACTGACTTTTTATTAGAATCTGTTTAATTCGTTTTTTTTCCAGATATCTATGAAATGTCTTCAGATTTGTTACTAAATATAATTTTACAGCCACAAAAACAAATTATTTAGTGTATAAAAATATGAAACAGACCAACTTATGTTGATTCAATAAATTATTTTTAGTTGCTTGACTTCCTGACCTGTATTATAAGGATACTTCAGTAACTGAATGTCACTAATGATCATTTAATCCATAAAACACCAGAAGTGATTAGAGATCAGTGTAACATTGTGCTGGCCTATTACAGTAACATCGTGATTATGCTTTAATAAAAGTGCAAGTCATGTCATCAGTTATAACCAACTCATTTTTTTTTCTCTAAATTTGAAGAAATTGTTTGGAACAGATCAAAAAACAAAATGAACTATTTTATATTTTTCAATGAAAATGAGAATAATGATGCCCTCGTACAGATTTATCAATAAAGTGGTTAATAAGATCAACAGAAAATTATTTTGCAACTATTCTATAGACAAAAAAAATTGTCTTTCACTCACTAAACATCCACTCAAATGTGAGGCATTTCATTGTTTTATATGCCTAAAAAATGATTATATTTGGTTACTGAAAATGCGTTTGTATTTAACTTTTTTTAAATAATTTAGTTTATTTAATGATTAATTGTTTGAAAAAAAAATCATAAGACTAATTTGATAATTGAATAAGAATAGATCAGCTAATTATATGCAATGCTTCCTCTCCACCACATGCATGCTAATGATATTCAGCCTGGTCTCAACACTACACCAGCAGACAGCAATAAATAGGTCAACCATAGAAAACAAGGGCAGAGCCTGTTCATGCCTGTACTTCACTCTAATGTGTATCAAATTAGCATGAAAGTGCTCAATTTTAACTGCATGGTTTACAACAAGAAACCCTTAAAAAATGTAAATAAAAACGTCTGGTGTGTCCTGTGTGAGCTAAATCTGTAATGTGGTGCCATCTAGTGAGTTCAAAGCACAGAGAGCAGTGCTCCATAGACACCCTACTGCCTCACTGACCAAATAAATGTTATATCAGAAAGGTATATTACATAATGAACAACACTTCAACCAACAACAAAAAAAAGAATAATATGAATATTCTGCCTGTTAGGTATAGTGGGAATCATAATAAATCACAGCATGGGTGTGGCTGCAGCCTGACATGACATTTTCTCCCAACAGATTAACCAAATTGGATGAGAAATTAGGGGGAAACAATCTGGATTTGAGATTAATTCATTTAAACGAGAATAAAGCCTTATAATACCAATTAGCGCTGGATATAAGGATCCACACCGCCTCAATAATAATGAGGAAAAGCTCATTAAATATTTGTAATGGTCTCGACTGCATAATTAGTCTTTTTAATGTGCAAATATTGCATTTTTTAGGAGCCGTGATTGGCATTAAAATCATCAGTTTTGTGGCCGAGGTTTGGTGCTGTCAGCTGTCAGTTTGACACTCCCTGACCAGCTGCTAGCAAAAATAGCCGTTAGCTTCGGTTGGCTCTCCCAAACAAAAACCTCTTATCGAGTTAAATTGAACAAAAAAACACATGAATATCACTAAACATGTGTGTATATGGGTTGTGAATGTATTCCCCATTGACCAAATGACACCTGAGTGCGAAATCTTACCTGTTTGTGTCCTAAAATCCGGCTAACGGCTCAGCTTCGTCCCTGACAGGCTACATCCATCCATGGAGGTCTGGTCGGACACATCCGTCCTGAGGTGTCCGAGCTACTGCCTGCCCCGGCCCGCCTCACAGACACAGAGGAGCCCGGTGATATCCTTTTTAATTTAGACTAGAAAAATGTCACGTGCATTACTACACTGATAAGTATTTAGATTACAGCTGTGAAGGTTTAAATACAGATAGACAATGTCGTCTGAAAAAAATGTTTTATTAGGTGAATTCAGTTCATTTGAGGAAATTCCTCTGGAAAATGTCATGTTTTCTTTTGCATTGTTGAAAATTCATTAAGGTAAATTCATTTTAATTACTTTTGTTAAATACATATCTTCAAAAATATACCTGAAAGAGGGATGGGTAAGAGTAGCATGTTTAAGTAGCTGCAAATAAGTACAAAAAAAATAAGTACATACAAACCACATTTTGCTATTGTTCACTTTAGTTGTTGCTGTTATTGTTTATGCATTTGTTTTTTGCTGTGTGATTTGCTTTGTCATGTATTTTACCCTTTTATTATTGTTGAAAATAAAACAATAACGTTGAAAGAAAATAAATCTTCAGAAATTAATCTAAAATAAGGGGTTTGAAAAGAAAATTGACAAAATTGCCAACAAAATGTCAAATCTTAAATTACAAAAACAAATTATATTTAGAATTTTTATAAAAAAGTGATGTTCTTTCTTTAATCACTCATTTGTATATCTGTGATGAGAAAAGAAACAACAACTTAACAACCTCACATCTTGTAAGCATCAGTCTGGAACAGCGTTGCATCCTGGATGCAAAACAACCCCCAGAGTATAACCTTAGTGTTGCCCGAAACCATTGATATCAGATTCGGTTCCTGGCAGGATCCTCGCCCTGTGGCCACAACCTTCCTCTGGCTCTTATAATGAAGATTCTTGCTCTTCCTGTCTGGCTGAACAGATGCTTGACTCTCTTTTAGGCCTCCAGCAGCACAAACAAAGCTGTAGGGCCCTTTTTCCCCAAACCCTCGCCTGCAAAATAGTTTGTACAGTACACTCCTCTTCCTGGTATGAACACATCTGACAATTGGTAATGCGAACCACTCTAGAGATGTTACCCAGCTCACTAACAGAGAAAAAAGGAACTGAAGAGATAAATGTGAAGTACAGATTCCACATGCATTTCAAATACTAAGTCAGAGGGCAATACTGTTATTGTATGAAGTGCAGCTACTGCAAAAATAGTTGAGAGCAGCAAAAGATGTGCTACCTCAGGTCATGATTTTGGCTGATATGAAATGAATCAAGTCTAAATTTAGACTGAAAACGTATTACTCATCACAGCCTCATCATCTTAAGTTCTATCGCAACTAGGGGTGGAACGATATTATCCATCTATCTGGAGCGATATATAGATTCAATGACCTGCAGTCCATTACTAAAAATATGGAAACGTACCATCCTTAAAATATGGCTTTATGTTGAAATGCCCTACTTTGTATTTATTCTATTTTATTAAAATAAGTAGATCTGGAAGAGCTCAGTAATGAAAATGTGAAATCCTTTTTTAGTTGTTTTATGCAAGTTGATATAAATGTAAGTTGTTGTGTTAAATGGACATATGATATTCTCTCATATCGCAGGGCCCTGAATTAAAATTTTATCATGGCAGACTTTTTGAGATTGTTAAATAAAGATTTTTTGTCCAAAGAATCAATATAATACCAACATAATCTTGTTGCAATCTTAAAATCCGATACAATGATCATCAACTCATAACAACTTTCTATCTGCATATCCAGAGCAATTCCATTTTATTAATGTAATTTCCTCTTAATCCCCATAAAAATGTAATATTCCCAGAACTTTGCAACCCTAGTCGATACTAGCTCAGTTGGATCAGTGCATCCCTTATTGTACTACAAAGTTTTAAAAAATGAATGCTACAAAATTTAGAATCGTGTTTAGATCTGTCAGTTTATTCTAAGTATCATGAATAAAGGAAATCCTTTACAAAATTAAATAAGCAAATGACTTTCAAGACAATCAACACAAACCCTTTGACAACATGGACACAGCGGACATTTAAAGCAATAGTGTGTGTTTGTAACAAGACAAAACCTGCCGAACCTTTTACTGCAAGTGTGTTGAGTAAACAGTTCCTCATGTGGACGCTGTCACCTGACCTGTCCTGAGAGTTTGGTATGTTTAGCATGCTGGGAAATCATGAGCAAAGAAATTGAATAAAAGGACGGTAGTGACGGTCGCCCTGAAATGTTACACAGTCTGTCAGTTTAAGACTGCTCAGTCACTTTTCCCATCTTTCTGGAAATCCAGCCTGTACTCAAAAAGAGTGAAGTTCATGATTTTGGCAGGAAGTTCAGGAATAACAAACTCTCTTATCTTCTCATAGCCCATGTGCTCGTACAGTTTCTGAGCATCCGTCTGCACCACAGAGGTGTACAGGACGACTGCTGCGTAGCCCCTGTCACGGGTAAAACCGGCTACTGTCCGACACAGAGCCTTAGCGATGCCCATGCCGCGGTGACTGCGGCGTACAGACATGCGTTTCAACTCCAAGCATCCAGGCGCATTTTCATTAGGGAGGCAAGCCACCGTGCCGACCACCCGACCATCAACTTCCGCCACCCAAAAACATGTGTCCTTCTGGTTCAGGTAGGTATCACTGATGTTGTTGAGGTCCTTCTTGAGGGAGGTGTCGATGTATCTGTTGAACATGTAGACGACAAACTGCCGGGCCCCGGCCAGGAGGAGGGTGATGGCCAGGATGGGCAGCAGGAAGGATTTGGAGCTGGTTATGAGAGCACAGAACGTGCACATGAGCACCATCTGAGTCAGTGGCTGTTTGAGGAGGTGCATGAAGGACGAAGGCACGTGTTCGCTCATCCCCAGGGTGAAGATCTCCTTAACTGCCTCTGCATCGTCCTCCTGAAACTTCCGGATCTGAATACTGGCCATGGCTCAGCTCTGCTTTGTAAAAATAACAGGAGTTCAAAATGTGTCAAGTGTCAAAATACTACAAACAACAACAATCATAAGTATACAGTGATTTTTTAAGTAGCATAATCTCCATTTGTGTCAGTAAAATTGAATAATTTAGATTTTCAGATTGCTGGTTCGACTAAACCCAACCCTTTGTTTGTAACAGCGGTGATATCCAAGTGCACAGTGCTATACATTCTGAACTGAAGCACAGCTGAGAAGTACTGGCAAAGATCAACATTACTGCTAAAGAGTTTACATACTCAACTGTGAAACGCTATTAAAGTCTGAAAAATTGTGCTGTGCCTGAGAAATCTAGCGTTAGTAAGACATTATTCTATTATAACAGACACAGTGGGACTGATACTAATACTTGTTTTCTTTAACATATTTTATGAATGGAGGCTTTTAATGGTGTATGAGGGGGTGTTTTTCCCATCTAAAAGGAGCGGATGTGAAGACAAGTTACACTTGTTATAAGAAAAGATAAAATTAACATGTACTCATTCCCAGTGGATAAATTCAGTTGTTAGTACAGATACATTACATTGCATAGAGTAAACAACAAACAATAGAATTTAAAATACAAAACTATACAAGAGCACATGCAGCAGAGTCAGAGGTCAACACTGTACACCACACTGATGATATGATTAGGTAAATGCAATTTTATTTCATATTTGTCTTTAAGGCGTAATATATGTATATAATGCATATGATGCATAAAATATAGTAAATTTAGATTTTAAAAAAATCATTAAACGCAGCCCTGCATTATGCGGAAGGTAGACACAAGGTCATTATAGCTGCAACTCTAATGCCTCTGTGGTTGTCGTGTTTACGATAGATGTTAAAGACTGCTTGTTAAATGGGCTTTCTTACTTTTTCCTCCCTTTAAAATGTGTTGAATAGTTCAGCCTCCTGTCGCCTGCTTCTTTCTGAACAACTAAACAAATGGCATCCCATAAACGATTGCTATAACTACGAGAAACACATTCCGCTGGAAGTCACTAGGTAACATGGTCACCAGTTAATCCGTAACACCGGTGGAAGTTTGGGTGACACACAAAGCGGTGTGACCCACTAACGTCACGAGTCCGTTTTAACGATAGACCAGCTTATGTTAGAAATTATAACTACAGATGATATCCATTAAATAAATGTTTCGCGTAATAATTGGACATTAAACAAGTAGTAATAGAGTATTGAAAGCAAGAACTGCGTGTGTCCTTAAAGACGTTTAACGACTTTAATTCCACTGATTAGCTAACAGCAGCTAGCATCAGCGCTAGTTTTAAAAGGCTGCCACGGATTTGACTTGCTATGGTTTCATTTGCTCTGGAGAATTAAATACATAAAATAACACAAAGAAGACTTACGTTTTATATGAATGTTTGATGACAGCAGGGGTTTGGATGTGCTGAGTGCAGCAAAGTTTCCAAAAGTCAATATCGTCTCATTTTATTTGTCTCCTACTTCCTCCTTTGCTGCATTAACGGGATAACTGGACAATGGGAAAATCAAACATCCTATCATTCCATTGCGGGATCCTCGTCAGATTAAACTCAATAATTTTGCTATGGGATTGCATTGACTCTATATAGTCAGTGTCCAATATGTAATTCGGATATGTATTTGGAAAATCGGCTGTATGTTTTACCCCACTATGCTGCTAATAATCTTACTTTGGTGGTCGACAATTACGAATTTAACGGTGTCAGTGAATGCAGCATCAAGCACTTCCTGTTTACCAGCGGATTGGCTAACACTTGCTAACCAACTCCCTGCATTATTTTGTTTTAATATAAAGGAAATCATTGTCCGAATCATACATAATGATGTATTTGTTACATCCGCACCCCGAGTCTATTATACTATCAAGTTAATACTTTGTTGCTGATATAAAGAAACAAGACAATACTTACCGTTAATAGTTTAAATAAGGTTTGTTGTGGTTGTTTTCAATCTGAAGCAGTGTTTCCCAACCTTTTTGTCTTGTGACAACAAACCAAGTGTCCAACTTGGAATCCTCGCCACCAGTTGTATGTCTACATGATGTCTCCAATTTAATCAAAAAAGTATTCACAGGGGAAACTGCTAACACTAAAGAACAATCTTAATAAATATAACTTTGATTTTTTATTTAACCTTTATTTAACCAGGAAAGTCCCATTGAGGTTAAAAACCTCTTTTTCAAGGGAGTCCTGACAGAAATATGTCTTTCATATAACACCAATCAGATCCTGGAAACACTGACCTAGTAAATTCTTAAAATACTATGCATGCCATAAATTTAAAAAAGAAATAACGGAAAAAATAAACATTACAATCTTCTATCCCTTCTTAATACATCTTAACAGTGCCTTAATTGCCATCAAACAACAAACTGTGAACCAGTGAAGGTCATAGAGGTGACACAGCTCAGAGGTCAAACGCTGCTGCCATATTAACTGTTGCCAAAACAACACAGTCTGTGTTAATTTAAACCACAAGGTATGAGGTAAAATAAATGCGAGGCATTTCAGAACATACGAAGACTGAAAAAATAATTTATTGTCTCCTCAAAAGCACAATTTGACTAGAGTTCATACAACAAATGATTGTGATGATTTTCCCTTTTTATGGAGTTCCACTAACTTGATAGTCACAGGATATAAAAGCATTATTTTTCCTTTAAAGATTTTGGTTTTGTTTGTGCAAAACATTCATTTTACATTCACTTTCCTGCCCAGCTGAGTGAGCAGAAACAGAAGCAGCTCTTTTTTTTTTATCTTCCCAGTTCCTCTGAGTCCCTCCTTCCTATCCCAGGTTGATGCTCCCTGCAAACATGGTGATCAGCAGTATGATGGTGAACCCGGTCAGCAGCCCTGCGTTCTGGATCAGGAAGAAGATGACCTTGGTGGAAGTCCGCTCCTGTTCACTTAATATGTTGTTCATCTCTGGAAACTGAGA
Source organism: Serranus cabrilla (assembly GCA_903364295.1). Classification (NCBI taxonomy): domain Eukaryota; kingdom Metazoa; phylum Chordata; class Actinopteri; order Perciformes; family Serranidae; genus Serranus; species Serranus cabrilla. The sequence goes on along the minus strand of CAFUXE010000138.1, from coordinate 546,098 downwards.
TCAAGAATATCAATCAGGTACCAAAAACACAATGGCCCTATTGTTTCAACTGCTGACATAACAGGAAGTAACAAAACAAGAAGTGGTAATTGGTTTTATTTAGTGACAATATTAACTATTTTGGTTCCCATGCAATAAAACTTAGAGAAAGGACATCAGGCCCAGGGTCATAAAGAAGTCGTCACATAAAAAGTGCAGTAAAAAGAACAATAATATATATATATGATAAGAAACGTATAAAATAACTCTTAAATAGACCAGATTTTTAATAGTAAAATGCAAAGATGAACAGCAGGCTGCGTGTGTGGAGTATCGTGTTATCTAACTCACCATGTCAGCCAGTGCAATGTACAGGAACATTCCTCCTGCAATGGCAAAGATGGCATTTGGGGCAAAGTTGCTCCCGAGCAAGATGCCAAACACAAGACCGAAGTAACACGACACCGCTGACAGCAGGTTGAAGAAAATGGCTTGTGGGATGCTCATACCAGCATTCAGCAGGATAACAAAGTCACCTGCACACAGAACAAAACACAAGGTTGATAACAAGGATTCAAATATATCAGTTAAACAGGCAGTTTGAACGTTATTTAAAAAGCATTGTTGTAAAGTTTTTTACTTTACTTAAAACAAACATTATGATATTATATCTGTCAAAGGCAAGGTTTTAAAACAAGTTAAATGTGGCATGAAATGCAATCACTAAGACTCAAACCCCAAAACACAGAATAATCAAAGTGACTATAGACCTTTATCCAACTTTGGCACAAAAAAGAATTCAAAGTGGATTTTTGGGAATATTCTGACAATATTGTAGGGTTGATAAGGGATTTTACACAATCATTTTACAATTTTAAATAATCATAAGTAATGTGGATATAATGATGAAGACAAAAAAGGCAAATAGAACAGCAGAAAAAGCACTTCACTGTAATGCAGCCTCTAAAACCGCATGCTGTATTATGATACAATATCCAAAATCTAAGACAATAAAACGTTTCATATTATGATACGGAAATAATTTAGATATTGAAGTAATTCAAAGAAGCTCTAAACGACTCCAGCACTTACTTTTTATTTTTTACTAGATAATAGCTGCACAAGTAAACTGAGAACAAGTGTTTAAAGCACATGCCATAAAAGCACAATATCCTCTCTTTTCCTTCCCTCATTTCCTGTCTTCTCTTAAAAATCAGTGGTACCATAAAGCATATAAGCCCTATAAAGATAAAACACAAAAATGTCCATTGCAGAATTGCATGTAAGGGGCCAGAAGACTAGACACCTGCACAATGACATATAATCCAATACAATATTGTTGTATTACTAATATTTTCCACCACTTTTACATATTAGGAAGAGCAAAACTATCAGTAAATGTTTTGACGCAATTCCACAGGGTGTCAGTAGAGGGCGATAAAGATCACAGATATTAATGGCCCTTCTAGTTTGAGTTGAAAGACAGAATCTGTTTGTAATCCCTCACACTGAAGCATTCCTGTTGAATATCCCTTAAAGTGGCTTTAAGATGCATTTGTGTTGTATTCCACCCAGCCTCACAGAAACACATATGAAATAAATGCTTGTTCAAACTCTTAATTAAGGCTATGTGATGATGTAAGGATATAATTTACAGGAATTCTAGAGTAGTATAGAAAGTATATATCAAATAACCTCTCTCAATCCTCACATATGATCCACTAAAGGTGTGTGGCTGTGTCCTTATGTGACGAGACCCTGCACTCTGCCTGTTATTTCTCTTTTCTTTTTATTTCGCGGTGTTTCTGGATGTCACTGTTTTTGCACACAGAATTGCAAACAGAGCAAAGCAAAAATACCAAGCTGATGTTTGAACACAGGTAAATCTAAGGTTTGTTCTCCCTTTAGCTGCCATATGTAATGCTGCAGGTTGTACACATGACTGTATTCTACACATCTCAGTTAGGGGATGAGCGCTTCTTGTGTCATTGAGCCGAAAGAAGGAGGGTTCAACTTTGTGTGTTCTGTTTACAAACAGTAAGCAACAATTCCTGCATAGCATGCATTTAAATAAAACCTGAGACCTTAAATAATTTTAGACATTTTCACCAAAATTGAGGCTCAAATATTTAGTATCTTTGGGAACTTTATGATAAAGTTTAATGTGAATGAGCAATGTGTGATGGCACAGCGCAGGTTGGTTAAAGACTCACTTACCCAGCTCGTGGGGAAACTCCTCACATACGATGGCGATGGACGTACTGAACCCCGTCAGTACTGACACAGTGAATGAGGCGCCAATAGCAAGACCGTCAATGAAGTTGTGCAGCGCGTCACTCAGAGTTATCATCCACGCCACTGTCTTGATGCTGGAGATGCGGTGCCCACGCAGCCAGTGGCACATCACACCAGACGCCTGGACCTCCTGGAAGAGTGATGAGATGGGTTAAATGCAGAGTACTGTTTGATTACACAAACAATGACATATACAGTATGTGGATTTAGTGTGCCACAGAGATAAACTATGACAGCTTTAAAACCCAAAGTTCAATTTATTCAGAAAAATGAGGACAAAGTTGAACATTTTACCACTGGCATCTGTTGGTGCTTACACTTTGTTATTTTCTCAGCAACATTAGAAAACAGAGGACAAAAAATGCTGTGCTTTTAAATTAATTAATTGATTAATCTTATTGCTATATAATCGTACATGTTTCAGTTGTACATTACTGCAGTGGCAAAAGCTCCGCTAAGGCATGCCCTATCAAACCATGCTAATGATGTTCCCAGTTGGGAACTTGGCTTTCAGATGATTTCAACACAACATGAAAATAATAAAATATATGTTTTTTTTAGTAAGCATTTTACTTTTAGAAAGTTAGCCTGAGTAATCTCTGATGGTGTTAGAGGTACAGTAGGTCAGTAGATCACCAGAGTCAGAGGAATTCATAAATGTCTCCCCCAGTCTCTCCCTGAAATCACTTCAGCAGAGTGGACACAGACTAACTAACCAACCAACGGCTAAAAAAAGACCTTTAGGATATCTTACTAACTAAATGCTTTCATGAGCAAAGCCCGTCCATTTGGATCAACAAGATGAGTAACTGACACTGATTAATTAAACTACAGGAACTATTTTCTCCAAATCAAAGTGCAGCACTCTTCAACAACACTCTTCAATTACAAATATAATGACACAACTGTTTTTAAAGGGAAACCTGATGACAGGCAGACATAAAAAGAGCCTTCGGGCCTTGGTTGAAGATACTCTGTCAGTGACAAACGCCCCTGTTATTAGCCATGGCCAAACAAGGAGCCTTTGTGCTCTGGTCAGACAATTCCAGCATTTACCAGGAGGGGAAGGATCTGAGGCCTTCATCCCTCTGTGACACCGGCATGTCTGTTTGTTTAGTATTTTGATCCCTTCAAAGCCAGACTTCTCCATATGACACAAGAGATTTCACTGTTAAATATTAACAGCAGCTCCAATCACACTGTGTCACTGATAAAAGCTCAATAAATAGCTCTGAAGCTAAAACTAAAAGTCTGAGCCAAGTGCAATCTCTGAAATATTGAACACACTGGCACAATTTCACTATATGCATGATAAGACGACTGATTAGATGTATTAATTACAGTCATGTGTTCCTAGTGATAGTGATATAGTGCATGATGGAATCCTGTCAGGTGGGTTTGTGATAGTGGAAGGAGATGGACAGTAAATCTTTATCAAGCCCTCATTCACTTAAAATAACATTTCAGATAGACTCACTGTTTTTACAAGCTTATCTGAAGACTTAGCTACTCATTAGATAAAACATGATTGAGTTCAAGGGTGGATGCTACATGGGTTAATGTGAAGTGTGTGCAGTTGATCAATCCCATGTGGTGGAAATAGAATTATAATTCCCTCCATAACTTATATAACTTCCACATCTTAATTGTTTTATTCAGCACTGAGAGCGGACTCTGGTACCTGAGATGTTGCCACGTTTGTCTGTGGAGGTTCTGGACTCGGGCTGCTCTTGTCTGTGGCAATGATGTTGATGCTGGTCAAAACTATGGAGTCCTTTTTCTCCATTATGTCTCCATTCTGGACGGAGTTCTCTTGAGGCTCCTCTGCAGTAGTGAAGTGGCTGTGGCCATGCTAAAGACAAGAGAGACAAAGAACATCAGCTGATAAAATAATATATATATATAAAATAAATATGTTCTTTATTAAAGATATATATATATATATATTATGTAAATACAGAATATTTCAGTTTCTTATATTCAAATGAATATAAGAAATCTGTGAGATTACCATGGATCTTGAATATAAAAAAGAAGAAAAATTACTAAAAGTAGTCCTGTGAAAAACAACCTATATTTATTATTATTTATTTATTTCCTCATTTATTAATTAGAATTTATTTGATAGTAAAATGTACTTATTGTTGACTTGAATGGCATTCAATAGCATGATGTGTAACTGAATTAAAGAAGAATAAATAAGTATAGTTGCACAAAAAATCTGCAGCCATGCTGGCAGCTCTGAGCAGCTGCACTTAGGCACAGCTGTGCATTGAGCTAAATGCTAATATTGGCATGCTAACATACTCTCAGTATGTCAGTACTGCGTATGTCTTTTCTTGAATGTTGACTTTAATACTGACTTGTTTTTTTCCACTGATTCAAGTTTTTGCCTTTGAAATTCTGTGCTATCATATACCGGTACGAGAAATCTGTTATTTAGGTCACACTTAATGACCCTTATGTCCATGAACCTTATACATTAGTAATTTATAATGTATATGACCTCATTATGTGCAGTTGCCCTCAACATTAGTCACTAATTAGCAGCTAAATTAGCTAATAAATAAGGTGGTTCAGTGCCAGTTTGTTCACTGGCAGTTATACAACTGTAATAAAGGATATCACTCTGCAGTAAAAGAAAAGTGCATTGCACCTAATAAACCTAATAAACTTCTGTACGCCACTGTTTTCTTACCCCATTCTCCAGCCGGAGAGCCATTTTCAGGATCTTCTCCATGAAGAACAGAATATAAAACCCTCCGAATATTCCCACTGCATTCGCCACATAGTTATCCGATTTGGGATCAAATCCCAGAGCCTGTGGAAGAACAGGAGAATGTTAGTGGCATGTTAGCGTACAGTGACTACATCTATAAAGCACTACACAATCAACACAACACAACCGCTCTTACAAACCTCTGGGATAAGTTGAAGCACAGCGTTGGAGAAGAGCGTCCCAATGGCGAGGCCGATGAAGTAGGTCAGCACTTTGGGGAAATAAGACTTCTTGGTGAAGGGGATCAGGAAGAGGCCGAGCAGAGACGCAAGGTTGATCACAGTGACCGCCAGAAACCCATAACCCCACACTGTCAGGGCACAAATCACAGACGAAGAGTTAGTTAACATCATAATGCTAGAGTTTGTGAAGAAATTCTCATTGTTCTTCTTGTGTTTGTGGGTTGCTAATTCAAGAGCCAACAGACTAACTGAATTTCCCCCCCGGGATAAATAAATACATTTTTATAATTTTTTTTTTTTTTTTACATTATAGTATAGAATTATAGTTCTATATTTTGCATTAAAGATAAGTATTAGAATTGCAGTAAGAAAAGTTTAAATTATTAGTGTAATTTACTGAAAAACTTGATGAAAAAAATTATGTTGATCTTTTGAACTGTGTTTGGTAAACGTTCTTGGTGTTTTGTATTTGCATAAATTAATGTAACTACTGGGTTAAAACTTCAACCTTTCCTTTCACGAGAGAGCAAACAAAGATGGTTTTCCTGTTTGACAGAAAATAAAATTCAGAACCCATCTACAACCCTAAAGCTTGCTTTAAAGTATCTATTTTGCTATACGATTCTTGATTAGGTTATTTGGGCAGAGCCAGCTCTTCAAAAGCACTTCTATCATGATAAAAATCTACATTTCTTAAATACTTATTACAACAGACGATTAACTCAACAAAAGACACCAAACTATTTATTTGCAGAGGAGAGACTGTGCTCACAGGGCCGGTGAAGAAACAGCATGCATCACGAACAACACACTGAACAACAGTCACAGTTGGTTGTAACTGCGTCAACAGCACCAAAGAGGGAGTGTTTAAGGACACACACAGGACATTGTGTGTGTGTTACTCATAGTGTCCACTACTCTACTTAGTTTTTTTTAATGAGTGGATTCTGGTAAGTTAGAGTGGGAGGTAAAGGGTGATGACCTGATCAAAAATGAGGATCCACCAGGACAATCATTCACTTTTAGTTTTTAAGGCAGCAACAAAGAGTTTTTAACTGGTTATGAAAAATTCTGTTTAATACTGGTGTCTCGATATGACCTGCATAAGCAAACAAGACCGTCGGCAAGAAGACTGCCTATTTCTATACAGATGCTGTTAATGCCTGTTCTCAGGTTGGATTAACCATGAAATCAGAAAATACATTTTTAGGGACAGGAAGAGCCTATGTTACATTATTATTATTATTACTTATTATCTTTTGTGTCATTTGTTGTGCTATTTTTAACAATGTGTCTTTATTTGTGAACTTGAACTACATGTTCTGGTCTGGGCTTGGGTTTACATCAATATTTGATTTTACATAGATAAACATTGTTGCCTAAAACAAAGTTTACTTGGTTACACTGTTTTTTATTACAGTAGTTGATCCATTGTTTAGCATCCTGCAAACAGCTGTGTTGAAAAAGAAAAATTGTATCAAAAATAAGTCACATCTTTATTCCACTTGGTTCCAAAATAAATGCACGTGCAGCCAGATCAAGATCTTAAGACACAAGTGTTGACACTCACTGAACACGACTGCTTTTTCCACAAAATCTACACAAAACAAAACATCCTTAAAGCTGCTTTGTTATAAAAAAAAAAAAAAAACAACGTACATAACAGTTTCTTTCCAACCATTTGTGACGTTATTGAAGTTAACAAGATCTGGAGATGACCAGATTTCATAGTTCATCTGTTTATTGACTTCAAGTGTCAGCATTTTGAGAATCAGCTTCCTCAATAAAAGGATTTCAACTCCGGACACATCACCAACTAAAATTATATTACTTCCAGATATAAATTCTTTTACAAAGGTTGAGTGCTGGTTAATTGCAAACCAGAGCTGTACCTATTTTTATTTTAGCTAATTGTAATGTAAATTGCTACAGTGTATTGATATGATGTGTATTTTTCTTTGTATTAATATATGTGTAAAAGCTGAACTAGGGACATATAATAATAACAATAATAATGTGAATAAAATACAAAATATCTAAATTCAAAATAATTATTATGTTTCCTCTCTGTATCATTCCTGTAGTTATGATAGGAGGAAAGGAGTCTAAAAAATAGAAGGTTGCTGTTTGAGTTAAAGGGTTTAGCAGTCTGTTATGAGGGGGGTCTGCTGTGGCAGACAGTTTACGATGAAAAGAGAGAGTAAAGATAAGAGACAGAGGGCAGGTAGACCTCTGACACCTCTGAGATCAGATTTGAGCCATGCATCAGATAAAATTCCAGTGCCCACAGATTCCCCACATTCTCATGTTTATTACATGCAAAAAAAACACAAAGGCAATCACTGTCTCTAAGGAGCGTCGTCCATCATCGGTGATTGTATAAAAAAAACTCTGCCAGATTTAAGGCAACAAACCTCATGAACTGTGAATTATCTGAGTTGCGGGGGTCTCAACAAATAAACCAACGTGGTGATGAAGCAACTCACCAGTGTAGTCTGCAGGCAGCGGAGCCTTGGGGGCGGTGTAGGGACAGGAGGGCAGCAGCACCTGGGTCAACACAGCGGGGCAGATCCTCCCCAGATGTCCCACAGTCAGCTGACTGACATTACTGAGCCCAAAGTGGGACAGGATCTGCTCTGCTGAGGGACACTGAGGGGCAGAGAAACAATATCAAACATCGTATTATTGTTTTTAAACCTCTGTTTTGACTCGAAAATCCTTCCTGCTTTAGTTTTTCCACCCTTTCTTTCATCTCAAGCTAAAGTTCCTCATTTATCATTTGCACACAAATCTCAGAATCTCTCAACAATGCTGCTTAAATATAAAAAATAAAGCATGCAAGTAACAACAAAAAACACAAAATAGTTTAAATACATGCTATCAATCAAAAATAAATGACACAGTAATTGCAAATTAATAAACTGGGTGTACACAGGAGTGTAGTACATGTATATTAAGATGTAAAGAGTAAGGTATCTTTTTGTCTGAAATGTGCTATACAAGTGAGTTTTATTATTAGCAAGGCATAAAAGGGACAGTTAGCCTCTTATGACATTAGCCTAATCTCAAAGTAGAAAATAGTAGGACAAGGTAAACAGTACAATTACATGTAAATTTAAGTGTTATTGAAGAGACTAATTCAACACATGTTCAACATATTGTGGGCATTATTGCATCATTCAAGTGTAGATAATATCAAAAAGCAAAAATTATTAGACAAAATGTACGTATAATGGGGGAAAGATTTACATGAAATCTGGATTAATTAGTATTTGGTCACAAATAAGACAAATTATTTACCTACAACTGCATGTACAAAAGTCAATGTGATATAATAATAGATGTGTAATAATAGTAAAGTTTTGGTCATGCATTAAAGTATTTATGAATATACAAGGACAACAACGTATAAATACCATTTATAACTTGCATATTACTGCATGTTTCACAATATAAGAAATCCATTTTTAGATTCTGTGCCATTCTGAAATGATCATTAATAAGTTTAAACAGTAATAAACATAAATAAATATAAATAGATCATGTACTCACCTCTTGGTCTTCCAGTGGATTTCCTTGAGTTAATGCCTCAGATCTTCTTTCTGAGATTAACAGCAGTAAATCACTCAGATTCTCGGTTGAGATTGAATCATTTTCACCATAATAGTGTAAAATGTTCTGTAGAAATGCCTGTCCGTGACCTACATTAATACTCTGAGACGTTGGAATAATAACTAAAACGCACGCAATTATACATCTTAAAGTAAACATATCTGTTTTTAGTAGTAGTTTTTTTTTTCTCTTTCAGTATATAAATCCGCTACTTCTGCTGCTCTGGAAGCATTTCACTCAAAACTCACGATACCCGCTGAGTTTGATCGCAGTCCAAAATCAAATCCATGGTAGTGAGAGTATAAATATTTAAGTAGTGCAGTTTCTTCCAGTCTGGGTAAGTTGTTTCAGGAGTAGCAGACTCTTCTGATGTGCTCTGAGGGATCGAGCAGGACTTTTTGAGGTAGATCAGGTTCAAAGATCAGTCTGCAAAGCCATGAAGGAAAAACATGGAGGTTACCGACCGCGTGCACTCACTGTTTCAATGCTTTCTTTTGTGACTGACTTTCTCACTTGGTATGCAACGTGCTCACACACACACACGCACACAAAAACACACTTCCGAGTAAGAGTGTGTGTGTGTGTGTGTGTGTGCAAATGGTGACAATGTTAATTGGGGCGAAACATGCACGACTGTAAAACTCAGTGTGACTCAGTTTACATCAGTGACTCCGGTCGTTCAATTACGAAACAGCTGGAGGGGCAAAAAAATCATAAACATGCACCATGTGGGTCGGTTGTGTTTAAAGGTCCGTGTCACCCCCTGCTGGTAACGGATGTTAAACGCATGAAAAAAGCAAAGCATTGAGATGCAAAATCCAGCAAAAAGGATGCAATGTTATGCTAACGTGTTATAGTAAATCGATCATTTCCATCCCATCACAGTCAGGGATATTTACCTGTAGCTAATTGGGTACTTCTGCAATTATAGTTACCTTGAGATATGCGGAAAGTTGAGTTTTTCAGTTAAAGTTAATATGAAAATAAAATACCATCGCCATTGTTTTCAGCCAGGCTGCAGTTAATTGACTTAAGTGTGTGAAAGCCAGGAGATGTTTAAACAGGCTGTCCAGCTAAAAGTAACGTTATTGAATAAATAGTTGAAATAAATGACTCAAAGTAACAACTAAACAGTTGATATAGTTAAATGTCATGCATGTAAATGGTTGAAATAGCTTGATAAAAGTAGGCTACTGACGAAACAGATCTCAAATAATTAGCTAAAGAGATAACATTACGATATATAGCTGAAAAAAAGTTAATGCTAGCTTAACGTTACGGTTATTGATAAACAGTTGAAGTAGTTAACTTTAGCTAAAAGTGGGTTAGCTAAACGGATAAACGGTTGAAATAATGAGCTGATACGTTGCAAAAGTAAGCTAAAATAACGCCAAAAATAATTAGCTAAGAGTATGTTAGCCTAACGAATAAACAGTTGAAATAGTTAGCCAAAGTAATATTAATTTATAAACGATTCAAATAGTAAGCTAAAATAACGCCAAAATAATTAGCTAAAAATATGTTAGCCTAATGAATAAACAGTTGAAATAGTTAGCCAAAGTAGCATTAATTTATAAATGATTTAAATAGTTACTTACTTAAAAGTAGTGTGAACAGAAATACAGTTGAAATAGTGAGCTAAAAGTAACTTTACCAGATAAACGGTTGATATCCACATTATATCCACAGTATCTATGGAACCGTGATATATATACACACAACAACAACAACAAAAATGGCCACGGGGCATATGGTCGGTAGAATAATCCGTTCATAATTCAGATAGCATTATTTTGTGCGGTATTTAATAATAAAAATACTGCAATTTTAACTGTCAAAAAAAAAAAAAAAAAAAGTGGCGATGTGCACCAAAAAAACGCCCAAGGCAAATTACTATGTGAAAACGTCTTAATAACTGTTTCTGACTCTTATTTTTTATTTTTACAAAGATTTACTATTATACTTCCATAAAGCTGGAGGAATTGCCAGTCAGACACACTATAAAGAAAATTGATCAAAATAGAAGCAGCTGAGATCAAGTTGTATTAATTTTTAATCCCTAGCTCCAAATATATCAGACTCTACATTTTCCCATAATAGCATCCATGGGTAGTGTTCTTTCTTGTAAAATAATGTATATTTTTTAAATAATATATTTCTGATTTATTGTATAATCTCTCCCATAAATAGCTTATTCTTTTTTTTAATTGAATTTATGGTGTAATTTTTCTTATCTTATTTAATAGGTTTCTAAAACACTGATCAACTGAATAAAATACTCTTAAGTCAAAAACAAAGCTCCACAAATGTATTAAACTTCCGTACAAACACATTTTGGACAGTACTGTATTCAATACAACACATCCATGATGTCAAGTATTAGAGAGTATTTGCCCTGTTAATTATCTAAGAAATGTGCAAAAGAGCAAAACACGCAAATGGAAAACAGTTTTCAGTGTACAACACACAAGTTCAGCATCAGAGAAACCTACTGATCAGTGCAGGAAGCTTAAATTATTCATTATCCATCTGTTTCAGCAGCTCTAGATATTTAAGATGCGGGAGATTAAGAGATCTGGAACCAGGCTAATATTGGCCAGTTCATCCTCCTTCACCTTTATCAAAATTGTATTGCTCTTTTCACATTTCATTTGTGTGCATTATTAAGGCTATGTAAATATTCATTGTGTCCCAGATTTTCCCTGCTAGTGACTGAATACATTGGCTCACCCTGTTGTCCAGAACTGCTAAAACCACCTGATATTAATTTCCTTTGTTTGGAAATGGTCAGTTTCTGCTGTGATGATAAGAAGAAAACAGGTTTAAACATTTAGAAAATTGGCACAAAGTATCAGCTGCATCAGTCAAAAAATATGTTTCTGACACACAAACCTGAGCATTTAAAAGGACAGGGACAGGCCAGTCCAGCCTCTCCTGTCTGGTTCTGCACTTTGGTATTCCTGGCTGGTCTCAGGTCAGTATATGTCCCTTAAAGATGTGAAGGTGAGCGATCGGGAGAGTTCTGCAACGCTGGTGTTGCGCCAAGCATTAAAACTGACTGTCCTGTTTCTAGAAACCATCAGGAAGCCGTTGGAGCTGAAGCGTCCGGGGACGGTTCCCACATCGAGCCAGACGAAAGGAGCCACGGAGGCAGACTGGAGGATGACGGAGTAACCGCTCTGATCCTCCTGAACCTTGGCCTGCAAGGAGACACACACGCCGATTAGAACAACTGAATTTAGTCCAGAGTCATTTGTCTGATCAAAAATGTGTGTCTGATGGCCTTGGTACCTTTGGTTTAATTTGATAAATATTTTAGTTATCGTTACTTATCGGCATCTGTATATTTTGAATTTGCACCTAATTGATAACCTTGATTTTAATTGTTTGCATCCTTTTCCATCGTTTATTGCAACTGCTTCACAACAGTCTTCCAAAATAAATAAATAACATTTTATTGAATCTTTAATCTTATCTTGTTCCATTTTTCCCTCCTCACTATCTTGCCACATTTCCTGTCTGTATCTTTACCCTCACTATTTAAATAAAAGGTTAAAATGCCACAAAAATAAAGTTGGATCAATATTTGACATGTTGTGATGCAATGATTACTCTCTCAGAATAAGGAATAAAGGTGAAGATCAGGAAACTGATGGACACAGATTTGCAATAAGTTTCCTTCCATTATGGTATATAATAATACATTTACCTAAAATAAGTAAATGTGGCGTTATTATATTTACATTTAAATGTTTGATATTTCAATTGTCCAATATATACATTTGAGGATTATTTTATAGCCGTATTTGTTTTTTTGATTTAATATTGACTAGAATGGCATTTTTTCTAACATTATAGATTTATGATTTCTTTCATTGCATCCATTATTCTAAATCTGTACATAAATGAATAACAGCCGGTGTCTTACAGTGATGTTGGGCCTCTGGAGTCCCTGAGCGTCTCTGGGTGACGACAGGAAGTGGTGGTTGGTGGGACCCTGCTGGCCGCTGCTGTCCTCCAGGTGGAAGGTGAGCAGGCAGGTGAGGCGGGTGCAGCGTCCGCATCCTGCCAGCAGGGCGGCGACTGGCTGTTTAAAAATGGCCACAGCGCTGCCTCCAGGGACCAGGAGCGGGTCCGACTTCAGGGTGCACACTGGATCCAGATCAGACCAGGAGAACACAGACACCTGATCAACAAGAGAGTAGACCCGTTTCTGCTCATGTGCCAGAATAATGCCGATCTTATTTTTTTTTTACATAATAATAACTATAACAAACACTATTTATGTAGCACTTAAAATGGTAACAGAGTCCTTTTATTAAAAAAAACAAAAAAAAAACAGTTATTAAACAACAATAAACTAAAAGCAGAGGGGCCTCAAAAACACCACGAGATAAAATAAAAAATTAAATATAA
>CAFUXE010000138.1:511058-532796 GCA_903364295.1 Serranus cabrilla | reverse complement strand
CTAAACTTAACTAATAAAATAGCCACAAATTAATGAAAGAATTATTGCATGATGGCTGAACAATATTTTTGTTTTTATTAGAATCAAATGATGATGAATAGTTTTGTATTGTTTGCTGCATTTAATCTTTGAACCATTATTTTTGCCATTAGTGAATAAATTGAGATACAAATAAGAGAAATAAAAGAAAAAAGTAGTTTAAATAGATTTTTGGTGTTAATATTTTTTACTCTGATTACATGTTGACATTTCAAATTTCAATCCAGGACACAGTCTTTTTCTAACAAATTAGTAGCTTTAATCCAAAAACATGCAGCTCTGCGTTCAAACTCTAATGTTAAACGCTCTTGTGTAAATTGTCTTTATATTTCAAAAAAATTTTTTAATGGAAACTGGAAACTTCAAAAGAAAAGCTGAACGACATGGTGGAACGAGAAAAGTTATGAAACAAATTTGTGATCATTTCCAATTCTCTTTTTTTTCCTTTTGAATGCAGTTATTGTGAGTCGTTTGGACAAAAAGCTCCTGCACAGAGCATTTAGTGTACAGACACAGTGTACAGATGAAGACTTACCACCGCCCTGAGCTTCAGGTCCTGACTCAGGTCTGAGACGGCGTAGATGAACAGCGTGTCGTCATCTTCGAAGCCGACCGGCAGAACAGTGGCGAAGAAGTTCTGTGCAAAATAATGCAGCATTTTCCATTTCCCACCATATTCTGCCAAACAAAGACCCACAAAAATTATATACGATTTCTGCAACAGTGATGGAAGAAGTACTCAGATAATTTATTGTATACTACATTTCAAGTCCTGGGTTCAAAACCATGTTCAAGTATGTGAGTATTATCAGCTAAATGTAATCGAAGTATGAAAAGTAAAAGTGGTTACTGTGCACGAACATGTTCACAATCAGTGTTTTACCGTCATATATATGAGGGTTTTGGAATATCTCTGCTGCATTTTACTGCTGTAGATGTTTAGTCTGGTGGTCATTTTAACTTATCTAAATCCTGTTGAGTAACTGAATCTACAGCAATACTTTATATTCTATAAGACAAGAATACGTTTGTCCTGCCACAACCATGCATATGCAAAAAGTCAGAAAATTAGCCCTGTTTCCAGCTGATCCAAGATTTTTAAACAGATTCTTTCATTTAAGGAGAATTTTCTTCAGGAAATTCACCCTTCAGTTTATCACAAAATTCAAAATCAACACATCTGTAGATAGAAAATATGATATAATCTGAACTGAAGCTGTCATAATAATGTAGTAGAGTCATAGGCCCAATATCTATCTGCCTCTGAGAAAGTTGAAGTATAAACTCAAGTAAAGGACAAACGCGTAGTTCTTTTTCATACTGCTCATTAATGTATTTGCCTTCTCTCTACAAACAGGAGTCCAAAATATAAAAATGCAGAACAAGGTTTCAGCAAAGGATGAATGTAAAAAAACGTGTGTGGTGAGTCAGCGTTCACTCACCGATCGATGACCAGGAAGGCGCCTGCCAAATATCATTGAGCTGCCAGTAGAGAGCGCCCATAGTGTGACCTTTGCCTTCGATGATCTCACTCTGACTTCGGCGATAAAACTCAGTCTGCGCCTTCACACACTCAGCCTGCATGACCTGGACACGAACACGGTCATTACTACGTGTTAGCTGTGTTTGAGTGATGGGAGATGATGTGACAGCAGTGTGTGTGATTCACCTGAGTGATGTAGAGAGTATCAGTGAATCTCCTCAGGGGGTCTGTGGAGTTGGGCAGGTTGAAGTGCAGCGCAGCCTGCAGTAACATCTGCTGGTTCCCGTCCTCATGGTGCTGACGATGGGAAGTGAAGTTACTGTTGTAGTTCCAGTCTTCTCTGGTGGAAACCTGAAACGAAAAATTTGATATCACCTAAAAAAAACTATCAAACTTCTTCTGACTTTTTGGAAGTGTGCTGGACAAATTCATTACTATCTCTTAAATCCTGTTTCCAAAGCTCGTGTTTTTATAATTATTATTATTTCACCGTCTTTCATTTTAATCATCTTTTACATTTCACCTTCTCAATGTTTTATGACATATTACTCTACTTGATTTGATGAAAGGTGACTTTTTATATTCAGATTAATAATAATAAATGTAACAAACTAATTCTGCTATTATATATATATATGTATATAATTCTGAAAGGGGCCATCTGCATGAAGATGAGTTTTACTTTTTCTACTTAAAGTATATTTTGATTCTAATACTTTTGGACTTTTACTTTTTCCTTTTACAAATCTAAAAGGAGGACTTTTACTACTTTTACTTCAGTAAAACATCTGAGTGCTTGTCCCAGTACTTAATTTATCTTGAATAAAAAAGGGTTAAAATATCAAATTATTTTTCCTCAAAGCAATAATGCAGTGAAATAAATTTGACCATGGTGGCATCATCAGCGAACAACTACCTGATAAATAAAACTCTGAAATGAGCACAAAAGCGATCTAAACATTAAATATTAAAGAGGAAACCTCAGATTTTAGAAACACGTGCTGGTAAATTGTGGAAAGGTTCGGTTATTCACCGGCTGCAGAGTGGAGAAGGAAGGCCAGGACTGGAAGCCGTACTCGGAGGCGAAACGTGTCCGAGGGAAAGTCCTCCAGTCCCAACAGTCCCGAGTGTAGCTGTAGAAATGTGTGTCCCCGTAGTGAGGGTCGTAGGGGTTCGCTGCCACCCAGCCCTCCTGCTCCGACTCGGCTCCGTTTGTTGGACTGGAGACGAGGAACGGGCGACTCTGGTCCTCCTGAAGCAAAATTAAATGCTTATTTAATATGATTATAAAAAGAGAAACAAGAAATGCTCATAGCAACTGTTCTTAAAATAATGACCTATGACTTGACTCCCACCTCCTGAACTATGGCCCTGATGTTGTTCACATACAGCTTCACGTAGTCTTTCACGTATGTAGGCCTCTGGGAAACTGGGATGCTGAACCAGTCTGTTGCCAGAGCTGCTTCATTTTCATTGTTCCCGCTCCAGATTATTATGGAAGGATGAGACTTGAGGCGCTGGACCTGTCAGGTAAAAAGATAAGTCTGTACGGGATGCAACAACAAACTCTTAAGATGCATATCTATAATTTGCCATGTAAAATGTGTTTTGATTGAACATACTGAGTGTATAGAAACACTGAATGTGAAGTAGCAGTTTTCCTAATCTTTCCATGTGTTTTTATATAACATCTTAAAATAAATAAATAACCCGCTCACCTGTTGGATGACCTCTTCCCTTACAGTCTGTAAGAAGTCGTCCTCAGTGGGATACATAGCACAGGCAAACATGAAGTCCTGCCAAACCTAAAGATGCACATCCAATCACTTTAAACATCCATCTGTTCTACAATATGTTCATGACTCATAGTGCTGTCAGAATCACACAGAAATTTAGTTATCTGTCCTAAAATGGTCCCATATTTCTTCAGTAATTGAATGCAACACTGATGCCTGAGGGGGAAATTTATTTTTGGAACGACTGTTTTATATCTTCCTGATCTGTCACAACCTTCGGATCAGAATCTTAACAATAAACTGTTTTATTTCTTGTCATCTGTAGCAGATAAGTGCTAAAAATGAATAGTACTATAATTTACTGTACAGGAAACCCAATAGTAGTAGTACAAAGATCATAAGCTAATTACACAATAAAACAGTAAACATTGATCAATTGTGCAAGCATAAAATATATTCAGTCAATGCTTCCTTTTTTAAGGCAACATATTCTGTTTAAAAAGGCCTCAAAATTCAAGTTATGCTGAGTACAAATGTATACAGTACAGTCTCTATGTTCCCTTTAAGAAGTGCAAAAACACTGACAGCTGACTTCACTGTAACACTGTTCTACAGTTATGTTATACCTCTTATACAAGACATCAAATACAATTTATTCTTACAGGGCAAATCCTGTTATTTATCTTTATCATATCTTTTTTTTTTTTTTAATAAAACATGTTTGTTTTCCCACATGTATCATCAATAAATTACTCAGAAGACCTGTAACTTCTTTAGCTGATGTGTTGTTTTGTTAAAACTGCCTTTTCCATAAACCCGTGCTTTCCTGATGCACTTCTGTCGCCTCTTGATAGGTGTTAAACTTTCCTTTTAATGCCGTTGACGCTCTTCTGTTTTATAGCTAATGTAAAAAAGTCAATTTAGCTAACTTATTTCTCTTTATGCTGATGTTAGTCTTCTGTTTCATAACTATTGTAAAGAAAACCATTTCTTCTTATGCAGATGATACTCTCCTATTTTATCACTAATGTCATGAAGTAAATAATGTCTTTTTATGAAAAGGGTTGTCTCCTGTTGTCAATTATTTAATTTTATTGCTGTTTATTATTTAATTTGTAACAATTTTCTTTCCAAATATTGCAGATAGAACCTGTAACTACCGATACAAAGATGAAACAATGTGTTGTGTTTCACAGAGAGATTCGGCTACGCTGTGATTGTTATTTCTACAGACGCAGTGGTAGAAATATTCCTAACTAAAGTTATTTTGATATAACTCGAGGATGCCAGTAGTTACCATGATTCCCATCTCATCACAGAGGCTGTAGAAAAGATCCTGTTCGTACACTCCTCCACCCCAGACCCTGAGGGCGTTCATGCTGGCGTCCACAGCTGACTGCAGCAAGTTCCTTAAACTGCAGGACGGACAGAGAGCAGGTGGATTCAGGAATGTATTCATGACTGAAACGTATTCAGTAGCTCAAACAAAAACCTGTTCTGTGATTCCAAATCCTGACAAAGACACAGAGGAGGCAACAGTTTGTCTAAGAATATTATAATTAATGATCAACATTCTCCTCACTGGGCTGAACTCAAAAGAATCAAGCAAAAGGTGCAGACAGATTTTTTAAAAAAAGCAGCTTTTCAAACTAAACTCACACAGCAGGAGTGACTCGGTCCTGGAAAGAGTGGGCTGGGATCCAGTTGGAGCCTTTGAGGAAAATTGGTTTCCCATTGATGCGGAAATAAAAGCTCAAGCCTGGAGACCCAACGATTGGCTCCTGGACAAGTTCTACTGTGCGAAAATACACCTGCAGGAGACATATTCAACCAAACACTGAAACACTTTAAAGAAAGCACTCATGTGTATAAAGTCAGTTTAATCAGAAGTGTCCATAACAACACCAGCATGTTAAACACATCGGCTGGATCATGTAGAAAACTTCTGTTTTACTGCTGCAGCCCCACCTTGTGTTTTACATTTGTAAGACATTTATAAATTATTCTTAATTAAAAACCATGGCTGTTTCCCTGCATTCAAATTTGTGCTGCAAAAATCAGCTTTTTATTACTTCCCATGCATCGTAATTGTAATCTAATTTAAGGATTGAAGGCGATTTTGCACATATTTTACAGTTCATCGTCGTGGATAAATGTATAGTCTAAATACCTCATTAACATTTGAGGAAAACGTAAGCGAGTTCTGACCTTAGACTCTGTATTCAGGATTAGAAATCCATCCTGAAAGCCTCTGACAGCGAGTTGGTAAAAGGGTTGGTCACCGTGTCCGTTGGGCCACCACAGTTTCATGTGACTACTCTGAAGGAAGAAGAAAAAGCTCTCAAAACTTCTGCACATGGGTTAAGAAACTGATTTTTTACTACTCAAGATAATTCAGAGATATTAAGGAGAGCCACAGCGGTCACCACACAATCATACGAGTATAGAGTTATAAATCTTAACAGGACAGACAGTTCAATTCACAATATTTCTTTAACTAATCTAAAAGCATTTTCATCAAAGTGCATCAAGTACCGTGTTGATGTGTAAAGTAAAGCTGTTCTTGGTCTTTCCAGGTAGAAACTGTGTCTGGAGGATCTGCTCTGAGCCGAGCTCGGGTATGGAGAGCGTGATTTGGCCTTTTGTTGTCTGAACTGCATCAACATGAAGCTCAACCTGAACTCTCCACTGAGAGACGCTGGAATCTAGACAAACAGATGAAACAGACCATAAATACGAAGACAAAAAAACACATTTAATTCATGCACACAGGGTGATTGGAGTGAGGAAAAGTACTGCTGGAAGAAAAAGAAAATGGAAAGATGCAAAAACTTTTAATTTGTTCTGAAAATGTAGTCATGGTAGTTATGATCAGGATTGAAGCGTATAAAACGTAACACAGTGAAAGTGATAATATATATAATAAATGTGTGTTTTTATAGCAGTTTTTTAAGCTGACACTGCACAAAAATAATTTAAATGTATAAAATGAAATTTTTTTTTTCAATAAAAAGGAACAGTAGCATTTTGTAAGTAGGCTAAATAACAGAAAGTCTTTTGCAACAAATAAAGAACATAGATGCTTATGTCAAAAAGCATCTCTGTTTCTCTTTACATTATGTCTTATTTTTTGATAAAGATACAGATTAAATGAGACGTACTGTATAGAGGAACAGAGGAAACCTGGATGAGCTGCAGGACATCAAAGGTCTCGAGTCGAACTCCTTTCCACAGCCCCATCGTGGGGAACGAAGGCCCCCAGTCCCAACTGAAAGAGCTCTGCTCCTTTAACCAAAACACAGTTTCGATAGAAGAAAACTGGTAAAATGTCAGAGCTCTTAAAAGATGCAAGTTAAAAAATGACCCACCTGAAAATGTCAGAAATTCCCAATAAGGTATTACATCATTGGTAAAATATAATCAGAAACGGAGACAGGAGATTTTATGACATTACTGGATGATACTACATTATTAAATTATTTCATTTTCAGGAAATTATGAAATTATTGGGTGATTTTTTACTTATTTTTCCTTATTACTTTCATGTTTCCAGAGGAGCAGTAAAACGTGGCAGGGCTTACTTACTTTTCTGATGAAGTTGACGTGACATTCCCCTTTCTGGACATCTGGAGGACATTCCGGAGGAACTCTGTAGGCAGAATGAGCTTTTCTCCGCTCAGATGCAAAAAGAACCGGAGACAACAAGCTCACTTTCAGCACGTTATCCCCGTCCTTCAGCACGTCTCTGACTGAAAGGTCCTACACAACAAAAACAGGTTTGGAAAAAGTAACACAGAAAAGCAGACTTTTTTTTTTAAGTCTGGCACTCTGAGCTACCTTGAAGTTGACATAAAACAAATATTCTCTCTAATGAGAAAGTTCAATGGAAATTAAAATAATTCTTTTTGGCAGGATATATTAAAGTAACTACATTAAAACTGCTCAGAGTCAATATGTTGTTGAAAAGTGAAACTAGTGGAGCTATTCATTTAAAAAAAATTAAAGATTCTTCAGGAAAAAAAATGTGCACATTCATATTTATGTCTAATTATTAATGATTTTCTCAGTTGTCATTTTTAGAATTGGTTGACAATGTAATACAACGTTTAAATAATGTATAATAATGTTAAATATCATTTCATAAAAGTATTTGTTTGAGAAAGTAACCGGCTGATATTTGTGAAGAATCATAAAAAAGGTCCATTTTTATTCCAGCTAAAAAAACTTCTACATCAGCTGCCATCTCGGTTATCAGTGAATTTATACCCTCTAAAATCAGTATCAGCCTCAAAAATCCCATACCAGTTGGGCTCTAATGTTAAATTGAAATTCCAACCCAAACCAGTGAAAGCTATAATAGATAAACAATCACAAACAATATCAGATTGACCTCAGTGGGCTAAAAACAGCAATAAAAAAAAGGATTTCCCATTCTTTCCATGAAGATGAACAGCGAGGTCATAGGTGAGTAGATATAGAATGACCCATATTTTGAATGAACGTACATATCTACGAAACATGTTGTCCGTCTTCCCGATAACGACTCCATTGAGCCATATTGATGCTACAGTATCGACACCGTCAAAGACCAGCAGCACCTTTTGTTTGGATCTGTTTTGCAGAGAACAGCAAGTTAGGAAGGGGACACAGAAAAATAAAAAAATAATATTATGAGTATTATACTGACGTCAGCCGGGTGGAGCCAGTAAATGTGGTTGTGTAAGTCCAGTTATCGAAGGCAATCCACCTATAAGACACATCGTTGAACCTGAAATATGGATCCTGAAATAAAAAGAAAGGATTATGTTTTTACCAGCACTGAAAGAGTGTGGCTGATGTGTGTGTGTGCGTCATCGTGGAAAAATATGGTGCTCGAGCCACTTTCCCTGTTTTACACCCCTGGTTTGATTTGGAGTCACAGTGTGTGATATTCTCTCTTAGTTTTGAGTTTACTTTTTTAAAAATGTATTCACACCAATACTATTTCATGGGGATTTATTATCTTATTTATTAGATTCTATTTAATTATTTATTTAAGTACATTTACTACTGCATGGAAATGTATTTATTTACTTATTATTTATTGAATAAATAAATCCCCATTCAAAAAAATCTTTAATTTAAGAAAAAAATATCTTTAAAAATAACCAAATTTGGAGATGTTTACTATACAGTTTACAGCAATATAATACTGATATACTTAAGTAAAAAATACCTATAAATTGTAATTAATTACAGGAGATGAGTAAACTGACTTTATTCCTTCACTGGGGTAAAAATGAAATAAAAACCAGCATCAGGTCACAACAGGAAGAGCCCCAACAAGCTGTCTTTACAGAATACAAGGAAATAAATGAAATACACATCATATCTTCAAATAAAGTATATTAACTGACCTACCTGTATGAATCCTTGTTGCTGTAGAGCTGAATGAACACATCCGGGTACCTCTGCAGGTAGAGACACTGAACCGTTGGAGTTGGAAAGAACCCATTTACCGTTCAGATTTAAAGTTTCTGAACGAAATCCCAATAAAACTTCTAAAAACAAACACAACAAAATGCTAAAAACACAAACAGAATTTTCGCAGAGAGTCATAGTTTTTGGTTTGTTGTTTCTGGCATGGTAATTCACGGGAAGACTGCTTAAAGTGCTATCTAAGTTTTGTTGTTTTCTGAACAGGCGCTTCCTTGTTTGTCATGTGACCCACCTCGTGTCGGTCACGTGATCGGAGTGTTGGCGCGAAAACGTTATATAAAATACTTTTTAAAAAATGAACAAAATGTGAAGATTAAATAAATGTTTCGTGAAGATCAACATTTTTTTAATTATTCATTTGATCCTTACCTTTTCTTTTCAAATATTTCTTTTTAATTAAAATCTTTTTTTTAATAATGTATTTTATACATTTATCTTCAGTTCAGGGAATGTAGTACAACCATAGACTGCATAAAGTAGTACAACTAAGAAAAAAGTATTTTCAGTAAGTAATGGAACCTGACAAATTCAAAAGTAAATGCATAGATAAATAAATGGCTTGGCAAATAAATAAATATTATCATTCAATGTACCAAAATAAGGCATTCATTCTTGAAAAATGGGACATAAATTTAGGTTTACATTTACTTCCTTATTTGTTTACCTAGGCATTTATTGCACTTTACTTTTCTGTATACTGTTCCCTTTTATTCGTTTTTTTAAGTTTAATTTGATTATTTTCTTTTGCAGCTGCCATTCACCATCACTTACTTCCATGACAGAAATATGCATAAAATGCAGACATGTTCATTATATGCTTAGATGTATTTTCAATTATTTTAAATTGTAAACAAGCAGTTAATAATATTTTAGGAATGATCAGAGGTTAACTTTTGGTAATTCTAGTAGTTGAAATCTAAATACACAAATAGACAAAGTTAAGTAAAAAATGTATTATGGTCATTTTCTTTCAACTAGTCTGAAATAAGACAAGTTGTGGAACCAAAATAAAGACAAACAAGTGCATTAAAAACACACAGTGGGCCCCATGCAAAACTGTTTGCATATTCTTAACTTTCTCTTATTTGGAATTTTTTTTAATTTCCTTTATTTAGATTTGGGTTTTCAGACTCAAAATTGCTTTGACATAATGAAATATGCATCAAAATGTTGTTACAGGTTTGAAACCAAAACAAAGTTCATATAACATAATAAGAACCAATCTGTTTATACAAGTGTTTCTTGCATGAGGACCAGTTTGACTTTAATGAACAACAAAAAAAGCACAAGTAGTTTGTTTTATTGTTTAAGTAACTTTATTGAAGGGAAAACTAAAAAGAAACAGAGCCACAAGTTGATTATCAACCATTAGCTTTGCATCAATATTTTAGGGCTACAAGAAGACAGTGTTCGAGTGGGCGTAAAACTAAAAGCTCATCTACTGGCTTCTAAATAACAAAAGAAATAGAAAGCTGTTGAGGGGAACCACATTTTTCCAACTGTTCAGCCGTACAATCCACTTAATTTGCAGAAACATATCAGATATAATAGCCTACCTTTATTAACATGCATAAAATACAACATTGAAGTTCTTATATTTTGTTTCCTTAACATTGATATATACTGCTGTGCTTCTCTGTACACACACTTTGATAGTGGAATAAGATACACATCTTTCTTAAGGTAATAGATTCCTATACTAAAGATCAGAAGAACATACTGACACCACACCAGCCCAGGAACCACCAAACAGTGTTCCGAATCTTTCGGATTATTCCCCGTTTCAGATTTTCACCACTTTCAAATAAAATGCAGCAGAATTTTTACCAATTTTGAAACTTTAAAATTTACAGGTATGGCCAAGACAGGCTTCTCTATAAGTGCTCTGAGAATTCCAGCGTTCAGTGAAATAAATATCAACCGCACATGACCCACCGAGACAACAAACTGGATCATCGTGGGGTTGATATCATTGTCGCATCAGATTCTACTAAGTGTGTGCAGAGTAAATGACTAACATCACCAACTCTTACTGGTGCATGCTCAAGCTGAGTGTTCAGAACCATGGTGATTTATTTATTTATTCAAAACTTCTTCAAACGAAATGGGAGTCGAAACTTCACAGAAACTGGCATGTATCCTAGAGAGAAAACACTATCTTCTTATGAGCGCGCAGGTGGAAAAACGAGGGGGTAAAATGCTCTGATTGACCAGAAAAAAAAACAGAAGGAAAAAAAAAAGGTGAAAAAGAAAACCAGAATCCTGGATTTTTTTTTGTTTGAACCAGCAACAACATTTTCCACCAGCTTTCCAAATTATGCCATCACATAGCGTATTTTTGTGTCCAGTCTTTTGCCGTTTTGGTGTATCTGCAAAGAGAGAGAAAAAGAAATAAATTACATTAGGGATTCTAAAAGCAACACACCACCACCTGAACTCAGCAAATGTTTGGCACACAATTTTTAAGCACATGCACTTGAGCCCAATGCTTATAAAACCCAGGAGAGACAAGTTGGCATCCTAAAAAAACTGGCAGTTTATAAATAAACTGAATATACTCAATTTTCTTGATACGAAATCAGTTAAATACATTTCTTTGAACACCAAACCTTTTCATGCTGGAGTTAGTGGCTACATTCACGTGCACAGAAACATCTGCTTCTCTGCTACAACACCAATTACAATAATCAATATGCTGCATTTATGTAATGTCAGAATAATCGGACAAATTTGTTCCTGACTGGGAAAATTCCCTCAAGTCGGAATAAGTCGTGAAATGTTTGGCACACATCTTGCAGAGATGCAGCATATTGTGTAGAAACATGGCTGACAGAAAGGAAATATTGGGTTGACAGCAAGACCTTTTTACTTCTGTATTTAACCAGACAAAACAAGTTGAAAAAAAAAAATGTTATTCAATGGTGATACAGAACATTACAAAATGGCACAGCCTAAAAACTATAATCCATACAAGAATTCAGAAATTAAATTCAAAAATTAATTGGCATTTGCAACTCCAATCATTTGAATGTTGGGTAAACGCAGTGGCATGGTTAGCATCTATGAGTCTGGAAGCTCTACTTGCTTCCATCTACCAACCTTTTCTTAAAAATTAATCACAATAAAAAAAAAATTAAACAGCATATGCTCCTCGCCATTTTTCAAATCATACATGTTTTGATTCATTTCCTTTGAAAAGCCACTGGTGTCACAAATACAGACTCGCTGCAGTTTTTCTGATACGTTATATAATAGTGAATCAGTTGCCAGCACACTGGTGTTACTTTTGGTGTCTTAATACTGGAGGTTTCACAGTGGTCGCTTTGAAAGAAACCCTTTTCATACATAGAACCCGACTCGTATTATCCTGATTGTCCGCTCAGCTTCAGACATCAAAGCTCATCAATGCAGTTTCTGGCATCTAAACGTTGGCTTGCCCTCAAATTCACCAAGAGCATTTTTCAGAACAGCTCCTGCTGACAACTGCTTTAGCCCGCAACAATAACTAAATAAAAGCAACCCATTATTAACTGTGATGGATCACCCATCTCAAGTCTGTACATGTTTATTTTCCACTCAAACTATCAAAAGGAATGAAATGCTGACTGACTTGTGGTTCATGTTGGAAAAGGCTCCACAATGACGCAAAACTTTGTATAATTTGTATTCTCAGATATTATGCTTTTGCTACCGTGCTTGTCACAGCATTCTTATTTTCATGCAATACAGAACTCTACATTTCTCTGGCTTGAATGAGCAGAAAAAAGCAACTGATGAGACTATTTTTTAAGGACACCCATGAAAAATATTCAGTTCACTTGTTCATGTACAACAGCTGGCTCCATCTGCGTTGTATCAATGTGCATTTAAGCAGCTGAGATCTGAGCCGAGCACAGCCAGGCTAACTAGATACTCATAGCTACACATATACACCCGGATTAGTATAACCACTGATAAGTCAGTGAGACCACAGCATCACCACAACAGCCCAAACCCATAACACCAACCAAGATACAGCACTGGCTCCCCAGCTTACCCTAAAGCGAGGCATACTTTGATGTCCACTCCTTAGCTAGTCTATTGTACCTGGCAGAGTGAAACTGGGTTACATACTTGCCAGGTGACACTCATTTCAACCATCTAAGTGTCTAAAGTTCAGGTAGGTTATTATGGATATTAAACAAATAAAAAAAAGTCAGTTGCCAGTTTGTTAGGTACACTTGGCTAAAACGGATGCATTCTAACAGAAGGTGTGTGCAACTCTGGTTATCTTGAGGTTACAGTTTGTCAAATTACGTTGCAATATGCTGATTGATGTGAATGGGGTGGACAAAATAATAGCACAGCTGTCTCTATATGATACAATTCAACACAACCTGCAGCCTCAAACTACAAATACAATTTCAATACAAAATTATTTGACGAAAGACTGTATTGTATTCATTTTATCTAAATGTACCTAACGAACAGGCAATTGACTGAAAATAGCAGAGCAGCGTTCATTTTAGATGTGACTAAAGAAAATAGATTCATATTTAAAGAAGAGTTAAAAACACACATTCAGAACATAAACGCTTACCTCGAACCATCTGTTTTGTAGATTCGTGCGATCTCTGGCACTAGTGGGTCATCGGGGTTTGGGTCACATAGGAGTGAGCAAATGGAGAGAAGTACTACAAGAAACAAAAATATCCATGTTAGCAATTTTTTTAAAGACCAAGTGGCCATTTTAGCCCATCTACAAGATGCTTTAGCCTCATTTCTGGGACATGGATTGAATGGATGGCACAATCTCTAGGTGTCTACATGAAAGTGTGACACATGACCCTGTATACTGGTTACAGTATCACCGTTAAGAGTGCTGCAATTGATCCTAGATTAGAGAAAAGGGGCTCCATGGCAAACAAATGTTTGATACTTGCATGTTTTCTCTGGGCGATATAATCTTCACAGAAGAACAAAGTTTGATTTTTCTGAGCATAAATTGGATCACTAAAAGTGAAAAGCTAACACTGGGGCATAAACAAACCACACCAGGGTCGTATGACTTTAGCTTCACCACCGCTAAGCTGATGATGTTTGTGCCAAACAAAAGTTGTAGTTTCAGTTACATGGTACACATCATATACAGTCTGATTATTCCCCTCTTTCATCACATTAAATTAGATGTCATTGGACTAACAACCAAAATTATTTTCACAACAGCATTCTGACAGATTTGGCAGTTTCACTGTTGTGAAAGTTAAACAAAAATCAATAAAGGTGACAACATTTAAACAGGTTATTCTTATTGGTTTAATGTAACCTAAAACCATCAAATACTTATCAGGAATTCAGTGAACACACTCTGCTGTCACTCAGTTGAACAATTGAAGATTGTGGTCAAGTACATTGCGTTCTTTTAGGAGCGTCCATACCTTTAGAAATAGTAAGTGCAGGAGACCACTGTGATCTGAGAATATCCAGACAGATACTGCCGTTACTGTTAATATTTGGGTGGTAAATTCTTGTTGTAAATGCAACCTGAAAGAAAATAAAAAACAAAACGTGAGCAGATAAGGCTGTGTTTCACATCAGGTAAATGTTCTGCTAGTCAAATTCCCCAACACAAGGCTATGACGTTTGATATGCATGACTGTCATCCAATGGAATGATAGGTATTACTTCATGAGGGTTGTCAACAGCTACTATGTGTTTGTGGTGCCACACTGCTGGTTCAGTTCAGAAGAAATGTTTGTCGTTTCTCAGAAACTCATTTATGCATAATAATTTCATAAAGTTACAGTGGGTTACACATAATGTTTGAACCAGTTCATGACGAATAGAATAGGAATACAATATTTTATTGTTTTAAACTGGCTTGACGGGTGAATGACAACACATCTTAAATTAATCAAAGCAAAAGAGACACCTTGATTCAGGTGTGATTCAGCTTACCTTGGGTGGTTTGAAGGGGTAGTCTGTGGGAAAATGAATTGTCAAGAAGAAAACACCTCCCTGATACGGACTGTCACTCTGAAACAAGAATGACATTTACATATTTGAGCAAAGAATAATCAAAAAACCTCCTGTCCACAGCTTCCCATTCTCAAGTCAAATTTCAACCTTTATCACATGAACACATTTAAAACAGGCAAGGACACAAACGCCAGTGACAAACTCCAACAGAGAGCAGCAATTATGTCATAAAATATGTACTTACAGGTCCCATGATTGTGGCTTGCCAGTGAAACACTAAAAAGAACAGAAAGTAAATGTTAGGAAACAGGGAAAGGTCACAGGTATGTGATCTGACAGGAACTAGGCCTCTAAACTGTAAACACAATTACAGCCCAGGTGGTCATGTACTAGTTTTACTCCAGTGACCATCACTAGATTAGTGTGTTTATGTATTCATGCCCAGTATAAAAAGTTCCCAGCACTAGACCTACATCCATGTGTGCTTTCAAAGTTAACTTTTAACACAATAAAAAAAAAAAAATCTTCTTCAAGTACGATAATTCAAAAGACTTTTTTCAACCTATAATCTTTATAGTCTAGCTCAGCTCGTTTTAGCTTTATACAATTTGTTTGTTGTTTATTCCACTTCCAAATCGTTTATGAAACAGTGAGTTGATCATCACAATATCAATTGACAACACTTTTGATAACCAAGTAATAGTTTGGCTCATTTTTAAAGCAAAAACAATCCTTGTCAATCCTCACAATGTGAAGTCATGAGGATTTCTCTTTGTTATCTAGAGTTGGGTTTCAAGAATCATTAATAAATTGGTATTTGTTCTTGTCTGGTCAGTACAAAAAAAGCAATAAGCTCCTGGACAAACAATGGCACAATGTGTATTTATGTAGCATCATTGTGTCCTAACATAGCTGGACATTTTTTATTCCCAACCTAACTGTATCCTAATGATGATGAAACTGCCAAAAGAGCAAAATGTGTGGGCTCATTAAATCAATAAATGCTAAATCAATAAAAGGGTTAATAAGTATAAGTATAAACAAGATATATCAGTATTAATGTCAGTGTCAATAAATCCTCATGATACCCATTACTCCTATGATTGTAAACTGACTAATGGGTCTTTGACCGTTGATGTCACTTTGGTCTGTGGGAAATATTAAGTTTTCTGGCATTTCAGACATGAAAAATGGATTAAAGAAAATGGCAGATTGGCAATGGCTAATGAATATAAATACTAAGACTTTGGGCCAGCTCTGAGACACTTACTGTCATCACCCACTGGGCCAGCTGAGCACTGTGCTGGAGGGTCACGGGCCAGGTCATTAAGCTCCTGTAATGAAAAGAAGGTAGGAACAATCATCAATTACAGCAATCCTCACACAAAAACAATGACTGGAAATCGATGTTGAAGACTGAGTAGCACTTAAAATCCTGGGTATAAATGTAAACATGTAGAGACTGGGGAAAGGAGATGCTACATGAGAAGTCATGTGCTGCATAGATTTCACAACACTCTCCCAGCCGGTGTTGTTATCATCTGCCCCTCTCCGCCAAGTTCAACCAGCTCAAGAGAAGGAGGTCACTTTGTTATCGTCTCCCCCAAGTTACCAGCAAGATGACACCTCATGTACTACACCCTCTCCTGTTAATTTTAGGTCTTCAGCTACTTTAGAGTGAGCCACTGCCCCACCCTGGCCTCTCTTCTGACAAGCACCATTTCACAAGTTTATGGATTTCCCTGGAAGAAGACCCTAGTAAACAGCAGAGTGAAACCATGGTGGGAACGGTTACTCCAGTCCACTTACACTGCTGACAATTTCCTCCATTTAAGTGCCAGATGATGATGTGCTCAGAACAAACACGACCACATACCAAGGAAGTGTATCATGAACACACACACCGCTCTAACACAGATCCAGTGAATGATATGAGTCATGGGTTCTGGTAACGCTGAGTGTCCCCGCTGTTATAAAAATGTTTCGCCAGACACCCAACGTCAGTGTGAGTCTCTAGTAAAGGCTTTGTATTATTACCAGAGAGCCAATCATGTGTGTGTGTGTGTGTTTACGTAAAGAACTGAAGTGTTGGACAATTCATGCGGCCTCTTTCTTCCGTCATTCATTTCGACGAACAAATAAATGTAACCGAAACTGCTAATGTTAGCTAGTTAGCTTAGCATACTGGCTTAAGCCGAACAGACGGTGAGACGTGTTTGAGGTCAGAATAAACAATTAATTTAACACCAAACACACCAAATAGTAGTACACACAAACTTCCCCTAACATGTTTCACCGCCATGTTTCACAGGATATCGAGAACAGCAATGTGGGAGGCTAGCGCGGCGCCGCTAGTGCTAGTTAGCCAGCTAACTTAACAGTTACGACGTTATCTTACCTTGTGGATCCTTTTCAGAGCCATCCTCTCTCGATGTTCTTGTCTGTGATTAGAAAGGTTTCCGATCCGAGCAGTGAGGGGCAACCGTGGTATGCCAGGGTTATTACGCTATCCGTTAAATAATAATTGACGCTGGGTCAACTCGACTCGGCCTTTCTTCTCGAGCTAGCGCAGTTAGCTAGCGAGCTAAAACTACGTATGCGCGGAGTTGGTAACAAAGATAGCTGGCGGTGTTCTCCGGCGTATTTTCGCCGAACGACAGACGTTAAACTGTCCTTTGGTTACTGTCACTTCCCCCGGTAGTTTTGACGTCTTAATTGCGAGTTTTATTCTTATTTTACCCCCGATTGAGGCTGAGTGCGTGGTGCCAGGTGAAGTAACCCGGTCGGTGAAGGCGCTCTGCTCTCGGTCACTGCCGTTACCCGACTAGCGGTCTGTATTTGAAGCTTTCTGATGGCGGAGGAGGAGGCGGTGCTTCGGGTTCGGCTGGCAGCTGAGTGACGGGGCGGGTGTGCTGGCAGATTGGTTACAAGCTGCTGGAAGAAAAAACATGCAGACGGACTGGTAAGGTAAGGACATGTCATTGTTTAATTAGGGTTTAAATTAAATTGGGCTGCTTTTTAACCCTGATCCCCAAGTCGTTTCAGGTTTTTTGTTGTTGCTCTTTTTACATTTCACTCACTGTGGCCTTGTACTTTTACTGCAATATATAAGTCATGCTACCAAATACTAGAACTGGGAACAACACAAAACATGTCTTTTGTGCATACTAACACATATATGCCATACATCATTAAAAAGATTTGAATAAAATTGATTATATATACAACACTCCAGGTGCCCACAAGTGTCACAAATATTGGAAAAAAAGGTCTCCACATGCTATACATTGCATGTTAACATCCTCTACTTTCAGCCTCTCCTGTCCGCTCCTCTCTGCTCTGTGTAAACAGCCTGCAGTTCTGCCTGATTTTCATTGAATATTTTCCATGTGACCGTTCATCTCAGCAGAATCATTTTTTGCAATGTTTTAAATGACACATGCATACTAAAGTGATTTTGACAGGAATATAACCATTTCAAGCTTTGTTTTTGGTAACTTTTTCAAATGGAAACTTTCGTTACCTATTATCTGGTCAAGTGGGAAAGTTCAAATTCTGATGATAATGCCTGTTTTTACAGTTTCTTTTACAATAATGGTGTGTACCTGCTTTCAGCTACTTTGAGCTGCATTTCATGTATGAAAGGGGCTACACAAATAAAGCTGTTATTATTATTAATAATAAGAATTTTACTGCCCTTTCTGCACCATCTTGCATGAGAACTTTGCTTCATGCACTTGTAATTCATTTTTTTTATGTGTATCTTGTACAGCTGTTAAATACTTTCTAAATTAGACCAAATGAATATATTCAAGCAGTGGAAACATTCTGTAAAATTATCACTCTCGTAATAGGAAAAAATTATGTATGATATTAGAATCCAACAAACAAATATGTTTGTGTTGCAGTCATACTGCAGAAAGTATTTGTTTACCACATCAGGTGTATTCCAAGTCAAATATCATTAGATATACCATTTTACTCACACCTTGCTAAAGTGATAGCAGGGCCTGCTGTAGTATGGAAGCAAATCTGCAAAGTTATTTTGCAACCCCGTCTCCTGTGACCCGTGTTTGGGTCCCAACATGTACCACAGTGACAAACATGCCCCTGTCCCAACTTTTTTGGAATGTGATGCAGGCATCAAATTCAGAATGAGTGTATATTTCCAATAAAGAATAAAGTTTATCAATCTGAAGATTAAATGTATTGTTTCTGAACAGTTTCAATTGGATATCTGTCAAAAATGATGAGCAAATGATCACACATTTTTGGAATCAGGGTTGTACAATATTTAGGCCCTTCAAGTTTTCCATTGAGTTCGACCTTAAAATTCTTCAAATTTCAGTGTGAAATATTGTACTTTTTACCCCACTATCGTCACCTGACAGCTATAATTTCTAGATACTTACTTTCTTTCACAGATCAAAACTTTAAACTTTAAATTTCCACATAAAGAATTTAAATGCATTTTTTAGGGAAGGACAGTGGCCTACAACAAGTATAAAATACACCAGAGAAAAACTTTTAAAAGCATTTTATGATGATGATACTTTTACTTTTTTAGAATACTTTATTAACGCTGAATCAAAATATCAGACAGAAACCTAATCTGGACTCTTTTAGCTTACTGTCACAGAAGTAATATTCTGTTTAGACTTCATAAATCTGGCACACAATGTCAGCCTCACTGCTCGCCTGCCATCATTATATTAATACAGAAACTACAGTTAAAGAAAAGAAGAAAAAGTACATGTTCACAGCAGTAATTTAATACTGGGAGACTGAGCAGTACAAAAGGCTGATTTATGAAGAACAAAGTAAGATGCTGAAGCTTTTCCTTTTGTCACTCTGCTTTCACAAAAACATTAACGACACTGAAAAAAATAATAAATCAAATGCAATTTAATTTCTCTAAGTAAACTTCTTTACTTGTAACCTGCTAGAATTTGGTAAATATTGATGCAAGATCTTTATAGTTACACATCATTTCTATGAATTATATATATATTTCTTTACAATTTTCTTTACAGTTGTACAATAAAGGGTATCATTTTAACTCAACACAATTTAGTCTCTATATTAAATCCAGACGTACGTTATTTGCTAAACTGAAGCACATTCATTACACCGTCTGTCTGGTAAAAGACAGTTTTTGATTGGTTCACAGAGAGAAGGCAAATGTGTTTGATTTGGAGGACGAATCACCCTTTTTTACCCTTTCAAGGCACTGATGCAGGGCAGTCAGTCACTGTTGTCTGTGCTTGTGTAAGAGAAGGGGGACTGCGGGACAGTTTCAGCCTCTCTGAGCCCGTCAAAGTTTGAATATGTGCCGTTACCTTGATGACTATGGGAATGGTCACTGCAGTCTAAGAGTTCTGAGTTTTTATTACATGATTTGACAGGCATTTGGCTCTCAGCAAGGCTCACACCAGATGCCTTAAGATTTTTGTTTGATTCTAGTGAATCATGGCTGTTCCATGATGTCCCTTCACAGCCATGATAATTATTATCATCATTGTTTTGTGGCACTGTTGGACAAAAAGAACTGCTGTCTTCAAGTTCTGCTCCATTAGAGTCTGATTGGTGCAACACCGTGTTCATATTAGGAGTAGATGGCAGTGGTGAGTCCTTGCCACACTCCTCGCCTTCTTTATGCAAATTCGAAGGAGAAGATTGACCTATTTGAGAACTAGAAATGACCCCTGAAGAGGAGCTTGATGGTGGACTCACAAATCCAACAAAGTCTCCACTGGAGCTAAAACGTAGTCCTTGGACAGCTTCTCCGTGAGGTTTGGCTGCTTTATCTTCTCTTCCACAATCACCACCCTCAAAGCTTTTATTCTCTTCCTGCTTCTCGCTGGGTTCAGGAGTTTCCCTCTGCGTTTCTTGGGACATGCCGTTGTTCTGGTTCAGATCTTGCTCTTGTTGTGCAGCAGGATCTGGATCAGGACCTGCGTCTCTCCGTGTTGGAGCTGCCGGATTGCTGCTTGAAGCCTGGCTCTGAGCCGTCGGGGTGGGTCGGACTGTTTGGTGGCACATAGGGCAGGTCTCCTGCACATACAGCCATTTGCGGAGGCAGTTGCCGTGGAAGAAATGTCCACAGTCTGTGATCACAGCAGAAACCATTTCCTGCAGGAGAAGAGACATAACCCACTTTCAAAAAACTTTACACATGGACCACTATTTGGCTTAATGTAGTAGATTAAAAAGTAGTGACTTGAAAAAAGGCTGTCACAAAAAGTCGCTCAAATCAGAGCGGATAGAGGATAGAAACAATATATGAAATATTATACAAAGCTTTTTATTTTCCCTCAAATTGCAAAATAATTGAATATACATGGAGGACAGTAGATGCCAAAATCAAAAATAGCAAAAGGGAAAATAATAAATAAAATGTTTTTTTTTAAATTAATGCCTACATATATTTTAATAATCATATAAGTTTTGGTGAATGGAATATTTATTTAGTCATTTATTTATTTATTTTGTCAGCTTTTGTCTTATACTTTTACACTTCACAAATCATGGTTGCTGAGTTGCACTACTGGACTTCTTTTGCACAAATATTTGCATTTATTAGTTAATGTATCCCGTCTAAAGCATTGCAATGGATATCTTGTGTAGTCGTTCAGTGTTTCCACTGTTTAACCATTCTTTAAAAGCTCTTACACCGGCAAATATCAGGGCTACCATCTGTTCTACAACTGTTATGATCAAAAATTTCTCGAGATGTTCCCTAACAACAAACTTGTCATCAAGGAGGTAAAAACGTCACTAACCGGTTTTAACAGCAACGAAAAAAAAAAAACCTGCCTGAAGGCCAAAGTATTGTGCCTGAACAGCACGAGGAGAGGCGGGGCGAAACTGAAAAAACAGGATCAATATGCTTTGAAGTAACAAACAATACACACACAGTCATGCATGTCACATGTCAAGAGTCTGCCACGTGAATGTGGAGCTCAGCAAGTGACACAAAAGACTCAAATCTATACTCACATCGGTGTTGTGATATATATATGTGTATATATATATATATATATA
>CAFUXE010000138.1:477355-511049 GCA_903364295.1 Serranus cabrilla | reverse complement strand
ATATATATATATATATATATATATACAAGGATAACAGACCGTAGGTCCTTTTAGCCACTTTTCTCAAAACAACAGGAACAGAAACATTGTTTCGAACACAGCATTTCTCCTCCCTATTTTAACAGCCTGTGCTGAGTCAGTGGTTTATTAGGGAAGGTTATCTTAAAATATGTGTGTCTTTGTATCATATGACTCACCTGGGTTTTAAATGTTAGTCATCAATAAATTTTTTTTTGTTTATCCGTGTGCTCTGTTATAATGAAGACTGTTTTGTTTCCCTGGCACAACAGGGGGAATTTATATCAACAAAAACAAAATAAACAGGGAAAAACATCGGTATCAGCCAAGAATTTGGTGCACCTCTAATGTGACACCAATACTGGTCTGAAGCCAGCAGGACAACATTTAAAGTCTGAAATGCCAAAAGCCCTGAACACGTGTCCTGCCAGCCCTTTGTGGTTTTATGCAGACACTCTCTGGTCTTTAAAATCAGATGTTTGGGCACTTAATGTTACAGTTGTGTTGTGTAGTTTGTGCCCAGTGACTCACCTGGAAGCAGATGGAACAGACGTCATTGTGTAGCTGCAGCTGTTGAGCTGTGGCTCTGGGGAGGGAGTTGATCTTCTTTGCCGCTTCCTGTCTGAGCAGGAAGCTCCTCCAGCCGGACTGAGCTCTGAGCCAGACGTTGAAGTAAGAGTGGATGATAATGACGGAGGCACCCATCCAGCTCCACTCGCCAAACAGCGACTCCCAGGTGCCATACGCCACCACACAGAGCGCTACCACAAACTCCAGCACCCTGCTGACGGCGTTCACCCAGTAGATCACCTCGTCCAGGCTCTCGATCGGGTCGCTGCGGAACAGCTCCACCATGAAAAGGGAGTAGATCAGCATCGTACCTGTGACCTGCACACAGTACACACTTACATTCAGAAGGCTGCAAATAATTCATTTAATAAAGGAAACAATATCACTTAAAATGTTAAATGGAAGGT
Source organism: Serranus cabrilla (assembly GCA_903364295.1). NCBI lineage: Eukaryota > Metazoa > Chordata > Actinopteri > Perciformes > Serranidae > Serranus > Serranus cabrilla. The sequence continues at coordinate 510,054 of CAFUXE010000138.1, read as the reverse complement.
GTCATGTTTTACTTTACAGGTGTTATATGTCCATTTTTATGTGATTATAACATGTTTCACATTGTTCTAAAAGCAAAAGTTTTAGTTCGGGTTTCACTGCGCCTGTCACAGTGTCTTATTTTATATGACCACTGTGGGGCGCCAAACGCAGGAGTTTTTAAAGTCTACAGAAACTTTTCATTTACTTTTAGAAACTATCTGTATTTTAATATTTGTAAAAAGTGCTGTAATGCCCTTTGTTTATGTCATCACATTTTATATTGCATCTTATTGTAATCTTATGTAAATTGGCATGACTAGTGCTCATATTGTGACTCTCTCTTGCTCTAGTAGAATACTTTTCATTGAAATGTTGACCCTGTGGTAACATAACTAATTAAGTAAAACTGAAACTGAAAAAAAAAAATGTCAGCCAACACAACATCAGCCAGGTGAATAAACCAAACTATAAAACCAGTAAACCAACTACCTTTCTTCACAAGAAAGGCATTAAATCTTACCTGAAGGGATGTCAGCATGCAGCTGGACACCAGTATGAGGAGCCAGAAGTCCATGTGGAAGAACTGGGAGATTTTATAAGCCATAAAAACAGGGAAAACCAGCAGGAGGAGACACATGCTGAGGCCACGGAAGTGTTTCCACACACTCCTAGAAAGTACAATGCAAACTGTTAATAAAATATTTAACTCTGTAAGTTTCACCTGCATCAAACTTAAAGAAATTATTTTCACTGTTGCTGCTGTTACCTGTTGCGCGATGCACCCAAGGCCAGAATAACTGGATCTGTTATCTCGATCATTGACTGCAGGGTTGAAGTGACCACGATGAAGAGGATGATGCTGAGGAGGAAGGTGCGCTGCAGAGTCTGCATATCTAACAGACCCGTCTGGAGAGCGAGCAGGAGCAGAGTGACGCCCTCTGTCACACCTCTGAAGGCAAGAAGGGTAAAAACTATGGTTATAATAGAGCTGAAATAACGTAGCAGCTCTGACTTTGACTTTAGACATAATTTATGTTGATACGATGCACCACTATAAAAAAAACTCTCCTCGTATGAGTCAAAGTCATGTTGAAGATGATGTCATGGAAGCTTAACAACTTAATAACTACTTTCTGCAGTGGAAAAGGAAATAAAGAAAAGGCCTGGTACCAAAAGCGAGTCAAGTCAAGTCAAGCTGAACCATGCAGTGGATATAAGGCAAAACTGGAGAGTAAAGCAGCTCGAGATTCATATATTATAAAAAACAAAGACATACAAAACAGGTAAAAGAGAGCTCACAATCAGGTGTTGCTCTTTAACTGCTGGATGTGTACAATAAGCATCTTTGAAGGTGATGCCAATTTAGTGTGTGAAGTGGACTTTATGGCAGGCTTAAATGTGGACTGAAATTAGTTACTTGGGGATACAGTTTAAACCTGGAGATTAAAACTCACCTGTGCATGACATTCTCATTCTGAACAGCAGCATGACCTCCCAGGTAGTACTTGCATAGGTTGAGCAGTCCAAGAGCGAGATAGGACACCACGAATGTCAGACCCAGAAGAGAGTACGGTGTGGCACAACATTCAGAGACACTGTAGGGTTCAATGAATATAGCAAGGAAAACGCCAAATTATCAACGAGATCTCACGTGTAATGTGAGGTACAACAACACATACAGAGGAATAATAATACACTTAATCATATCACACCTTGTGAGCAGGAAGAACATGATTCCCTGATGGCCTGCCGAGGCGCTGGCAGACATGGTGTCTGAGCACAGCTGTACGATGAACAGAACAAACCAGAAGACGCTGAAGAGCACTGGGACGGCAAACTGGTTCCACAGAGAGATTCCCACAGCCAGAAGTCTGTACAGCTCGATCACCTGAGGGACAGGAAACCAGAGATGTAACAGGGACACATGGGAAACAAAAGATAAAAAAAAAACTAAGAAAAAAAGATGGATAATCAAAATAAGAGTTTATTTATATCTTGAGTGACGTAGAAACTTTAGGTCAGGTTCCATTACAATAAAATAAGAAACTATATGTGCTAAAGTTTTGTCAACATTCCTGAGAAATAAAATAAAATGTATGGTATGTAAATTTGATTTATTTACACTTTAAAAGCCACAAACTGTGATACATTAGAGTTTTTATTTATCTATTATTGAAAATACCAAAATAAATAACGAGTGAGGTTACTTATTAAACTTGGAAACTCTTGTCAAACACATTAAGCATCTCCAAACTCGGAGGAGGAACAGGATGTCATGTGCAGTACCTCCAGCTGCAGCAGCTCTGAATAGGCAGCCTTTGCCAGGCGATATGGCACAAAGAGATGTGAGAGGAGAAACACGGTGATTCCTGCTCCAGTCAGTCCCATGGAGAATGTGTTGACAGTTAACAGCGTGGCGTGATGAGCGGAGCAGAGTCTGGCCAGCAGGGGGAGCATGTGAGTGGAGAACAACCACACCTTTCTAGTCTTCATCAGGAAGGCACACAGCGTGCTGAGAATAATCTGACCTGGATGAAAAAATAACACAATGACTAATGTATAGCTTTTACTCCTAAAAAAATATGCTAAATACTGTGATCATGACCAATAATCAACATTTTTTACAACTTATAAAATGTTAGTTTTTAACTCTGGCTGGACGTCAAGGTAAAACTTGATATTTTGTACAATTTGATCTTGATTTGAGTCAAGAGTAGCTGCCAGTCTGAGCCTTAGTGTGTTATTCTTAGAGTGTTATTCATGCTAATGACTGGCTGTATTTGTGCACATATTAGCATAATTATTTTTCTCACTTTTCTGTATTTGGCAGCTCCCCCCTCTTTCTTTATTACTGACATATATTTTTTAAAAATTCTCAATGTTTCATTTATTCAAAATATAATTTTTTCCCCCAAACACAAACACATATGAGAAAGAAATGAAGGGAAAATGTAAGTGATTTGTAACACAGCTCAGGTTTCAGGACTCACTCGTCATTGCAGAGACAAATCTGTTGAAGGCCAGAGAATCGAGGTACACTGCTCCTTCATAACCGTACTGCAGCTCCTCACGGACATAATCCCTGTAATATAAGCAAAAAATAACATTAAAGAACACACAGCTACACAGTTATCTTACGGTGAATTCATGAACATTAGCGTGCTTTGTGGAGTTATTCCTTGTCCTCATTCTGAGGTACTTTGACTGAATTATCAGTACTGCGTATAAAAATAAATGAATTGCTGAAAATAATTTAAGAAACTAATATGTTAGCATGCTACACAATACATGGGTGAACAAACATTTGAGAGGAAAATATTATACTACCAAAGGAAAATCATTCCTGAGGTGAAAATAAAAGACCAAATTAACACATTTTAATAGTGTTCCTCAGTTTTTGTAGTAATTATTTCTATTTAAATCAACAATTCATTTATATATGTCCAAATAAGTCAGGTCAGGTCTTTTTTTAGTTACAAGCCTGAAGTATTTAAAGAAACCAGTGGTTGTTCTCACGTTACAACACATGATATTCTGATACATGTTACTTCGTCTACTAAAATTAAATATCAGGCTGAAGGAAACTGGATACACAGAGACACTGAGACGGCAGCCACGCTTTGTCAGGAGAGAAAACTGATCCTGGTACAATAAATCAAGGAAGTCCAGTAGTAGTTGTAGTATTACTAGTAGTAGTAGTAGTAGTAGTAGTAGTAGTAGTAGTAGTAGTAGTAGTAGTAGTATCTCACTTGGAAATCTGATGCCCCATGTACAGGAGAAGTGCAGCGAGGATATGGAGGTAGAGCGTCACAATGTGTCTCAATGGCAGAACCAACACTACAACATTTATCAGATGACCTGGAAGGAAAATAAAAATGCTCACATTAGGCTTTCTGTGTTTGATGAAGCCAAGAGAGAAGATACTAGAAGACACACTTTGAAAATATAAAAAAATCTGCTGTAATTTGAAATTTTAGATGTCTGAATTATTTTGGCAACACTGACTTTACTTATCATGCTGACTAAGCTGCCAAATACACAACTACACTTTGTTCAGTTGTTTATTTAAGGTTGTGGCTTCAACAAATTATTATTTCACTGATTAATCTGCACTTTTGCAGACAGAAATGTCAGAAGAGTAAATAATGTCTTCAAATATCTTGTTTCGTCCAACAGTCTAAATACATTTCACTTTCAGTTAAATAAGGCAGGGCAAATTCTCACATCTGACCAGCAAAACATCAATTATCAAAATAGCTGTTGATTAATTTTCTTTCAATCAGCTAATTGATTAATCAGCTCATTGTTGCAGCTCAAGTCGTGACAAACTAGTCACTGCTGCAGACCATATAGTTCACTGTATAGCTCGTAAAAAACAAAGAAAAAAAGAAAAAGTAATAGTGGTAAAAGTAATTTTTCAGAAACTGCAACAATGCATCAGTGTAATTTTCAAAGAGCCTTGAAAAAGCCTTTTATTGGTCATCAATGCCAACATAATGTCCAGTTACCAAATATAGTGGAATTATACCACTACTCTGTATGAGAAAACAGAAACCTTTTAAATTCTATGTGTCTGGGTAATCTATGTGAGACTTGGCAGAGGCTTTTTGTTTTGGTTTCTTTTTCTCTCGTTTGAGCACCCAAATGCTTCTTTGAGCGGCAAGAGGATTCTCTGAACTCTGAACAGTGCCTGTCCCCGGCAGGTGCACAAAATTACTTTTGCTCTACATTTCCCTGAGATATGTGCTGCAAAAGTGAAAGCAAGCAGAGCTTAAGCAAAAAAATAGCATGCCTCAAAGCGGAAAATTTTAGCAGTGTACAACTCCATATGTATGAATTCATATACTGATATAGGGATGTGAAAATCTTAGAAATATGTGAAAGTATTCGTTTTCTTTACTATTGTATCATGTTCATACTTACCAATGTAGTACATGTTCCAGATCACATATTTGTATTTGAATAGCATGTCTTCATTTTTGGCCTTGAGGTGCTCCGTTAAACCTTCAATGTCACATTTATACAGCAGGTCCAGCACCAGGATGCTCGGCACCCTGAGGGCAACGTTGGCCAACTCTTCCAGACGAGGCATCTTTAAAACCAACTTTTTGGGGGGAGGTGAGCAGAAAGCTTGTACGTGTGTCACATGCTGTTAGCTTACTGTCTCACTGCTTTCCTCGTCTTCTTGTCATCTGAAAAAAAAACATACAACAGACCATGTTAGGCTATTCGAGGACTTCTAGGGGCAACCAGGCCGTTATTTAGCTGTCAATTCCTGCTTTAGTGTCAAATTTAAGCCTTTAATCAACCATAGAGACGTGCAAAAGTTAGCTTGTGAATATAAACACCAGAGCCACAAAGAATTTAAATACTTATTGTGTCCATTTTGCTAGTAATTCACTTACTTTGCACGGTAAGAGACATCACAGCTGAACAACCATTTGCTAGCTAGTTGCTGCTGTCGGTTAGCTTTCACAGCGACCAGCAACATGTTTTCATATCAACACACGCAAAAATATTTAACTTTTTCTGTAACGTCCGCTTGTCAAGGGTAGTTAGAAACAGCCGCCATGGAAAAAGTTAAATTAAATAGCTGCAATTAAATGAAAAGAGCATGAGTAAAGGGACTTCTAATGCAATGTTATGATTCCTTTCGCTTGCGTGGCCATTTCCCGTGTAGACGTCACAACCGAATGCACCAATCAGATTCAGGTATTCTCGATTTCAAAATAAAAGTCATGTTTAGACACTACTGTTTCTACTCTTATTTTTACAGTCTATGTTTCTACTACAATTACAGTTTTTTATAACGCGATTTGTAACAATATAATGCAAGACTTACATTACATACATACATATTGTGTAAATGCGTATTTCTATTTACGGGAAAGATTTAAAGACTTGTGAAATATATAGGATTGTATTTTAGGATTCTATAGTATCGAAAATAAGCTAATTGTGGGAACATTTTTTAAATTAAAAGAAATGAAATAAAATTAACAAAGATAAAATACACGTTTTATACATTTAAGTCTAAGAGTAGGATCATTTTAATTTATTTCTACTACCTGTTTATGTGTGTGTGTGTGTGTGTGTGTGTGTGTGTGTATTTATTTATTTATTTATTTCATTGCTCATATACATTTCCTGTTCACTCACTGTGCAGTACTGTGCACCCATTTACCACAAATTATATTATTAATTAAAATAAATTAAATTAATAAAAAAAGATGCGTTCCTCGAATTAGGAATAACAAGGCCTTAATTTATGAGGGAATAGTAGTTCAGTAATTACAGATTTGTTGATATGCCACAAAATGCTGAGAACTGGAGCTACAACTTTCAATTTTACACAAAAATGTTTACATAAACAATTTTCTTCTTCTATTGTAAAATAGTTTTGGACTCTTGAACGTCAGTTCAGTCAGCAGGAAAGCAAATATAGCTGGCCTTCATAAAGCTTATCGCTTATCGCCACCATCATCTTGCTCGATCCCTGAATTTTCAGAAGGATTAAGTCTGTTTTTGACATGTTGAATACCTGGGTGTTTGTTGTCTGTCTGTGTGTGTTCATCCTTCCGACCATCATCCATCTGATCAGCATTTGTCTGATTTCTCTCAGTCCTCACAGCACTGCACACCTGCAGAATATCACCCTGTTCATATAAATAAAGTAGTGACAAAGTTACATTCCCAGAACAAGCAGTTAAAAACATGAAGTTTTTCTCATGACTGGCTCTTTTGGATCATGACATTTGGCTAGCAGATTTTTAGATTTCATTGTTTCCGAAAAATAGATGAGTAATATACAGATAGAGCATTTCCTGACTGTGTGGGAGAGATCGTCATCTAAAAGTCAGTATTTTACACTGTTCTTAACCCTTAAACTTCCTAACCATATCTCCTTTAATTCATCAAGATTATATAATGGACATAGAAAAGGATTGATCTTAAGAAATAAAAATACATTTTTATTACCCAAAAATCCCAATACATACTATATTTTCAGCAATGGTTTGATGTTCTTTAAAATAAAAATGAATATAATTTCCTTCCTAAAATCTAGACAAATACAGTATCTGCAGATAATTTATTTGACTTGTACAAGAGCTATAACCTCTGACATTAACAAATTAAATAAGTGCATCATTATGAGATGTTGACACTGTTTAACGTGGTCATGTGTTTAATATTTCATTGCCTCATCCAGTCACACTACACCTAAACTAAACTGAGAATTAAATTGCTTTCTCTGCCTCTCTTATTTTTAGGTATAATTACTGACGTTAAACTGGTTTGGAGCAGCAGTTTGACATGTTTCCACTGACCTTTATGGCAGTGGATGAATTCAGAGTTGTACAGGAGGCTCAGTGCTGAGAAGATCATTAAAGCGCTCTCAGAGAGAGTGACAGCTGAGGTGGGCCAAACCTGGAAACACAAACAGAGAAAGCCATGCTTACAGACCATCTGGGGACACGTCATTTACAACTCAGAATGTAAACTCCCTGTTTGTCTTAATGCTGTCTTACATTGCAATATGATTCATTTTACCAGATGTTGACAGCCGAGTGAGTAAAAGCTGATTCACGCTCATGACAATACGACTTAAATACAACACAGATGTGAAGTTTGCTGACAAACCAAAAATAAGTGGTTTGAATAGAAGCAGACAAACAGGAGTTGATTTGTTTACTGAATGTTTCATGTGTTGCTATAATGAATATCAGCTTGTAAGTCTAATAGATATAAAACAGTTAAATACAGATGCACCACTCAACAATCACTGAGGATTTGTTGGCTGCCTGGTTTTTGAATGTTTCACAATGTCTCAGTTGTTGTGTATTAGATGCTTTACAGGAAATCCAGCAGAGCTTCTTCTGAGGACAGTTCTGAGTTTGTCAGAGAGTTAGAGCAGCCAAAGGAGGTGGAGGACAACGTGAATCATAAAAGACAAATGTTCGTAGAGTGGAGAGAGAAGATTTGCAGCTAGTGAGTGAACTCAAATGGCAAAAGTAAAGAGGAAAACTATTCCTTCAGAATAAATGTGTTGGAAATTGGGGTTTGAAAGCCAGGAGAATTTTCAGTGCATGACAAACCCAGCAAAAATACCTTACTTTGATGGTGCATGTCTTTTTGATTCGCTTACAGCTTACATTCGCTTCTAGACATGGTGCCATCAGACCAAGAAGTCAACAGGAAAATGAAGAAGAAACATAACCAAGGCAGAAGACACAAATTAACTCACTTACTTCAAATATTTTTTATGAAATTTAAGGAAATACTGAGTCACATAAACAAGGTTTATCTGTGGAAACTCTGTAACTCAAAAGTCCCCCGTCTCTTGCAAAGACATTAATATCCTGAGTAGGTTGTTATCAGATGAAACCATCAAATAAACCGATGGCAGATCTCTTTACACATCACGACAGTTTACTGAAACGTCAGTGACAGGAAGCACCTGCCAGGTTTCAGAGCCTTTGCTTTCGTGTAGCTCAGTGAGCAACAAACATCCAGCAGAAAGGAAAAACTACATATATGTCAGTTTAAAAGGTCTTGAGGAGGGTTAACATACTGAAAGTATATAAAAAGGAAACGTTTCTTTGTTCAGATTTTATATATGGTAATGTGGTCATTAATACTGCGACAGTTTCCCTAAAATTACATTTAAAAATCGCAATTCATCGCCCGCCCACAGTATCCCAAGATACTGAATATATTGTCTCACTGCATTTATTTTGGATAGAGGCAAAGATTCCCTAATATGCATTTATTTGTAGTCACCTTAGTGTAGAACTTTGTAAAGGTGGAGATGTCTCCACCCATGACTACCTTTGCAAAGGTGCGTATATTTCCTTGTAAGCCAATCAGAGCAGACTGAACATTAAAGCATTTAAACATGTTCTAGTAGAAAACCCAGAAAACATGTATTAACCTGAAAATGAGCACATACGTTACACCACTATTTATTCCAAAGGCTTCCTTATTTCATGAGAGAAATGACAAAACAAAAATAACTTAAAACTAATTTCCATGTAAAAGTTAAACAAATGGGTCACAGATTTACACATAACTCACATTATGTAATCGAGCCTCTTTTCAATCCCATTTTTCCCGGGACTTTAGCTGGAATTTTAGGAGGGAGGGAGGGGAGGTGGAACTGAGGAGGAGGGATGTTAATGGAGGTCTGGCTCTCTGTCATCTCCACATAAATTGGCCGGGGAATTTTCCCCCCTCACTCACTCTGCAGCAGCAAACAAAGAGGAAGATGGAAAAGTCATTGTGTGCGTTGGCTGCAGTGATTTTTCTGGGAGGATTTTTAGAGGCAGCGCTGAGAAATGATACAACAACTGATATTAATTTATTATTTAACAACAGGACAACAGCTGAGTCTGTCACCGTGCAGCTGCAGGATCACAGCACAAACCGGCCGACTCCAACAACAGCAGCACAGACAACCACAGTGAGTGACAAGCAGCTGGATGCCAAAAACACAGGCCAGGACAGCGAGGAGGAAAACAGCAAGAAAGAAAAAGAAGACAGCAAGAAAGAAGATGACGAGAAAACAAAACTAGGTAGGACAAAACACATTTTTAGTTTGACCTGTTTTGTGAAGATGTGAGAAGTCAAGGAATGAAGTGCAATTATTATTGATACCTTCAGGGACCCATTGATCTGTTCAGCTTTTGTAACCCTGTAAAACATAAAATAGTAACATCATTTTGTAAATGTGCAAGGTTTTTAAATTAGTGAACACATTTTGCTAGAGCTCACTCACTGAATTCCTGAAAATCTTTGTGGTTTTTGTTTGGTTTAAGATGAATCAGGCTGCTTCCTGTCTTTGATTCATGTGGATATCACATTTAGGGCAGAAAGTCATGATTATTTCTATAAGGAAAATGTGAAAATGGCCCTCACAATTTCCTGTCCTAGTCCAAATCTCAAATTTAGTTTACTAGAAGACATCTTTATATTATTTTCTATTGCTCCTATTACTTTTATGTATTATTATGTTAGTGTAAGACTAAGAAAATCAGCTAATATACACATTTGAAAAACTGGAACTTGTACTGTACATGTAAGAGGGATTTGTCCTGTGCTAATGTAAACATCCCTTTAATCAGACATCTTCATTTTGCTTCTCTTCTTTCCTTTTTTTAAAGATGAAAACATCCCTTGACCTAAAGCTAAAAAACATATAGCTGTTTTGTCCTGCTAGTGCACATGGTGTTTGTGATTAATGGCGTTGTTATTTCTTGTTCCCAAAGCCATAAAATACCCTGCAGCTGTAACTCAGCAGGATGTTTGACTTTACTGTCTTGGTCCTCAACTTTGTCTCAAATTACATTCAAACCCTCCATGGATTCGCTTATCTGCAGTTTCCTTTGCAGAAGGCCCCCAAACTTCCAATGAACTGACCCGGGATGATTAGACATATTCCATATAACAACGGCTGGGACCTCTAATTACACCAGCTATGTGTTTGCTTACTCAGAGAAACAGAAGGGAGTGTTTTAACCCCTCAGCAGTCAGTCCCAGAGCTGTTTCTTTAAAGATCTCCAGACAAGCATAGACACAAACCCACAGAAGATTTTATCTCCATTTCTCTTCTAGACTGTCCTCCCCTCGGCCTGGAGTCTCTGCGGGTTGATGACAGCCAGATCCAGGCGTCCTCCTACCAGCGGACGGGTCTGGGTCCTCACAGGGGGAGGCTGAACATCCAGGTGGGTCTAGATCCGGATCGAACACAAAGTACAATGAGCTGCTAAAATAACAGGAAACAGGAACTCATAAAGTGAGTGTTGGCATGAGATTAGAAGTATCACTTCACTGAATCATCCTGAACAGTGACATTTTGTCATGACTAGAAATGAATATGTGTATCTGTGATTACCATTATAACAGGGCTGCAACTAAAGAGTGTTATTATTATTGATCGATCCACTGAAAACTAATGAAAAACTGAATCAATTAATAGTTACAAAAATGTCAGATCATTGTTTAAAATGCTCATATCACATCCAAAGTGCAAAATGAAAATGACTATTAAACTCCAAAATTGTTTTAAATAGAAATTATTATATCAATACACGTCATATGATCATTTTACGTTATTGTCCATAATTTCTGCTGCATACTTTTTGAAACAAATGGACCAACAATGAACTCTCAATCACTTTTTTCCCCCTGTTTTTATTGGCATGTAAAATTACCACTATAATAAAACTACAGTGACTGGGTTTGTAGTATAAAGTGCCCTTGTAGGTTTTTCTATGAATAGAGTCTCTTGGAAGTCAAATCAAATAAACTGTACAATACAGAGCCAACAGTGCTGTTTCACATCCCAGCCAGCCCTCTCAAGTTCTACAGTCTGAAAGCAATTATTTCACAATCAGGGTCAACACCAAAATCTTATGCAATGCTTCACATTGAAGCAGAGCCAAAAGTGTAATGGATTCTACAGTTGACATAAAAAAACCCCCTGTAACATGTGTTTCTAGTCTGGCATTGCGGACGGGGACCTGTACGATGGGGCCTGGTGTGCTGAGTATAAGGATCGGCACCAGTGGCTGGAAGTGGACGCCATCTACCTCACCCTGTTCACTGGAGTTATCCTGCAGGGCCGAAACTCCATCTGGAGGTCAGGTAGTGTCAGGATCAAAATCTGAAAAGGTTCTGTTCCAAAGCAAAATTTCAAACTGACAGTGCATTATGTTCTTATACTGCATAATGACAATGGGTTTCTTGTTTTCTTGCTCTTTGTTACAGTTGGGACTGGGTCCACACCTACAAAGTCCAGCTGAGTAATGACTCTGTGAGCTGGAAAACCTGCATGAATGGAACAGAAGAAGCAGTAAGAACTCCTTTTTTGTATTCTCTGATATGAAGGAATGTAGATACCGTGACCAGCGGACCTTGAACTGATGGAAAACACATTTTGAAGAGTTTGTGCCAAAGTGAAATATGTACCATGAACAAAACATTCATCTGCTCTTACGCAAGAAAACAAATAAAGCGTGGCAAAAAACTGAAACTTGAGGTTGGCAAAATAATGGACTATATGACACTATATATATCAGACATACTTAGGTACATAACTTTATTTAGTGTCAGGAGTCAAATAGGGCCTCTGTGAATCAGAGTCAGTTAACGACTACAACATGTAGGTGAAAATACCAAGAAATTTACGGTTTGATCTAAACCTGCACTGTGTTTGCAGTAATTGAATGTTTGATCTCTTCCCAAGGAGCTGGAGGTGAAATAAGAACTTCTTCACTCAGTTTTTAAAAAACAATGGGCTTCTGCGAAGGACATTGTGTTCTGAGTCCTGTTTGACTGTCTGTTGATATCTCAAATATGTTTCAATAGATTTCAGTTAGTTAAAAGCTAGTTTAAGGATAAAAAAAGAGACATTTTTCACCCTTATTTTGCTTTTCTTATTAGGGTAGGACTGACGGTGAGCTGATAAGATTCTGGTCGTTCTTAATGGTGGAAATAGCCAATGTCTAGCAGGAATAATAATGACTGCATTTGCCATCTTAATTTAGTCTGTTAGCATGTTGTTTACGACTTGTGGTGGCGCTAAAGGAAAAGTCAGGCGATCATCAGGTGAATTCACCCTCCTGGGTCCAATAACCAAATTTCATGGCAATCCATTGAATAATAAATCTTTCATTCTGGATCAAAGTGGTAGACCGGAACAACTGCTAATAATGTTTAATTATTTTTTTCTGTTAAAATAACATCAATGCATGTCTGTATGGGATCCTAAAATGTTCAAACCTATGTGATGCCACATTGAATTTTCCAGATCTTCGAAGGAAACCAGAATCCAGAGACTCCGGTGCTCGGACTCCTTCCTGTTCCTACTGTCGCCCGTTACATCCGCATCAACCCTCAGACTTGGTACGCCAATGGCACCGTCTGCCTCAGGGCTGAGATACTTGGCTGTCGTGTCAATGGTAGGCTGCAGCAACACAGAGACTTAGATGTCAAAATACACTCAGTTTTGGAATCTCTGTCGACAAATAGAAGTCAATGTGCCCTTTCCTTTTAGATCCAACTGATATCTACTCCTCAGAGCGAGAACAAGGATCAAAAGACGCTCTGGACTTCAGGCACCACAACTACAAGGAGATGAGAAAGGTTAGAGCGGGGTGAACGGCTGCAGGGCCACACATGGATAATGAGTAACTTTGGTTTCCCCTAAAGCTAATGCCAGAGTTTTACTCAGATGCCTAACAGTCTGCAGATTTCCCTCAGAGTTCAGATTTAACCCATTGAAGACTCTGAGTCCAGCTTGTCTTTTTAATCCTGAAGCTCATGAAAGCTGTGACGGAAGAGTGTCCGAACATCACCCGCATCTACACCATCGGGAAAAGCTACATGGGCCACAAACTGTATGTCATGGAGATCTCAGACAACCCAGGCAAACATGAACTAGGTGAAAGCATTTTCTGTAAAGAGTTGAAACATTAAAGTCTTTAGTTTCTGGACCAGAGTTCATGATGGTTCTCAGGTTACCCTATGTTTAGCTGCTCAGGGGCACAGGTCAACATCCTTCAGTGTTTAAACAGACATTTCTCTGCAGCAGCAACGCACAGGGAGGCTGGGGAGGTCTTGTAGAGGAGGCCTCTCTTGTATAAACAAACTGATAATGGTTTGAAATTGGAGACACACTATCTGTCCACCAGACAAGACAGAATTTCCCTGTGTTGTTGTCCTCAGATGTAGGTTTTACAGATACTCAAGCTGGCCAAAAAGTTTAAATAAGTTCAGTGGAGTGCAGCTTTTCTTTTAAGGGAACATATTGCGAAACTGCTTCACTTCCAAAGGGGAACAATAGAAATGTATGCTATTTAAGTGTCAGCAGCTGATTTAAATTTCAGTGGTTCCATGGTTCAATGATCACTGGTGCCAAATTCAAGAAGGGCACTTTTTTTTCCTAGTTTGTGCTTTGGAGGTTTAGCTTTAGGAATGTCTGCCATCAAGTCTGGCCAATTCATGTATTAGTATTGGCAAAGTGCAGCCCTCTATTGCCTAACTAAATACAAACTGACTGAAAGCTTTATCTAGGAGAGTAAATGTGTTCCTGATGTGCCTCTGGGCTTTAACTTTGACCTACTGAATAAAATTGAAGATACAGGCACATCATGTTCGTGTGACCCATTACAATAAGTTGATGTTGGCTCAGACAGATTTCACCCTTTTAACTGCTTGGCAAGTAAAGCAACTCCCTAAATTTTCCTCTTGGCAGGTGAACCGGAGTTTCGCTATGTGGCTGGGATGCACGGGAACGAGGTTCTCGGCCGAGAGCTCGTCCTCAACCTCATGCAGTACTTATGCAGAGAATACAAAAAGGGAAATCAACGAGTTGTACGACTGGTGACCGAGACTCGAATCCACCTCCTGCCTTCCATGAACCCTGATGGATACGAAGAAGCTTACGTAAAGGTGGGTGAAGTTTTGTGTTGTTTGTTTTATGTGTGTGTTTTATGATGTGTGAAAGAGGGCAGATCTGCTTGTTTAATGTTTTCTGTTCATCACTTGGTGATTAAAAAAAGGGGCCAGATTGGACTGCACATTGGGGTTGATCAATGAGGGAAGATGCACTAGCTTGGTATAATTTCAATACTAATTCAAAGATATTTCTAATGAATAATCTCACCTTGACAAAAAAATGTTGTAGTTGCCAATTTTGCACATATTGTAGCAATTCTTTACCTCTCTGATGAATGTATATCAAGTTGAAAAAGGAGGTAAGGGGTCAGATCATTATACTCTAGTAAACCAACGGAATATCAGTAAAGTAGAGGAAGGGTGGGCAGTTTGATTGTATAAAGAAGCCAGAGGGAAGGAACTACTTCAAAATAAATGATGGCATAATGATGGAGTTTCCTATTCCCAGTCCTCATTCCATGGAGCTAAACAAAACAACAATGATAACCTGATGGAGTAGCTGTCTTAATTTTCCTGCTGCCTATGGATTGATCTGCTGCAGGGCTCTGAACTGGCTGGCTGGGCTGACGGACGATACAGCGTTGAAGGAATCGACCTGAATCACAATTTTCCAGACCTGAACAACATCATGTGGAACGCCCTAGAAGTGGCGACAGATCCATCTAAAGTCTCCAATCACTACATTCCCATCCCAGAGTACTACACTCAAGAAGACGCCATGGTAAGGACATGCAGCTTTTTTTCTTAAATGTTATGACCCCAAGCTATTCTAGGGGAGAGGAGAGTAACATGAAACCAGATGGAGAATATGATTATTTAAGTCTTTTATGGCCAGATAAAGAAGATTAAATAATAAACCAACCAGCTCCGAGAAAAGAATAATAATTAAAAGGGTGCAGACCGGCAAAGGCCAATTGCTCAATCTCATAATGTTAACAAAGTGAAGTTTCAGGAAAATCTGTAGTAGTTTTTCCATAATCAGGATGACAAACAGACAAACTCCTTGGCAGGGGATAATAAAGGGAAATAAAGTTATAATCATGAATTGATTAACTGAAATCTTAAAGCGAAATCCCCACCTTTCAAACTTAAAACTGACAAGAACAAGAAACAAAACAAAACATGCACATGACAAAATAACTCACATCACTCCGGTGTAAGCAGGCAGCAAACGTGCCCAAGAGGCCTAGAAGTCCAGCTCCTTGGTCCTTATATACCAATGCATGGAATATGATTGGCTGCAGGTCCTCAGAATCACCAGCCAATGAGACAAAGGAGTCTGAGGAGACACACAGGACACATTTTATTTTCACCTATGAAGAATGCAACAATAAATGATAATAATAATGTCACAATGAATAGGTATTTAACATTTTTCAAGGAATTGAGTTAGAGCCATTTTATGTATCACATGGAAAAGTCTTCACTGTGGTGCCACCTGGTGGTATTATTAAGAATGGCAGAGCGGTACAGAGAGATGCATGCCAGTAAATAAACCAAACCTTCCTGTAAAAAAAGCCAAGAGAAGACTCATAATACTTATTTGATTCTTTTTATGAATATTTGCATGAGCCTTGCTGGAGGGAGTCTAAGAACTACAGATCATCTTGCCAACAACCACTTTAGTGTAATTGTTGTGCATATGACAATAAAGAACTTGAACTTGAGAAGAGTTTTTAATTAAATACAGATTGCTGGAATAAAGACACCTTTGCCAAAGGCGCCAACTCTGCCTTTTAAAAAGGGTGACATATACAGTAATGGGGCATACTGTAAATGTAGGTCACACTGAAAAGCAGTGTATCAAGGGTAGTGTGTAGACCGTTTTGAGAGGAGGAAAATAATGTTTTCACTGTAGTGGCATGCAAGCCTGAGATCAGGAAATCATTTTAGAGCCAACTCTAGCTGAGGTTTTACTGGAAGCCTGGACATTGTCAGTCAATGTTTGGTAACAGAACACATGTTGGAGCTCTGAGATCCAGATACACAAAAAGAGCACCAACATGTAGTCATGTAGTTTCTGTAGGTCTTTCCTAGAAATAAATCACACTACATTTCTAGCTTGTATTAAATACACAGAGGGCTGTATGGGCAGAGATCATTGCAATGACTGAGCAGAAAAAGAGCTCCTGCCTACTGAATTTAAAATGTAGTCAAGAGAAAATTAAAGTAACCTAAAAAATGTGCTGTTTGATTATCAACTGAAGTCTGAGATATCAAAACCATCAAAACCAACTCACATGGCAGAGATCCCAAACTCCATATAAAATGGACTTTTTACATTGTGATTTAACTTTAAATACTCCAACGTAATTAAAATATTAGATGGCATTTTTTTGATTGTTTTTTTTTTTGGTGAGATCATCCTGTTTATTTTTGTAATTTGATTTTACCAGAGCAATTTTAAAACCAAGGGAACAGTTCACCAGAAAATACTTTTTGTGTGTTTTGTTACCTCTATAAATACATAACCGATGAAACTAAACATTTTGACTTTATCTGTTTTGCAGCATGTGGGAAGAATAAAAGATACTTTTTAATTATGAGAATCTTTCCCATAAATCTGTATCTAAAATGGTACAACACTAATCCAAATCGTCTATCCCTCCCAGGTTGCGCCAGTGACCCGAGCTGTCATCAGCTGGATGCAGGATATTCCCTTTGTGCTCAGTGCGAACCTCCACGGGGGAGAACTGGTGGTCACGTATCCCTTCGACTGCACCCGTGACTGGGCGCCTCAGGAAGACACCCCCACGGCAGACAATGCTTTCTTCCGCTGGCTGGCCACCGTCTACGCTTCCACTAATCTGGTGATGTCAAACCCTGATCGCAGAATCTGCCACTACGAGGACTTCCAGGCACACAACAACATTATCAATGGCGGAGCCTGGCACACCGTCCCTGGCAGTGAGTCACCTTTTCAGGCAACATAAAGAAAGAGACCGTCATTTTAATGTGTAATGTAAAGTGGAGACATCTAGTAATCATAATGGGAGGAAAGGAGCAAATGATGAGATGTAGTATAAAGAGCGACAAAGTCTGAATAAGGAGGTCGGTGTGTTTGTGTCCTGTATGAAACCAAAAGTTAAATGTGAGTAACTTAAGTACACAAGTTAACACATACATAAAGGAGGTTTACTTAAGTTGCAACAGTTTTATTTTTACGCTTTGATCTGTGAATGTTTTTTTGCTGAAGTAGTTCTTTTTCATTCATGCATTTATTTGAATTTGATCTTTTACAGCCTTCCCTGTCACTAGATTTGTATATTTTCTTGTGTGCACTGAGCTCACCTAAAAAACACGTAATCCCCCAAAAGTAACACAAATGTAGATGTAAATCTCCTGAAACAGCTTTTTAAAAAATATTTAGTTGGCTGACTTTCATGTGCATATTGTTCATATACTTGTGTTTATTTTCTGCAGGTATGAATGACTTTAGTTACATGCATACCAACTGCTTCGAGGTAACCGTGGAGTTGTCCTGTGATAAGTTCCCTCATGCCTCTGAGCTTCCCATCGAGTGGGAGAACAACAAGGAGTCTCTGCTGGTCTACATGGAGCAGGTCGGTTTGTGCATACAGCTTCCACCTGCCAAAGGAAATCAACACAAAAAAATGCAATTATTTCTGTCCTAATTTTCTCTCTGGGGCCTCACAGTGCAGCATTTCCTCTTCACTCAGGTTCACAGAGGAATCAAGGGTGTGGTCAGGGACAAGCTGACCAAACAAGGACTAGCAGATGCTATAATCAAGGTGGAGGATCATGACCATGACATCCGATCAGGTCAGACACTATCCTGTATATATCCTTGTATTATTTGTAAGCTTTCCTTTCTAATGGCCAGGGAGTTTATGCGGAAAATGTGTCACTAACTACAAACCCCAATGCACAAATTCTACATGACATTCTGACGGTACATTAACCACTAAACCTTCATAGAAACCCAACTTTTAGAGGCATTACATTTACATTTTGGCTGTGGAGAGAATAAATAAATCTTTGTTTTTGTCTCTACCCCATTTTATCTCCTCAGCTGCTGACGGGGACTACTGGCGGCTACTGAACCCGGGCGAGTACAAGGTGGTGGTTTGGGCTGAGGGTTACTTCCCATCCATGCGTCACTGCCACGTTGGAATGGAGCCACGTCCCACCATCTGTGACTTCTCTCTTACCAAAACGCCCATTCAGAGGCTGAAGGAAATCCGGGCCAGTGGAGGGAAGATTCCCCAGGACCTTCAGCTGCGTCTTCGTGCTCTGAGACTCCGCAAGCTTCGTGCCAGCACCAAGGCCATCAACCAGCGTAGGGAGAGTCAGCGGCAGCAGCAGCAAAGGAGAGCTCGGTCCACTGGAGCCCGGAGAGCATGAAAGGAGATGGGACAAGGAAGTGAAGAAGTCTAAGAGCCTATAGTTCTTGAACCTACAGTTCAAAAGCATTTAGCTCAAACTGAGTAAACTGACCTCAGGGAATAGTGACAAGTTCCTAGACCAGAGGACATTATTAAAGGGTCAGTTCACCAAATTTAGGGACACATATTTCTCTGAGTTGGCCAGTGATATCAAGGCATCAAGGCAAGGCATGCTGACAGGTTTCTGTAGTGAAAAATCTGCCTGACATGCCTTGTATGTGCCTGTCACAAATTAAAAATATTATATGGATTAAAAAAAATGAAAGGCAAATTAAACCATGACACTCACAGAAACTCAAAAAGACGTTGACAGGACACTTAAAAAAGCACCTTTTTATACTAAAACAGGAACACTAGCTGAAAAAGTTACACAAGCAAGTTGTGGTACTTTTTCTTAAAGAATGGACATCTTTACACTTATAGACAGGCAATGTTGAATGTTGAAGTTTAAATTCACTTTACCATTTTTATTTCTTCTTTTAACATTAACTCCCTCAAAACTGTAGTGTTTGTTACTTATCTGTAAGATAACTGAGTTGAGGATTTCAGTGTCAGCTGGTCTGATATGTGATGTTTTTTTTCTGACAGTGTGTCTGTATTTGTTTGACTAAAGTCGAACAGGACCATAAAATCTGAAATAAATATTACTTATTTGTCTTATCGTTGTTCTATTGTGCTGCCAACATTTCTAAAAACATTACTGACATGCAAAATATGGTCTCATTTTATCTAAAAAATAATTTTTTTCTTGTGAAAACAAGAGACTTTTACCTGTGTGTGAAACTTGAATTATTCAAATTCAACAATCTGAGCATAGGACATCCCTGTTTGGATAAACTGCTCACAGCTCATGAACATATACAACTTGTGATAAGGGGTTGCAAGAGGCTGTAACAAAAAAAAGAATATTTCCCAAACTCCATGAGCTTGAAACCCCCAAAACATAACCTTGTCTACTTGCAACCCATATCACAAGCATAAGTCTGAAAGTTGTAACCAGTTCAACCAGTAAGTGATTAGAAAGCAAGGATTAGAAGGTCATTATTAGGTCATCTCCTCTAGAGGGGTAGTTTGGGAACCACTGGTTGAGTCTGACTGCCGTCTGGTGGCCAATGTTCAGTACTGCATCTGTTAAGTTTAAAACTGAGGGATCAGCTAGTGTGTAGTACAAAACCATTTGTTGCAGTGGTGGAATGTAGCCAAGTACATTTACTTAAGTACTGTACTTGAGTACAGTTTTAAGGAACAAAACTTGAATATTTTGGACTTATGTGACTTTATACTTCTACTCCACTACATTTTAAAGAAAACATTGTATGTTTAACTCCAATACATTCAGCTTCCAACTTAGGCTACTTTTCAGGTCAAGATTCAACATAAAAAACATGATCAATTCAAAGTGATTAAAGTGACATTTTTCTAATTAAACCTCATATCAGTATATTAAGTATATTAATATGCCCTGCCTGGACAACAGTAAAATTCTGCTTACATAAATGCATCAATAATTATAATCCATTAATATATTTGGAATATATAAAACACACTGATTGGGTACATTTTTCCTAACCAATACTTTTACTTTCGATACTGACACTTTTGTACTTTTATTTATGTAAGTTTTACATGCAGGACCTTTACTTGTAATGGAATAATTTCAGTGTGGTATTATATATTTTACTTAAGAGATCTAAATACTTCTTCAACCAGTGATTTGTTGACAATACAAAAAATGAGACTCAATTATCCTCTTCATCAAAGATATTTGATAAAATTGTATTATTCAATATCTGTGACTGCAAGTGAAGAGGACAGTGTGTGTGAGAGAGCCTTTCCATCTGTTTTGCCAACACTGAAGAATTAAAATACTGGACTCAAACAGTCAGCAGTGCAAAAGAAGCTAACCTTTTTATTTCAGTGAGAATAAGTACCATTTTAGTATCATTGTTGGGATTACTTGCTGTGTGTCTAGCCATTTAGGAAACAACAGTGCAAGCAATTCAACAAGTTTTTGTCTCTTGTCCACTCCTCCTCCTGCGGTGATCAGTTGAGGTGACAGTGCACAGGTAACACCAGAACTACTGAGAACATTCAATTAATTAATTAATCCACCACAGAATACAGGTTAAAACCCAGAACAGGACTGAAGAACAAAACAAAAAGAACAAATTCATAAAAATGAACCCGGATTTTGAGTTGCTATACCTGAAGTGAAAATGGCAGATAAGACACTTCTCTCCATAGAGTTTGTGAATATAAGTGAAACAAAAGCAGCATTGAATTTACAGCATGGCTGGTCCTTTAACCTTCAGCTCAGTCAATTTAATGTATAAATGCTATAACTGCAAATTGAGTTCTTCTTAATGGCTGTAACTTGGGGAATGAGTTGTTCAAGAGAGGTGGGGAAAAAGTCCCTGAATTGGCTGAAGTGAAAGTGAAAGTGACTCCTCCATTCGTGAGACTGAAATACACACCTTTTGAGCTGTTTAACTGAGGTACAAAGTGTTAAAAGCATCCTTAAACTTTACATACAGGAGTTGTCTTGTGAGCTGGGAATTATGAAATTAGTCACATCTGTGTTCAAACATCACCCCAAATCTAAATATTTTTTTTCAATCATGTAACTTTTAAAAACCTTTTGGCCAAACGGTTCTTACCCTATCTGGTGGTGATGAGAAGTTTGACACCAAACTGAAGCTACAGCTAGCTTCCGATTAGCTTGGCTCGCTAAGTGCTACTGGAAACAGAGGGAAACAGCTAGCCGGGCTATAGCTAACTGTAATACAACATACCTGCCAACACTTCCAAAGTTGCCATATTAACCAAAAAATATGTCTCCTTCATTTTATCCGTACAAACAGTGAAATGTTAAAGACGACAAACCGCATTCATGGAGCGTATGTCTCTGACTATTTCTCCTAGTTTGGTCGCCAGGCAACCAGCGGGACTCCAGAAAATAACCGGGCCCAACCAATAAATAGCTGGGTCCATAACCCTCCATACAACGGCTAATTTTCGGTTTTATACTTCGTTTTTTTATACAAAATAAACAAATCAGATGTATTTTTAAAAATAAATGGCATCATGAAAGGCTGGTAGGTTTGATGTTACCTCCTGATTCCAGTCTTTGTACTAAGCTAAATCAAGCTAACCGGTTGCTAGCTGTAGCTAAAGTATGAGAAGTATAAATCCGCTCAAGTTATTCTAATTAATGCAAGAAAGAGAATAAGCTTGCTGCCAAAAATGTCAATTACTTCTTTTAAATTTTAAGCTGTGTCCACATATAAATATATATATTTTTAAATTCACAATAGCAGATGTTCAGCTTATAATTCTCAGCTAACAATTTCACTACAGAGGCGAAGCACTGCCTTGTCCAAGCAAAACACATTTTGGCATCTGACAGCTCCACACAGAGCATCAACCTGGCATAAATAAGAAAGGAGAATCTTCATCAAGGCTGGTATGCATAGTAGTATACACTAATGTCTATATTTTGTTTATGTAATATCTATTCTGCATTCAGTCAGTCAGTATGCACTGGAACCAGTTTTACATTAAAGGTGTAACATCCACGCGTGTGCTTGGCTCTTACAGCAGCTATACTACACTGGTTAAAAAACACAAGAGCATTACTGATACTAGAACAGTCAAAAGCAATCCATTCAGTCCTTAGAGAGGGAAAAACAACCTGATTGGTCACCTTTATGACAACATGACAAAACTGAATTGTGATGCAAGGGGAAATCTAACACTGATGTGGATCAACACTCTCTTCAAAAACCAACAAAATGAGGTACAAGGTAAAAAAAAACATGTCAAATGTTTCTTGGCAACAATTTCAAACGAGGCTGAGGCAACTTCTCTCGCCAAAAGGTCAACAAACTGTTGAATTAAAGGATGAAGTAAGCAATATTCTGTATTTTTCTTAGAGTCAATAAATCTCATGAAAAGACCAAAACCAACCATTAATTGTCTCTGTGGCAAAATACAGAAAGATCTTATTCCTCTGTGCCAAAGAGCTGCATTATTGTCCAAAAAACTATTAAAAACACATCGATGAACCACTACTGACAAGTACCTTCTTTACAATAAACAACAGCACTGCAGTTTATTTGTATGACTCCCATATTCATTATCCTGCTCATCAGAACATTGTGTATTACGCCACAACTGAAAGTAGTCCCCAAAAACTTCAGTATTTACTCCTGTTTGAGTACTTTTTACCACAAGCTACAGTGATTACCTGTTATAGAAAATTACTGGGTTGTTTTTTTAGAATCAAACTTTGTATTTATGAGCTGTTTTTAAAGATTTACATCTTCAGTAGTAACCAATAGACTTCGGGCTGCGTGACAAGGTTGGGAAGTCTTGAGATAAAGACTACCATGCTCTATGTAAAAAAATACAGAATAATACTTATCTTTTAGGGAAGAAATGTGTGATTGTAAATAGTATTTCCTACATGAAATTATGAAAATTTTGCAACAGCGGCTTGCACAGAAAGTGGGTCTGGAAATTGTAGCGTTGGGATGATTTAAAACTGAGATACTGACACCAGCTGGACTTTTTTATTGTCCAGACTGCATGAAGTTTCCATTCACAGGCTTTAGCTTAAAAACACACAAACTGTGAAAAGTGAATTCAACATAGCTAATCCTAAACAAGGGCAAAAAGTGAATCGCATAGACTGAAATAAATCAAACACTGTGAACAAGTAGTGCCGACATTAATACACCAATAAAACCACTAAAAACCTAAACCACTAAAGACCATGGATGTGGAAACAGGGTGGAGATGGGGAAAAAAAGAGAAACAGGTGGGTAAAGGCGAGAATGATGAGGTCCTTGGGGGGTAATAGTTCAGATTGTATGAGCAGAGAAGCAGCACCTGTGAAGAAGGCATGAGCAGAGCGGAGCAGCTGAGAGCGACGCGATCCGCAGCGGAGGACGCAGAGTCAAAATAATCAACGACAGCGCAGACAACAGACACAAGCGCCCGTTTCTTGTTTTTCGGATTAACAGCTTGTCTGTTTGTTTGCATCCTTAGTGTCTCTGTCCTGAGACGACAACATCTGGACGTGCTGTGCCTCAAAAATGAGTTTTCTTCTACTGCTTTAGAGACTAAAATTAATCTTTAGTATGAAAAAGAGCTTGTTTTTGACTGTTTTTGCATCTCTTGAGCTTCAAGGTTTGGATTTCCAGCCGTCTCCTCAGAATAGATGGGAGTCTGCTTTGTAAGGCCCAGGCGCCCTTTGTCTTTTTTTCATTTATTCTTGAAGTTCAGGGTCAGAGATGCTAAAAGTCTGAATCCACTCCTGCAGCCAGGTAAAGGCTCATTTCTTCTTTATTTTTTTTCTTTTCAGCTGCTCGTCAGCTGACGGTTCCCACCCAAACAAACTGCTGCAAACCTGGGTTTAGAAGAGCTAAAATATTTTTAAGGTTTATTCCTTTTAGGTACCAGATGGGAGGAGTTTTCCACATAGCTTGTCTCACAATATTCCCTTTATACCGCAGTTCAAACTATTGGAAATATCTGCACGTAGTTAATCCTACCCACCTGGTCCAATTTGAGCACTTTAAAACAAATGCTAGGAACTATTTTTCAGGGTTCTTGAAGATTCAGATCTTTTTTTTTCCTTTGATGGTTTTGATGTTATTTAGGTGACGGAGAAATAGAGTCGGCACACTAGATAATGCTCCAATGATCAAATAAGATTTATTTTATAATCAAAGTGACATATCAAGCATCTTGGTGGTAAATAAATATGCTCATGAGAGCATTAACTAGATTCTGGACTCCATTTCTCCATCTTTTACACATTATTCTGTTCGGCACCTAATTTTTAATCTCTGGATGTGTGACGTGTGCAAACACTTTTGTTTAAAGTACTTTGTATTAAAAGATACTAAGTATGCTGTGTTACTTTATGGATGTGTTCTGTGCTTGGGCTGCTCGATTTGGAAAAAATAATTATTTTTACTGATATTGAGATTGTGCTTTGATTCACAATACTGAAGGGAATCCTTCTTTTCCATAATTAGCTTTTTTTCAGTGCAAAATATATTCAAATGATCATGATGTTAACTAAACTAAACAACTGTTGATGTTTTTAAAGTCTGTAATAAACAATTAATAGGCCATGACATCTTGAAATCTGCAAATATTAGATGCTCGGAGTTTAAAATCCTCCAAAAAGGGTTGTTGTATAAACTGATGCAATCTTCTTCTACACATGTCAATTTGTGCAGGAACCCTGATTAGCACTTCTTTACCCAGGTCTGCGGCGCAGCGTTCTTTGACAGCAGCCAAAAGTTGCTAAAACTTGGGCTGGTAAAGGGCGACGCGTCCACTGAGGCAGCCCGAGGCCAGCTGGCAGTGTGTCGGGGAGAACTTGGTGGTGAGCACCACGTCGCTGTGCGAGTAGATGGAGCGGATCTCCCTGAGGCAGCTGGTCTGGACGGGCAGGCAGTCGGCCAGCTCGCCGCAGCTCTCGTCGAAGGCCAGCAGGCGGACGCCGTAGCCATACGGGGAGCAGATGAGTCGTCCGTCCGGGCTGAAGCACAACTCTTTGATGTACCCCCTGCCGACGTTGGCCTCCTCGATGTAGTGGGTGAGGCGGAGGGAGCAGCGGGGGGAGACGAGCGGGCGGGTGGGCGCTCCCTCCTGGAACTCATACACACACGTCCACTGGAGAGAGAAGACAGAGTCATTATATGACGTAGTCAGTGTCACATCATGGGGCTGAAACTATCAATCATGGTGGTGTCATCACTCGAAAGACACTGGATGTTAATCCACAGAGACAACAACCAACCATTAGTGACAAGACACAAATTCCCACAACAATCCAACAGAAAAACTGCACTGAAAGTAAATTGTAAATAAATTGTTTTTAAAAAGAGGCGACGAGGTACAAACAATGCCAGAACTATTGTCATCTCTTATACTTGTGTCTGTTTGCTGGTTTCTTGTAATATCGGCCACAAACAGGGCTGTTTGAGAAGGGAGTGTCAGTAGAGTCAAGAATACTTGTCAATACATCTCCGTCTTGTTATCTGTTTTACGTATTGCAGTCTGAATGTGCTGAATAAGAAGTGAGTACAAAAAAAGCAGCGGTTATGGTTAACTTCTGCATCCGAACTTTGAGTAAGTATTGGTACATATCAAACATCAATACTTTATTGCTACCAACTGAAGTTGTGATATTCTTTCTTTTCTTTTCTATCAAATTCTCACTAATTCTAATTTATTGTGCCAGACTGCATTTTATTATTCTTAGTTCTTATATGTCTGCTTGTGTTAAGACAATTGTAACACATGTTATTATGTTGTGAGATCTAGATGCATTAAAAGTTATCTCATATGGCTTTCAGATCTATAAAACATGAGGATAAACACATGCAGCGAAGTGGTTTTGAGATGTGAGTTGGCAGGTGTCTCTGACCTCCTGGTCGTCCATGTTGCTGGAGCATCGGATGAGCGTGGCCCAGCCTTTCGGGTGGAGCTGCAGGGAGGTGATGCAGTTCCCTCGGTCTCTCTCTCCAGGGATCTCCGGAGTCAAAACCTCCAGGCTGTTTCTGGGAGAAATACCTGCAAGAGTAAAGAAAGTTAAGTCTTCATCTTTATAACACTGGCAACCTCAGCTGTATCCTTTATTCAGTGATTTCTGACCTTCTCTGTGAGGGTGGAGCTTGCTGGAGTCATTTCCCTGGCGAGGAGTCCCAGCTGACCGGGACGCTGACGTGCCTCCGTCTAGAGAATCACAACACGGTCAGAAATCATTTCCTTTAATTTGGTAAAAGCCGAAGCCAAAATACTCGCAGGCACTTTTGTGTTTATGTTCTGGGAGACAGTGATCTGACCTGAGCTGAGGGGCGTCCGTCGCGCTCGCAGCATGCGGTAGCTGCCCACCTCCAGGGACTGTGTGAGGTCGAGGTCGTGGAGGATGAGAAGATAACCCGAGGACGTGGAGATGAGCATCTTGGAACAGTCGGGTGTTAGACGCATCCTCATTAGGTAACGGGTGTGGAAGAACTTTTTGTGCGGGCAGCCGTCCTCTGTAAACCTGCAGGAGAAGTCAAATAACAGAAGGCTTAACAGGCAGTGTGATGGCTTAAATAACTGAGTATAAACCCATTTACACCACCTTCAGAGTTGTAAAGATGCAGTTTTTATTTGACGGACTGTTGAAGACAGTGACATATTGGTGGGAGTTTTATGTGCAGTTTCTGGTACAGCGTGATATAAACACTAACAGTATTTTTTCCAGGAGGTTGAGTAATTGGATTGTGACACAAACATAAGAGATAAATAGTGTATCTGTATAACAGTTTGATCAACAGCTAAATTGCCCGAGAGCACTTGATTGATGGGAATTGATGAATCATTTATGCCAGAAATTCCAAACATCTGCTTCTCAAATTTGAGGATTTGTAGCTTTTCTCATTTTAAAAACTGTCATTTTAAAACATTTCAAATTTTCAACTCTATTGGGCAAAACAAGTGATATGAAAACACTAATGAAAGAAATAAAAAATGTGTTGATAATGAAAACATTAGCATGCTACAGCTCTAAATACGGTCCTAACAAGGTAAATAAGTCACTTATTTATACCTCATTATGTGATGGAAAAAAAATGCAATTATTTGCATCTTGCCATTTGCAGGATTTTCTCTACCATCATATAATTTGGAGCTCCACATAAGCTGAATGAATGTAAAATTATAATAATTTGAAGAGAATTAAAACCAACTGAATAACTTTTCCCAGATTTAGTAGTTGTAGTTGGTCCCCAGTCGACTTCTTTAAAAAATTTTTAGCTTTTGCATTTTTTTTTTTATTAATAAAACGCAGTTTTCTTAGTGGAAGCTCCCCAAAACATGTGCGTAAGTTCTCCCACAAACCTGGGAAAATCTGTCTACAACTTTATATACTATTATATCATTAAGGCAACATAATGTATGCAGTATATATGTGGAACATTTTAAAGCATTTGTTCAATTACTCTTTAACTCAAAAAAGGTGCAGAGAAGACAAAGACATCAATTATAATTTTCTCGTATTTACCGCTAAATGTCCACATGACACACTCTGATGCTCACAAAAACCAACCTGTTGGTGTCCCACGTGATGACGTTTCCGTCGAAGCCAGACGTGACGAGGAGGCGAGTGTTTGTGTCGTACTCGATGTTCTTCACCCAGCTGGCGTGGCCGTGCAACGAGCAAACCTTTGAATTCAGCTTACGGAGATCCCATAATGCAATGGTGGTGTCGTCGGAGCAGGTGGCAAACAAACGATTGTCCAAAAACCTGCAGACAGACAGTGAAACATTCTTATTTAGCATTATCCCCAGACATGAATCAAGACAGCAGCAGGTTTTTATTGGCAGCTGCACTTAAAAATACAGACAAGGAGCTTCTTCCTCTTCTGTACTTTGACTAATAAAGATGATTTAAGAGATCATGTTGCCATCCGGAATCTTTTTTTATTTTACTACTTTGAGCTTCAACTCCCTCGGTTCCTTCCCTGACTTAATAAAGCCTTCCTAGATGATTTAAGATAATTCGAGAAATGCACCTTATGTTGTTGACGCAGTCCTCATGAGCCTCCGTCAGGGTTTTTATGTGTCTGGATGAGATGGGATCAAACAGCAGGACCTCAGTCTGTTCACAGGCCACAGTCAGCACAGACCTGAGCAGAGCAGACAACACAGGCAGGTTTGTAAATGGTAAATACATGTTTCCAAAGTCAATGTGTAATCATGTAAACAATTAAGATTTTATTGCCATCAAGCAGGCCTAATCCATTACTACACAGTGACCACAAGAACAATTCAGATTGAAGAAGCACATGACGTTCTGAAAGAGATAACTACACATAGACATGAACATACTGTGTAACTGTGTAACACACTATGTAAACAATGTTCAGCAAATTGAAGAAAACAAAAAATAAATAACCCACCTTTTAACCTGAGAATGACCATTTGCCAGTTTCAAGATTTTTCATCTATATGTTAGATATTACATTAAGCTTATTATTATTATTGGTAAGGGCTCATATAACAGCTTATACCATCCCATAAATGTAAGTGGGGTATTATCAGCCCACCTGAATAAAACAGTTTTTTGCAGACGGCTAATATATAAAATAATAAACAACTACTTTTACAACTTCTGCACATAATTTTCAGATTTATGACTCTGTATGAATCATAGATGCATAAATGAAAGATAATGAAATTACATCCTGATAAATGATCATCATGATAAATGATGATAAATGATCATCATGCGTTACAGAAATGCTAAATAGTCAACTATACTATTTGATGCTATTGACAAAAGCAGTGAAGTAAATAAACAAACTGAAATGTACTTAAATATACATCCCTGACTGTGTGTTTGTACAGACAGGAACGACCTGTTTATGATCAGGTTTTTTAGAGCATTGCAGTTATTTGTCTACACACGTAAACATCATTACCCATATATGCTCAAACCCTAAATAAGCTTCATGTCCAGGATAGTCATGTCCATGAAACTACACTATGTGGTGTAAAAGCATTGTGTGCCAACAAGCTTATTACAACCGTGCAATAGCATGAGATCAGTTTCTTATTCAGGGCACAGGATCTAGAGGCTTATCTCCTGTAAAAAAAAGAAAGGGAAAAAAAGCATTGTCCACTAATAAACTTTCTGTGCAAGAACATGTGTCTTGTTGTGCCTTCAGACACAGTTGACCCAGACTGGTCACAGCTTGACCTGGTTTCACTGCAGGATTTAATTCCTACATCTGCTGTCTGGTCACCCAGAGGCTTAAACCCTGCGTCTGGTCATTAGCTGAGTGGCCTTGCAAGACTATCGAGGTTTATTTTGAGAAATTCAAGAATTTCCCATTTTCAATTCAATTAACAATGTAGAACTACATTTTGAATATGTTTCTGCATATAGATATCAATCAGCTGGCTTTTCTTGGCATGTTTAGTGATTCTTGGATGTTGAGTAGTCCAGAGAGATGCAAGAATATAAGGATGAATTTGATGATACAATTCAAGCACTTTAAAGACAATTTAACTCCTTCACTGCACTGTTTCACAATTTAAAGAAATTGGGAACACTGTGAACATGAACTCCAGGTGAAAGGGCTGAAATATACAGGCCAAAAGTGTTGTCTTACCCATCTGGGGAGTACTCCAGGTTGAACACCGCTCCATGGGTCTGAGTGCTCAGGTTGACAGACTCTGCAGCCGGATTCATAGAGCAGTATAAACTGGTCATTGTCCTGAAGTTTTCCCTAGCTGGGTCCACAAACAACCCTCGTTTTATAGTCCTGCTCTGCAGCCAGGAAAACAGGCTGTTCCCCCTGCGGATCTCGGCGCTGGAGCCCTCGCCGCCGCTCCCTGTCTGCGGCGCGGCGGTCGGTTCGCTGCGGGGCTCTTGCTCCTCAGGCGCCGTGGACCTCGCACTGCGCTCCGGCCTGCTCCCGCCGCTCCCCGGCGGTGACGGAGAAACCCTCGGAGCGATGTCATCCTCCACGTCCGAGTCGTCGATGTCAGTGTCCTCTTCTTTGTCGGAGGCGCTGCCGTTGTTGGGCCTGTCCTGCGACTCGTCCGCGTCCTCGCTGTCGCTCTGGTGCTCCGAACTCATTGTAGCTCCTCCAGCCTCGCTGCCGTCTGTGTTTCGGGGCGCAGCGTCTCGGCTCTACGGGGAAAAGTTGACAGACACCGGTCACCTACCGAGCATGAAACCGTGTCTTGTTGCACCCGTTTATGACGCCATGGCGGTGGTTTTTAGCTGCACAGGTTAACGTTACGGGAAATTATATTTTGTCAGACTTGGCAGCGCCTAATCTGCGCGCGTCAACACAAACACGGTTAGCTTAAATGTGACCGGAAGACTACAGCTGTAGCCTTCAAAATAAACTTTGAAATGGCTTTTTTTTTCGTGTGCGATATAAATCAAAACAAAACACATTCGAGTCATCTCATATTTGGATTTAATTGCATCTCTGTTTATTTGCTGACGTTTTTATGTGTCAAATTACTTATCAACAAATTCCTTTTCGTCAATGTATTTTAGGCTGAAGCGTCAAGACGGAAGTTTCCTGTTTTTATTCTAACCAACTTGACCGTTTTCGCCTCACCAAAACAAATGCGAAATAAAAAGAAATGACGAGTTTCCGCTTCCGTGTCCACTTTTAGGTGCATTCGTAGGTTGATTGCTGCCATCTTCTGGAAAAATACAGCAAATTGCTCTGTGTATTATCTGAACCGGAGTTTCAAAGTGGAGTCTATAGCTATCTGCTATGAGGGACGAAAAATGACAAATAGAAATGAATGAATAAGCAAATACAAACATAAAAATGAATAAATGTAAAAAAGAAAACATGCAGAAATGTAAAACATAAATGTGGAAATAACTAAATAAATAAAAGAAAATGGAAATTATTTATTCATTAATTCTAGGAAAACCCTTTCAAGAGTTTATCGGTGTAATCAGTGTGTATGATTCATTCATGTTCATGGCATTTATTTATTTATTTCTATGAAGTTGTTGTGGAGTTCACACAACCCTTTATTTTCGAGGAAAACCCTTTTTTTTTTAATTAAAAGGCATAAGTTATCAGTGTGTATAATTTATTGATTGAAATGTACGGCTTTTAAATAACTTACTTGTATTTCAACATATCAACTTCAAAACGCTTCTGATGTGTTAATTAACTCACTTTGAAGATTTCACAGCTTCTTGCTTTCCTTTAAAACCCTTATAAGATTCTTAGACAGAATAATAACAGTGAGCATAATTCTTTACATTTCTCATGCTCTATTTTTATTTTTCTGTTCTTCACTTATCTTTTTCTTCCAAACTCCAAATTGCTGCTGTTAATTCAGATGAACCATGCAAATTGTTATTCAAGCATGAAACATACAACCTTTCATGGAAGTTTAGCATGAAATGCAAGTTGCTAAAACAAAATGATTACACATAAATATTATTACTACAGCCAAAGGTATGCATCTGTACTTAACCTTCAGCTAGTGATGCTTTCCAAAACTGAAAAGGGTGTGGGAACTGCACAATGAGTTCAACAATACATCAGAAGGGGTTTCGGTGATGATATCTATAAAACAATTGAGTTATTACAAAATAAAAGCCATAAATATGAATGAATTATACACACTGAATACTTATGCCTTTTAAAAACTCATGAAAGGGTATTTATTGGACACATAGGGTTGTGGGAACTGAACAATGGGATCATTAAAACATCAGAAGTGGTTTGGTGTTGATGTAAAAACAAGTGAGTTATTACAAATTAAAGCCATAACTATGAATGAATTAGACACATTGAATACTTATGCCTTTTTTTATTGAAAATACGGGGTGTGGGAACTCCACCATGAATTCATGAACACATCAGAAGTGGGCTGGTGTTTATTGGATGAATTTATAGTCAGTTATGAATAATTGGGGGGAAAAACGTTGCACTTTTGCGACGGTCCCTAGGATGTATATTAATTTAATCTTTCGCCAGACTCGCTGACTTTTGTGATTTGATAGTGCCTGTGAAATGTCAGTATTAGTTTTCTGTTCAAATTAATACCATCCTTTGGGAAATTGGTGCGGTTTTCGTGACGCTATTAAAGTTTGAACGCCAGAAAATATATGTCTGGTAATTAAACTATGTTAGCAGATTTGATGAAGATGCTTCGCTCATTGTCATTTCCCCCTTTGGCACCAGCAGAAAATGATGACAGACGGTCAAATGAGAGATGACATGCCGGAACAGTATAGATCTCTACGATGAAGCACAGCTGCAGCCAAGTTGTTGCACAAACAGCACGCTGCC
>CAFUXE010000138.1:396462-477345 GCA_903364295.1 Serranus cabrilla | reverse complement strand
TGTGTGTGTGCATCCTTTCGAGTTAAATGCTCGTATTCCTCCGCCAACTACGCTGCGGTTTCGAAAGCCTTTGTGCCTGGCAGAGAACAAAATAAAAGTCCCAATTAACATAAAGAATCATTACAATTGTGGTTTGTTTTAATTGCTGCTACCGATCTGAAGACGAGGTGCGTTTTACCTTGAATGAGCAGGTGGCGAGACACGGAGAGCAGATGAGCCGCTGGGACGCTCGTCCGGTTACATACTTTTGCGCACGCGTAACACATGCATTCACACGCACGCGCGCACACTCATACATAAAGGAGAGCAAACAGTTGAACTCTTTCGGAGGAAGACGGCAAAAATAACAAGTATGCGGGATGCTGCTCTCCATCCAAGTGGAGCGCGGTGTGCGGTGGTTTTACGCACGGTGGCACGTCCAAGCTCATCCAGAAAGACCCCGAGCCTTCCTGAGTTTATTCTGATTACATCAGTGATGTTGCTCGTCGTGGTCCAGCCGGCGTTAGCTCATCCTCAGTGTCTGGACTTCGAGCCACCGTTCAAACCTTTGTGGCACCTGGAGTTTTGCACGCAGTACGAGCAGTTTGGCTGCTGCGACCAGAAAACGGACAACGTGATCGCGGAGAGATACTGGGACATTATTGAACACCTGGAAACGGCGGGTCAGGAGCTCTGTGCGGACACGTTGAAGGAGATCATGTGCCAGGTACATATATGTTGTTGTTTTGTGTGTTTTTTTAAAAAGTTATTTAACAGAATAAAACTTTGCTCAGTGAGTTGAATTATAATCTACAGCTCTATAAACTTTGGGATTACTCTGTTTGATCTAATTAAAGCCTTCATTGAGGTTATGCCATACTTAGATTTGTAGTTGTAGTCAAGACATCATGCAATTTTGATTTAATTTGCTATCATACAGTTCTCCTGTTCTTTAGTCTCATTCAATCAACATTTTTTATCAAGCAGTTTTGCAGAGAATATGTGATTTTTATTGAGAACCTGTGATTTTCCAATTTAAATTTATCATCCTACAAAATGTACTTTAATGAGGTTAATTATTATAAAGGCTCAAATCCAGAATGTTTATAATGCTTTAAAAGTGGAATGAGCTTAAATTTTATTCATTTACCCAAACTTCTATCATCCAGTGTCAAAGTGTGGAAGGACTGAGCCTTGAAACCATGACATGAGATGAATATTAGTCTGCTATGAAATGTTTCCTTATTCCAAACATGAGTGATGTGCTGATAGATGGATTACTGAAAGAGCCCACTAGGAACTGGCCCAAGGGTCCAATATGTCAGGGGCCCCTTGTCATCGACTGCAAAATGTCACTCAAAGAGACCAACCTCAAAGAAGCACAAATGACCAAACAAGGCACACAATGATCACAAAAGACAAAACATTACTACAGAGAAAAACTGAATAAACAAAATAAGACACAAATAATACCAAAAATGACAGTCACAATGCAATGAAAAAAGACACATAATTAATACAAACAGACCAAAAAAAAGACAAAGAATTATGCAAAATGAAGAGAAAAGACAAAAAAAATGACCACAAAGAGACATAAAACACACAATATGGCTACAAAAAGACACAAACTAACCAAAAAAGACACAAGATGACCAGAATGTTTTCTTGCTTCTATGTGGGAGGGATGGTGGGACCTTCTACTTGTCTGTACCCAGGGACCCATTCTCTCATAATCCACACATCTGAGGGCAAAGGGGAGTGGAGAGGTGCTGAGTGCTGCAGGGTCCTTTTTTAAAACCAGGATTAGAATTTGTCACTTTGATGTTTCAGCTTTGATCTGATGTCTGAGTTGTGACAGCGAAGTTACTCCAATCAGCCAAAGTGTTCCTTTAATTTGCACCCTCTGACTTACCAGCTCCCTAAAGTGTCTCTATTAGTGTGTGAGCTGCACAGTGATGAAGGTCAGGGCTTACAGTTGCAGAACACAATCGAACATGTAACTTGGACACATGCATTTTTTATTATTTCTGCAAAAAGAACTTTGCATGAGTTATCTACTGACAATACAGTGTCACACACCAAGATATCACGACACCAAAGTCACCACTTCCACCCTTGATACATTGACATTTCCTCCTGAACATCCTGTTTACATTTCCTAGCACACACTGTATTGTCCTGTGTCTGTCCCATCTAGGAGTGTTCTCCCTATGCTGCCCACCTCTATGATGCTGAGGACCCCTACACACCTGTCAGAGAGCTACCAGGCCTTTGCTTTGGATACTGCTCAGAGTTTCATGGCAAATGTCGCCATGTGGTGAAATATTTAACTGAGAACCAGCAGCTGCAGGACACATCTGAGCGAGACATGTCCACATTCTGCACCGTGATGGACTTGTCCGACCAGGACTACTGCTACCCCAACGTTTTGAAGAGCCTCGACCTCAACAACAACCTGGGGAAAGTGGCAGAGGATCCCAGCGGGTGTCTCCCAGTGTGCCTGACAGAAGTGGCCAACAACCTCAGGAACCCTGTGTTGATGCTTCACAGCGGCGACGGCACACATCGCATGTTCATCGCCGAGCAGGTGGGCTTCGTGTGGGTCTACCTGCGCGACGGCAGCCGACTGGAGCAGCCCTTCCTGGACATCAGCGGGGAGGTGATCACCACGCCCTGGCTGGGGGATGAGAGGGGCTTCCTGGGCATGGCCTTCCACCCCAAGTACCGCGACAACGGGCGCTTCTTCATCTACTACTCCATCCAGGTCAACAGTCAGCTGGAGAAAGTCAGAATCAGTGAGATGAAGGTGTCTGCACACGACATGAACATGGCGGATCCTTACTCAGAGAGGTACGCGGAGGGAAAGTTTCCTTTTTACTGTATCAAAGTTGGCTGATGATGTTTAGGTCTGCACCTACTGCAATTACCCTTTGTAAGACATACATGACTCTGCTGTCATACACCCGCTGGGCTGAATAAGTGCACAAAACGTGCATAAACATGTTCTGAGCTTAATGCAGTAAATCACTTCAGGGCCTAAGATTTTCTGGTGCCCGAGTGCCTTTCCATTTATTTTTTCGGGTCAGAGTTCCATAATACAACCGGTTCTACAAGCAAGTCATTGCATTGAGTTATTTAGGGTCTGATAAGCATTGTAGCAACAATATAACTTGACATTAAAAAGGCACCAGCACCTTTAAATCTCAGTATTTCATATTTTTTAAAGGTGGTTATTCCAGAACCTGAGCAAACCCGCCCACAAAGCTATCACATGTTTGTAAAGTTCAGGTGAACTGCCTCTTTAACGCCGGAGGCCTGCTCTATTATCACTTCTTTCTCTTCATTAGCATCATACACCAAAGCATTGGTTTTGAAGAGTAAAGCCTGGATGAATCACGACCTTAAGGCGTACTTAAGAATCACGGCAACCACATATTCATGTCAGAAAAACAACAAATATCACCTCTAGTAGAACTGATTGAACTTGCATCTTTTTTTTTTTTTACATTTTCAGGCCCATTTTAGAAATCGAGGAGCCGGCTGCAAACCACAATGGGGGGCAGCTTCTGTTTGGTCTCGATGGATATTTGTACATCTTCACTGGTGATGGTGGAAAAGCTGGAGATCCATTTGGGAAGTACGGCAATGCACAAAACAAGTAAGCAGTTTCAGGCTCCTTTTAAGTATGAAGAAGTGAGAAATAAAGAAGTTCTTTTTGTCTAAAGTAACCTTCCTCCACAGCCGTATAAATATTTAGGGCCTCTTTACTGTTGCTTTGATTTTTTTTAAAACATTTTTAAATCATTTTGATACTTTGAATGTATATCTCCATGTTTCCTTTTTTTTTTTTTTTTTTATTGTTTTTTTACTTCTATGTTTTCCTACACAGGAGTGCTCTTTTGGGAAAAGTGCTCCGCATTGATGTAGATGGAAGTGACCCCAGTGGGAAGCAGTACAGGATCCCCCCTGATAACCCATTCCTCCGTGACCCAGATGCCCGGTCAGAGGTGTATGCGTACGGGGTCAGAAACATGTGGCGGTGCTCCGTGGACCGAGGGGACCCAGTCAGCCGCTATGGCAGGGGCCGGATATTCTGTGGGGACGTGGGTCAAAACCGCTACGAGGAAATAGACATTATCGTGAAGGGAGGAAACTTTGGATGGAGAGCCAAAGAGGGCTTCGAGTGCTATGATTTGAAACTATGCCAGAACTCCTCTTTGAGTGAGTATTTTCTGTTCACTTCTCTGATGATAAAAGCTATTTTCTGTCTCGTTTCATACTTTCACCACCTGCTATTTCCGCCATAATGTGCTGCTTTCAATCTAATTTTGATGCTTCGGATTTTAGTTTAATTCAGTGCATCTTTCCCTGCCTCGACAGATGACATCCTCCCTATATTTGCATACAGCCATCATGTTGGGAAGTCTGTGACAGGGGGATATGTGTACAGAGGATGTGAATCACCCAATCTGAACGGCCTGTACATTTTTGGAGACTTTATGAGTGGGTAAGATTGTGCAGATCTCAGCCAAGTAGTTTACTCCAACTGTCGTGAAATTAAAAAAGTTAAGGAACAGCATGTTGGCTCAGCTGTTGTTCATTTTTGAATATATTGAAGAAAAACAAACATGCATTTTTACCTCAGTGTGCCAGTGTTGTAACCAGATTATTGTTTATATTTGTGTATTTCTTGTATCTCAAAATCATTGCAAATTATTGGAATTCTATTCACTTATAATTTGATTTGAGTTCCTACAGCATCTGAATCAATCCACAGTTTGTTTCAGCCTCACTAGAATAAAGTTGAGAGATGAGGTTTTATTCATGCCTTAAATGTTTGATTTCTGTCCGTCTCACAGTCGCATCATGGCGTTAGAGGAAGATAAGACAACAGGAAGCTGGAGGGAGAGGAGTGTGTGCATGGGTGAAACAAAGACGTGTTCATTCCCCGGACTCATCAATCATCACCACAAGTTCATCATCTCGTTTGCAGAAGATGAAGCAGGTAACAGTTATTCTCACAGTGTTAGACATGCAAAGATTTTACAGAACTCATGAGCTGTGTTTGTTTTTTTTTTGTTATTTTTAGGTGAGCTGTATTTTTTGGCCACGGCGTACCCGAGCTCTATGTCTCCTCATGGAACCGTCTTCAAATTCATGGACCCCTCCAGGTGCAGTATGAGACACAGCGTAGATTACACTAAACAATGTGCTTTTTATCATCATTTATGAGTTATTAGATTTACCACAAGGCCATGTTGGAAAAGCAACATTCACACAATCTTTTATACATGGTGATAAATCCTCTCTGACAATTTGAACATCAAAATAAAAGTATTTCCATCTATTTGTTTGATGGAATTCATGAACTCAATTTTTATGAGCAGGTGTAACTATTTGGGTGCTAGATTTGATTTTAAATAAGGACTGTTAAAAAGGTTATTTTAACATAAAATAACATATTCTTTTTTTAAATATTTTGTCCAGTTATGTACTTGAATTATCCCAAATGTTTTCAACAATTTTCAAACCTAAAGAATTCAATACATTTCATCAAGGTAACGGCTAATTCACATAATCCGTCTTTTGTTAGAGTTTTCATTATGAGACCCTTAGTGGCTGAAAATGACATATTGTGTATTGAAGTTTTCAAGGATGAGACTAAAACTCTGTACAGAAAATTCACTGTTTATAACAATGATTTATGCCTTTTTTTGCCCCCTTTAAAAACAGAAGATAAAGAAATTTGCATATATCTGTATCGTCTCACCCAACTTGATTTGTAATAAACCCTAACCTTTGCAGGAGAGCTCCTCCAGGGAAATGTAAGCAGAAGCCGCTGCCTGTCAAAGTGAGGGGGAAGAAGCTTCCCTTTGTGCCTCGGGAACGTAAGTTGCCTCAGCTTACCTTTTCAATTTTATCACCTCATGTTCTGACTTAATGTGACATTTTTATTGTGTGCACATACCAGACTCAATGAAGACAATGTAAAGGAAATTTACTGGAAAAGTGGAGACTCTGAAATTGTACCTTAAGCTGAAATATGTCCATAATGTTTGACATTTTTCAGAGCTGAATATAGTTTTGGTTCAATCAAGGTGCACTAAATGTACACAACGTATTATCAAGCCAATTTACTTGTTAAATGTTAGAGGTTAGAATAAGAGGACTGCTGTTCTGGCAAGACAACAAATTGCCTACATTCACTGCTTATTTAAGTGCTCTTGTCCTCAACAGAACCTGCTTTTTTTCTTTCCATCTCATGCCTACATACTGCCAGATTGTATAATCACACTGGTCATATATAAAACTACAAAAAGCAGTCTCTCTTTTTACATCAAACATACTTTAAATAGAAAGAGACAAAAGAGGAAAGCATTTCAAACATTCAGGCCTGTTTTTGGGAGCCAAATATTGAATCCAGGCTTATAAAATGCAACATATGTGGCTGCAGGGTTTAGTAAAACTGTGAATATGGTACTTACTGACATCTGTGCCATTTCAGTGACTGTGCTGCAGTCAAATGAAAAACCTACAAGACCACCACCAAGAAAATTCAAACTCACCACCAAACCAGCGGTGACAGGGAGCCACGTCAAACCTTCAACGGTCAGATCCACAACGATCAAACCCACTGCAGCCAGCGTGACAGCCATCACCACGACGACGATGGCAGCTGTGAAGCCGAAATGGAACACGCTTGATAAGAAAACAAGGAAGACAAATAAGTTGAACCCATGGAAGAAGAAGAAACTGCTGAACAAACAGCCAGAGAACACACAAACAAAGAACAACACTCTGAGACAGAAACAAGAGACGGAGCAATCAAAGAAAACCTCTGTGAGGAAGCCCGTCAGAGACAAAGTAAAACCAAAGAGCAAACAGGCCGCCAAGACCGGTTTAAAAAGTAACACTCTGAGGAAGAACAACAGCCTGAAAGACGGCACCATCCACAAGAGGAAAGTTCCCGCGAGGAAAGCTGCACAGAAGCCCGTCCAACACGGGAAAGAATCTGCAAAACAACATCATCATGGCTTCATGAACAAAACTAAGAGCAACATGAATGTGAAAACAAACAGAACAATGCTGAACAAACTTCAGGTAAAAAGAAAGCAAGAAAAAAAAGCCAAAGCACTTTAAAACAATGGATACATTTTTGTTTGACTGAGTCGTATTTTTGTAAACTTTTGATACAATCAGTTTTAAATGTCTTTGTTTTTTAAATGAATAGTTCAACATTTTGGGAAATGCACTTATTTGCTTGCATGAGCCATGCAATAAAAGTATCACAGCTCATGGGCAGTTTTTACTAAGTGGTAGTAGATCATTACTTTGAAGCAATTGCAATTGTGTGTTTTAAAATCCCATATAAAGGATAAATAAAGAGAAAGTGGTGATAGGAGTACTGAAATGTTCTTGCGTGAGGCTCAGTGTTCTTTTCTGACTGTCAGAAAGTGTTAATAAGCTTATTTCCTAAAATGTTGAACTGTTCCTTTTAAGCACAAGTGTTGCATGCAATTATGCATGTAACCAAACGGTTTCCTTTATTTTCTATTTTTGATTGTCGTAAAATAATTGAGTCCAACTTTAACACTACTGTCTGTATTTAAAACACGTCAAATTAGTTAGAAGTGAAAATAAGCAGAATAAGGAAAAGAAAAAAGCCTCTCACCAAACCAAATCCCTGTGTTGTTAAAATGCTCTAATTTTACAAGTGTCAAAAATAAACATAAGAAAGTGTCTGTGTGTGTGTGTGTTTGTGTGTGTGTCAGCAGCTGTCTGTAATTAAACTCCACACCACTGATCATGACTGAAACCGCTGTGACCATGAGTTGCATAATGACGGCTGTAAATGTGAAGCCGTCCTGCACGCTGCCAGTCTTCAGACCTACATCATGTATTTTATAATAACTGGAATGAGGCTGAAATAACATTTTGTAACTCTTGATTTAGACTCTGGTGAAACAGAGGTTACTTAAGGGTACATGTGTGTGTAATAATATCTCACAGAAAATATGACATAACAAGCATACTGTAGCATGACTCGTCATATTTTATGGTATAGTATGAAGTTTGCCATGTGTGACACATGACATGTAGAATAGCTTGTGTCATGACATATATGTGACAAATCATGACAATTTACTATAGAGATGTTAAACAACTGAAGTCATACAATCTACTATAACATGACATAACTATTATACCGTATTATTCACTGCATGAAATAAACATACCTATATAATGGCATAACATACAGTGACTATACCCTGACATCCCAGGAAATGACATAATATTACATGTTAATATACTATGACATGACATAAACTTACCATAGCATTCTGTACTATAACATGACATAACATGACTGAAACTTAGCTCACCATCCCACACCGTGACATGTAATAAACTACCATAGCATACTATTTCATGTCATACCATGATATAGACCGATTTAAAGTGACATTAAAATATCCTCACATGACATAAACTTACCATAACTAACATAACCTGACATGATCGACCAGAACATGAGATAAAATAATATGACATAAACTTACCATGCAATGCCGTACATTAACCATACCATGACATCCCAGGGTCTGAAATGAAATAACATTACTTGACATTAATAGACTACGACATAACATAAACTTACCATATCATAACATAACCCTACCATACCATATCATGGCATACGTTTACCACACAATGCCATATCATGACGTGATGTTAATGTGCCATGACAGTATGGCATAAACATAACATGACATATCACAACATGGTGCTACATGACAAACACCATCACATAATGCAAGAATTCAAACTATAAAGCCACCAATAAATGTCCCAAACCAACCAGCAAAGGCAGTAGGAAACATAACTTACACTGATTAGAAACATAAAAGCTATTTCAAGTGGTGGTGGGTCTTGACTTGAAGGTCTAAAATACACATGGTTGCAATAAATGTAAGACTGCCATATGTGCTCTATACGTGTATGTGGAAGTTGTTACAGGACCCCTACAAATTATAGACCTACAGAACTACTCATTTGTGCTTAAACGTCACCAATTTAAAAGAAAACACAGCTTCCTGGATCTTTGAATTCATGTTTCAACACATTTGTTGCTCAAAAAAACCCTAATTTCCAAAGTGAGAGACACAGCGGCTGCTATTATCTTTGTTTGTCATTACCTGAGGCTGAGGTGTTTTGTTATTTATGTTGAATTCCTTCCAGTAAAGATCTGGCAAGCTGCCCGTTACTGTAGTAAGTGACTGGATTTGCATGTTAGTTCTGAATCTGCTGAAAGAAAGATTTGTCAACAGTTCGTCACAGTGGCAGAACACACACGCCTAAAGATGTAGTCAGCACAGTGTATGAAATTAGTACATTATAAAATACTGTTAGTGTGTACTATTAAGCACAATGCAGTATGTTTTGTGAATTGTGCACTTGTGGTGGAAAAGTATTCAGATCCCTTACTTAAAAGTACTTATATCACACTGCAGAATTACTCCACTACAAGTAAAAGTACAAAAGTATCAGCATCAAATGTACTTAAAGTATCAAAAGTAAATTATAAAGATAGAGCTAATATTAAGTACTATATATAATGTTATGTGGTTTAATCAAAAAAGAAAATCACTTTTAATGTATCATGTTTTTTATGTTAAATCTTGACCTAGAAAGTGAATAAAGCTGTCGGCTAAATGTAGCGCAGTAAACAAGTACAATATTTGCCTCAAGATGTAGTTGAGTAGAAGAATAAAGTACCTCAAAACTACATTTACTCAAGTACTGCACTTAAGTACAGTACTTGAGTAAATGTACTTAGTTACATTACACAACAGACAGACAGACAGACAGACAGACAGACAGACAGACAGACGGTACAGACTGACAGATGTTTCAGTTAGGTTTAATGCTGTATAAACTCTTTCACATGTTGGAAATGAATTTAGAACTAAACTGCTGCAGCAGCAAAATATCAAATGTATATAGGCCGAGTGTCAATACTTATGTCAAGTTAAAAAACTAAACTATTACTTTACCCTCTGACATAAAAAAAAAAAACAGATCCGTTTTAAGATGAAACCAGAGCGCTCTTACTTTAACATCCACCTCTGTCAGCTCTGTGAGAAATGTAGCACCATTCCACAACCGACTCCCAGTGTAGAAAAGATGATCTGCGACTGACCGCAGAAACCAGTCTGCTTGGGTCTATTTTGATTTAGGAGGTTAAAAAAAGGGAAACTTTAGAAAGGATTGTGGTCTGAAGTGGCCCTAAAACATTAAAACATGCCCCACATTTTGTAAGAAAACCTCAACGAGGAATTTTAATGAAATGTGGGAATCACAGAGAGACAAAAATGTAGAAGTTTTGATTCAAGCCAAAATATGAAACTCCAGCATGAATCATGATAATATATCACAGGAAGAATGTCATAATTCAAAAGATGCATTAAGCAGAGGTGAAGTAGTTTATTCTAGATTCTTAGTGAATTAGATATTTTTCTTCAATTTCTAAAATGATACATTTTCTGCAGGTCACATTATCTTATTTCAGAAATTCACTTGAATTAAAATAAGAATGAATTAAAGCTGCTGCAGTAGACAAATCTACTGGTTCAAATCTGATTCTCACAGTGGGTCTTTGAAAAGTTACCAGATTTATTTTAAAATATTATATATTTAACTAAAATTATAACACTATTTTTTTTCTTTTCTTACAAAAGCCTCCATACAGTTAAACAAATATCTTAATTCAAAAAAATAATCTAAAATTGTTCATATATAATACATTCTCATACGACAAAACTTTATTTCACATAACTAAGACTTTTGAAGTATAAACAATAGTGTAAAATCAAAATAATAAATACTGTCAAATTATTCCATGATGAGGTCCTTTGTTTCCTTTCTGTTTTAAGGGGTTCTTGGTTAAACCCCCCCACAAAAAAACTAATATAAAAGCTCAAATGTTTTAAATAAATATAAAACAGAGCCAATTTATTTATTCTAAACCCTCTACAGGCTCTTGTGGTGGTTCAGTAAAGGCATGTTGCTCCCTACTGGTCATTGTATGTAACTAGAGCCGGGTCTGATTGGGACCTGCGGTGCAAAAACTGTTCACAATCCCGACACATTTTGGATTAAAGAGACCAAACTGTTACCAGGACTTGAGCCTAACTCGCGTACCGACCTACAGGCTGACAGGGAAGCACAGATTGCTCATTAACTGAGAGGTCGGAGGTCACTGCCCCTCTGCTGGTAACACTTTGTACGTTTTTCCTCAATAAAAGTGTCAAGTACATGACAACATGAAGGCTGGGAAATATTTACCTCAGGAGTGACACAGAACAGGGTGAGTTCTTTATAGTACCCGCTTTAAAGGGACAGTTCACCACAGAAATGAAAAATACTTTCTATCTATCAGTATAGAGATGCCTCACTCACCAAAACAATCTAGATTCATAAACAGAACAACAGGTCAGAAGAAAATTCTTACCATTTAAAATATATAAATATAAGCCAGTTAGTTGTTATTTTGCTTCTCCTGATGAGGCAAAGTTGCAAAACAGCATTAATGGGGACTGGGACGAAGGTTTGATATGACCACTTGTACATCACGCTTGCTTCCAGACTTGCTAATGTTTTTTCAAGTATGTATACATTTATACAGCTGTTGTTGAACTAAACTGCATGTGTTGTGTGTGTGCTTTTAAACGGATGCTTATAGTTTGGATGCTGTTAAATCCGTCTCAATTCATCTTTTTTTTCTGTTTTTGGATTCTCAGTTCACTGTAGAGGTTTGCAAGAAAAACATGTTTTTCCAGAAGTAATTTATAGAAAAATCACAATTTGGCAAAAACACATATAACGTATTAAAAAGACTTCAGACACTTTCTTTGATAGCAGCGAGTATTTCAGGATTTAATAACCAGTGAAATCAATTTTAGAAATGTGATGAATTAGCACCATTAGTGTTACAAAACATTTGACAAAGACGCTTAATATATTCCACTATAAAAAAAATATACATGGTTTTATTCTACCTGTAGGTATCTCAGTAGATTCGTCTCTGCGTAAAAACACAGCCTGATTACAAAAAGTGATATTTTTTATTACAAATTTGTGCTTTTTGTAATTTCAGTGTTCTTTTCTTGC
The DNA here is from genome assembly GCA_903364295.1 of Serranus cabrilla. NCBI lineage: Eukaryota > Metazoa > Chordata > Actinopteri > Perciformes > Serranidae > Serranus > Serranus cabrilla. The sequence continues at coordinate 465,195 of CAFUXE010000138.1, read as the reverse complement.
ATTTTCTATGTGCACTAGTGCTTTCTTTCGTGTGAACTAGCACAGTGATTATGATCGTGCTGATTGAATGGCAGCATGTTCCTCTCTCTCTCTGACTCCTCTGACATTAGCGGCTGATCTTATAAACCACATCGCCGACCTGCAGGATCCCCGCCTTCTTCACGATGAGCAGCTGTCCAAACAGCGGAGACGACTTGTAGATGTGCTTCTCCGAGGGTTGGCACTGACGGTAGCTGTGAAAGAATCATCATCAGAGAGAGTTTAAAGGCATTTAGGTGGGAAATTGAACAAGAAAACTAATATAATTATCTCATAATATTATATTGTCAAGAGTTAGAAGGAATGTAATAAAAGATATCAAGAGTATTTAGTCATAAGCATACAAATTACTTACTAGAGTTATGGCCAAAAACGTGTTTGTGAGGTCATAACAAAATCAAAATGAGTTCATCTCTGAGTCCAACTGGTTGTTTTTGCCAAATTTCAAGTAACTTCCTCAAGGCGTCCTTATGATATCATGATCACAAGAATGGGAAGGATGAACGCCCCCCCAAAATAATCACTTAATAACATAAATTATTAATATTAATAATACTGCTTATAATTAAAGAAAAGAGTTGAAATGTACCTTTTGAGTGTGTCCAGAGGTTCTTTTCTGGTGATTATACCCGTTTCAGGATCAACCGTGGTGAAAATACATCTGGAAAAAAACAAGTTACAGGTGAGTTTATAGCCATTTTATTGATACTAACTCTCCACAGTTAAGAGACAAATTCTATTTGATTTAAGTCATAAATTCAATATTAAATAGATGATTAACAATCACTGGTGAATTTAAAGCAACTACAAGCCACTTTCCTTTTATGTTGATTTGTGGCAGCGCCATTGAAAAAAAGTGCGTAAACGTATGTTCACTATCTCAGATTATTGATGTTATGTTTTCAGTGACAGAAAGTACAGCTGGGAGATTTGTGATAAAAAAATATCTAAAAAGTGTCTGTAAGCTTTTACAGATTACTGATATCTGATGCCGAAAACAGACTTTTAAAATCACTGTAACATACCGTCACCATATCTTTTTCTCCTCACTGATCCTGCATCATCAGCGATCACACACAAATAATAAGAGCAAAAATAAAAAATCTTCTAATAAAAAACCTCCTCCTGCTTCCTCTAAACTGGCTTACATACTACTCACTGCAAAACTCTGTTTGGGAAAATGTAAACGTTGACTCTTTAATTCTACGTGCCATAAATTTAACTCATATCTGTGCAAAACCCTGACTTGCCTCCAAAACAGCTACTAGAACAGCTCCCGCCTACTGAAACTCCTTCATTCAGGTCCACACACCTTCACACTCATGAAGCTCTTCCAATTAACAGGCACTGTAAATTGTTTTGTCCTGGAAACAGGCATGAAGAATAACTATATATAAATCTCGCTGTGGTCTCTTTTGTTAATGCAGATCATAAAAAGGCCTCAGCGTTTACCTTGTAGCTGCTTTAATTTGCATCCAGAGAATCAAACATCAAACTGCAGCTTTTGATTGATTGTTGTTTAGAAATTAAGTGATTTCGTCTCTCTCTAAAATCTGTGTGAAGCATCAAGTGTGTTACCGTCCACATGACATTACACGCTGCAGTCTCACGCTGCCAATCTGGATCTCTTCCCACGAATCCTGCAAAAGCGAAACAGTTGGTTTTTGAGTTGAGGATAAAATTAGTCCACGCTGCTCACACTGAAAAGGGCGAGGGATTAGTCAGAAGTAAAGGACCAAATGATGATTTTTCCACACAAGAGGGAAAACAAAACCCCACAGGCTGAAGCTGAAGACACACAGTATCAGTTATTTTAAAGAACTTTTATCTCATCTTTACATGAGTGACTGTAACAGAGGTTTCTCATCTTGTAGCCAAACAGAAGAACCAGCAGGGAAAATAAATCAGAGGAAGATGTAAACAACCTACCTCAGCGTAAGCTTCACAGTCACTTATGACAATGCTCGGGCGGAAACGCTCCACCGTGACTTCCTTCTCCAACTTGTGGCTGAGATCCTTGACAGACGATTCGGACAGCAGCATCACAGGTCCGACATCCGAGTATGCCACTTGCTTGATATATGAATAAAATCAGTGAATTAAAACTCCTGCTCTTTTGTATGGTATGGAATTTGTAACATTTGGACAAGTTTTTAGTTGAAAACATTGAAAACATGGACAAAAACTATCAGCATAATGTAAAGAAGTGACGTCTTTGCATTGTGTTGCAGAGATATCTGCAGAAATTAGCATGCTAACCAGTTAGCCGCAGCCCGTCCTGTCTTGTAATACCACTTGTGCCTCAAGAGGGCGGTAGTGGGCCACTGCAAAGTACAGATATAACTTATAGCTAAAACTAAACTTAAGGCAATCAGAGATGGCAGACTTCCAAACTTTCACTCACAGGGAGGCATACAGAGTGTTAGCACCTGTGAATAATAAGTAACAGACTCCACAACAGTGTCTTGTTTACCTCATATTGAGGGAAAAGAGGCTCTATCTCCACTGGCTTTCTCGCCCTCATCTGGTGTTCAAAGTGCACCAAGCGAAAGGTTTTCTCTTCCCCCAGGTAGCGAGTGAGCCAGCGAGACGCCTCATCACCACAGTCCCGTCCCTGAATGTCAGCAGAAAACACTCTGCAGCACAAAAACAACAAAAAACACTTATATTGAGTCTGACAGCAGAGTTGGGATACAAGTTCATAGTGTGAACCTGTTTTCCAATTAAAACAAATATTATACTGTATATGATGTTGAAAAAGATCTACATGATCTATTATGGCCTTCTTTTAGAAAAAACATAATATAAAAAGTCCTAAAATGATAAAATGAGCAGATATTACAGCTGCAAAATTAATCACCAATTATAATAAATAAATATCTTATTTTTCAATCAAACATGCTGATGATTTACAGCTTTTCTTTGGTTAACATAATTGTAAATTGAATATTTTGGGATCACCTTGAACTGTGGGACATATGACTGATAACTATTTCTGGCTTTTAGTTAAAGGAGTTAATCAATTAACCAAGAAAATAACCTACAGGGTTAATCAATAATGAAAAATGTTAGTTGCAGACATTATCTGTCTGTATCTTTTTTATATTATTAAAAATGAGCAACAGTTCATGAAGATATTTTTGGTTAAATCTTAAATCAAACAAACAAATATTCCCCATCTCTCTTCATCGTCAACTGTCAATGTGAAAGAAACAACAAACAAGTAAAACTAACAGTAACAGATTCAGTCAGAGAAGATTAAAAATTAAACCCTGATGAGAAACCTGCAGTCCATGACGGGGTTGTCAGACTGTTTGAAGGGGAATTGCAGCTCCTCCATGTTTGGGCCGTTCAAACAAACATGGCCTCCCTCGCAGGTCAGAGACACCAACACCAGGCGAGGCTGCTGTCTGCCGGTCACCATGTGACCGTCCTCTGTGACCACCAGCCAGTGTCTGCAATCAAAACAATGATCACTTAAACAAAGTGCACTTAAGAGGCGTTGAGAATCTCCTGCATAGCATAGCTCTGATAGATCCAAACAAACATTTGAATTTGACTAAACAAATGTTTTAATTGTACTGGCTGTCAATTAAATCACAGCATAATCAGATTCTTTTGTTTACATACTGCTGTATTAGTAGCACAGACACAGACTTTTTACACACGTGGCATCATTAGTAGTAATTTTGACATCCTTCTGATGCGTCTACTACAATTAAATCACAGCAAAATCTGTTAACTTTGTGGTCATATTGATGCATCAGTGCTGCACCAGCAGTTATCAAGAAGCAGTTCCTGGATAAGGCGGTGAAATGTACAGAGCTGATGTAACTGCAATATATTATTGATTCAGATATTATTCTGATTATTATGGATGAGATAAAAGAATCAGAATACCATTTATCACCATCTAGGTGTTTAGGCTTGGTGGTTGGTGCATGCAATAAACATAATAAGGACAAATAAAATCACAGGCAAAGTACAGCAAAAGTCAAGAACATTGATATAAAATAGAAAAATACAATACTAACAAAACATACTATCAGAATACTATGATAAAGATGCACATTAAAATGAGAGAGAGTTAAACAGTTTTGTGCAGCAAAAATATTGATCATGGGATGTGCACAAGTTAAAATATAAGATGCATTTTATGTAAGCAGCAGATGTAAGTTACATCTTGACCTGAAAAGTAAGTTGGCAGCTTAATGTGGTGGAGTAGAAAGTACAAGATGTGCCTCTAAAACATAGTGGAGTAGAAGTATAAAGTTACATAAAATAGAAATACTCAAGTAAAGAACAAGAGCTTTAGTATTGAGTGTATTACAGCCCACCACTGATAAAACAAAGTTAGCTAACTGTAGCTAGCTGTGGAGTAAACCGTACAATATGTTCCTGTGAAAGCAGAGGCTGAGGGAGCACAACTAGTTAAATACCTAAAAAATTGCACTTGACACTTGTAAAACTTTCTACCGCTGTTCAATAATGGCCAGTTTCTAAATGTTTTAGTGACCAAATTTAAATCTCACCGATCCTGCAGCTCTCCAAACTTGAGACCGAAGTTTTGGCACTCGGCCAGAGCCACCGACACGGCTCTGCCAGACTTCAGGGGATGAATGAGGAGCTGCGACACGACGCCTACACGAACAACTTTTTCTGGCTTTCGCAGGTATTTATATCCGAGACCAAGTCCCAGAGCAGCGACGCCAGCTCCGCCGATCAAAAGAGCGGCTGTCTTATTGTGGAGCACCAAGTTTATGGCCGCATCCTTCAGCTCCTTCAGCTCCATGTTTGAGTCTCGCAGCCTGTCGGACGTTGAACTTTGGTTAAAGTGACAGCAACCGCCGTCACCGTGTGGGACGTTCACTGACCGTCGGTCAAAGGAAACTTCAGCTTGACAGGCCTTAACATTATTTTTTTAATCTGATCTTTTTCTTCTTGTTCTTGTTGTTCTTGTTGTTCTTGTTGTTCTTCTTCTTCACCCAATAATGAAATTAATTATTCACATAATATGTAACCAAATTTCTCGACCCATAAAAGAAGTACAACTACCCAAAAACTATGGCTAGGCTATGTTAACCAGCACAAAGGCATATTAATTATGTCTATGAACCGACCCACGTACAAGTGAACACACCACCTGAACCAAAATGACCGGAGATTTTTTTTTTATTATTTTGTCAGTTGGCTTCATTAGAGCTGCATCACCGCCTCCCTCAGGATATAAAGTGAACATTGACTCCACCTGTTCTGCAGCAACATTTTGGCCGTGATCTGCCAGGTAAAATAACATGTTGGCCTTTGAAAAAAAACAGCAACAAAAACAAAGATGGAATGTTCATGCTGAACTGCAAGAAAACACACATTGGGCAATATAATAAATATATAAATTATTAGTTTATATTGTTTTATGGACCTAACAGGGTAGGATCTTATCTATCTAAATTATCCGTTGCTGTAAGTAATCCAGATAAATCCGGTAGCTAACCTTTACACATTAAAAAAACAACTTTTATAACAACGTCAAATAGGCGATGCTTGTTTTTGTTTTTTTCTTGTGGTCAAAGTTTATGCTCATCCTACATTCAACTTTCGAATTCATTTTTAGCAAGGTGAGAAATAACTATAACAGGGTAGAATGCTTCCGGGATATGCAGTAAATAATGAAAATTGTAAATAAAAAAAGTAAATAAATAAAGAATAGAAAAACAGTAATGAATATTTTTATGCATCCATTATTACTTTGCACTGTGAGAAAAAAATAGCAAAATTTAGTGCAATAAAGAAGACCTTCATCTATAATGTAAACCATTTCCATACTATATATAGTACTAAATATGAGGAAGTAAGTTATTGGGCAGGAAATGTTGCTAATGTTGTTCCTATTCTCTTACCGAAAAATGTACAGTATTTCCAAAAATATCGAACTACCAAACTGTAGACATCAATGATTGTTAAACAAGAACTTACCGCAAATTCATTGAAGTAATATTGCCCTGTCAGAATTTAAACAGGGTTAAAGGTAGTTACTTATGCTAAATTTGGTCAAAATTAATTAAATATCATGATGGAAAAAAATAAAAACCCAACATAACAAATAGACAAGTGTACTCAGTCCAAATTGGCATAAATATGTGACAGACACGTTCAGTTTTAACGTCTCCAAAATTTTTCTAAAAGCAGAGAATAAACCAGGTGACGTAATGCCAACGCTGACCTTCTCAGCAGAACTATTTTTGTCTTTGACATAGATACTCAGGTCTATGGCCAAAGTAGAAAACAGCAGATGCTCCAGCCACAGGGGGTCAATACAGGGATTTGTCGAATGGATGCTCCTTCTGTTGCTTTTCTGTGCACATCTAATGTCTGAAGGCAGATTCACAGGCATGGGGCCAAGACTTACAAGCTGGTTTGATGTTGTAGTGGCAAGAGAATTTTGATAACAAGATACTAATGGCTCAGCTCTCAGCAACTGACACTCTGATGTTATATTTCTGTTCTGAATACATACAAAAATGTGTGTTTACATGCATTTATAGCCTAATAGGACAATATTTTTCATGATCTTGGGTTCATCTTGAACTCTGTTGATGCTCTATCCTGAACAATCGCTGCAACACTTTCATATGGAGTCAAACAGCAGTGATTTCTATAAAGACCACGTCCTCACATCGTGTCTCAAGTTTGATGAGAGGATCAGAAAGAAATATAGTTATTTATGTGGACCTTTTCAGACTTTCTCTTGCCTTTTTCTTATTATAATTAGATTTTATGTCTTCAGGCATGTAAAATGATGTTTAAATGATGCTATACTTGTCACCCAAGTGGTTAGGAACGCCTGTTATAATGCATAATCTCTTCATTCATTCATATTTGACTTTTTTTAGATGGACCATTTGAGAGACTAACTGGCTTTCAATAAAAAGTTAGTGAAGTTGGAACTGGACTCCACACAGCAGCATAAATATAACTGCAAGTGATGTCTAAACCTTGCATAACCCGCGACAGAAATGCCCGTAGAGAGTTTCTTATTATAAAAGTTGTGTTAAGTAAGTGTTCAGATCTTGAATCTTGAATCTTGAAGTCTCTGTACATTATTTACTTTATATTATAAACTTTAATTCTTTGTTTTAGTTGAATTATATGTTTGCTTGTAAACAAACTCAACATTAATGCAGGTTTATATTTGTACAAATTATCCTGATTGCACTTGAAATTACTTGGAACGAATTTCCATTTTCTCTAAAATTTGAAATAAATCATATTATATCATATCATATATTGTCATCCATTATTTATTTTAATAAGGCTTTTTTATGCAATCTCACCTTATGTTATTTTATAATTTTATTGTTTTCTCAAATAAAGATAAAGCTAAAAGCATTTCTTTTTAACTCTTGTTTGATTTTTTCCTATACTCTATTTTTCTTCCTGTTAATCCAAATTTAAGGAATAATTTGGGAATTATGAACGCATGATATAAGGTGTTACCCAATAACCAATCTTAACAAAAACCCAATTCAAGGGGTGTTCTGGTGCCCTAATTAAAAATGCAAGATAAACACCTTTTCTAAAACAGCACTTTCTGCCTTCTGCTATTTGGTCCACCTCCTGTTTGCTTTACCACGTGATGCTGAGTTGGACATAAAAAATATACATACTGCCACCAACCCTTACATAATGACACGCTGCCATACTTTCCTGCTCGTGACTAACCTGCTGTAGGTTGTCCAGAACTGGACTTCAGTCAGAATTCCCAGGGGGAAACCATCTGGACCCAACAGTCATTTCTATACATTCAGCAGACTTTTCTCACACTGCACAGGGTGACAAACAGCATGAAGATGGTGAAATCACATGACTACATCTTATACAGTATCTTATCTAACGAAATTCATTAAGGATTTATAATTAATTTCAGGTGGTTATCTGGTGATCAAACAGCATTAAACTCAAAAACAGTCCAAGTTTTTGGATAAAATATCCATCTTTTTAATGTTTTCTATGGATGTTTCTCTCTAGATTTGAGCAAAATAGTACAATATTTTAATAATGTCAACTGTACATACATCCCTTGGCAAGTTAAGATTTAAAAAAAGTTCTTATAATTATTTCAAGTACTCCATAGGTGTTCAAGTACTACTTTGCCTCCTGTCATCTTTAAAAACATCTTCACCAAGCGACAAACAGAGAAATCTGTTCATGCTTGTGCAACATGACATAGTCATAGTCACTTTAAACTAATACAGTAGTTGCATAAAATGTACAGTAGGCTGTTGATTTCTGAGTCACTTATTGTTAAAAGCAAGTCAAAAGCACAAGCATCATCATCCATTATCATGTGCAAACACGACTCGTGTATTACAGTACTAGACAGTCCATCACAACAGGTAGATGAGATCAGGCTCCCAACAGGCAGCAAACCTGGATCAAATAGTATTTGCAAGTCATTTCTGGCACTTGTTTTAATGTCCATTGTGCATCGCACGGGTGTTATTTCATCTGCACAATAAATGGGAGGTTAAGAGAAAAAAATTCCATCTTCAGATATTCAGAATATTACAAATCTCTGGTGTTTGGTTTATGTTTTCATGGCGTTTGTCTGTTCGTTTGTTTGTGTACAAAATAACTAAAAAAGTACTGCACAGTTTGGATAACATTTTCGGACAACGTGTGTATTGGGACAAGGAACAGGTGATTAGATGTTGGTGGTGATCGGTGATCCGGAACACCATCTGGAATTTATATTACAAATTTATATTATTGCGTCAGTGACCATATTGCCTTCAGTAACTGCCGCCATCTAGTGGATGAAATATTTAAATGCCAGTGTGCTCCCAAAATACATGCTTTCAATATAATCCTTCAAGTGTGGTATTTGGTATTGCGTAACCGATCCTATTGCCTTGGTGGAGGTCTGAGCTCTCTGAGTGCTTTACTAGTTTTCAGAGTAATCACTAAATAAATCTTTTCAAAATTAGACTGCCCTAACTGTAAAAATACAGATAACGTACAGCAGTACCTTTGACTATACTTTATTAAAATAAGAGTATCAGAGCAGTCTACTACTCTTACTTTAATAAAGTATCCTCCATGATCTCACTGTAAACTTTGGTTTCAAAATGAATGAACTCCTCATTAATGAAGGAACAAAAGCCCTTCTTCCTTTTTTGATTTGACACCAAAATTGGTTAAAACATTTGCTGCACGTGATGTCACACCAAGTCGCCTACAGATAAAATACAACACGAAACACCAAAATAGGCCCAGAAATACAAGGAATAGTATCTGAGGGTGGATTTTTTTCTCTTTTCCATCAATCACAGAGACTGAGTCTATTGTGGAATAATTATCTGTGATTGACAACCAGCTTTTTAACCATTGTCCAAACACAGAAAACCGCCCCCCATCTGCCACTCCGACCTGCTCCTATGAATAGTTTGCATTTACAGTTTGATCCAGATGTGATTTGGACAGCTCTGAATGCTTCATGTCTAAATACGTGACGTGCTTCATTTGATAGTTTGTAGAGCTTTATCATTCTTCAGGTCAAAAAAGCAGAGTAGAGAGAAATATAGTAGATTCACACCTCTAAACATGATTTTAGTTTTTTTTATCTTTTCTGGTGCAGCTGAACAGGAACAACATGATCAGGTGAAAGGTTTCTGAATCATGGGCCAACAGTCACATGGATTTAAATGGAGCGTTAAAGAATTTCAACCATTTCTCAACAATGCATTCATTCGTTTTCTTGCAGAGAGTGAGATGAGAGAACTGATAGCACTCTCATGTCTGTGTGTAAAGTGTGGGGCTGGAGCCAGGAGGTCAGATTAATGTGAAGGCAGAAAGCAAACAAAGCTAACCGGATGCTGGCTGGATCCAAGTAACTACCTACAAGTTACATATTTACCATTCAAAGCCAGAATATGGTCAGTTTTATCGTCTGTAGGTTGAAGATTTTGACCCCAGACTGTAAATAAAGATGGATGACGTGACCATTGCTCCCCATAGGGCGCCACAGGAATGAGGTCTTAAACCAGGAAGTAAGTAAGGGGGTTATTTAACTGCAATAGTCACTAGAGAGAATGTCTGCAAGGCTGAGCGGCTGCGCTGTTTTCACGATTTATATAGATCACAATCACTGTGGTACTGACCTTCTCATCCTGCAAGGAAGCAAATAAACATATTGAACTACTCCTTTAAAGAAGTGTTTTTCCTGCTTCCAGTTGTTATGTGTGAGTCAGGCTAATGACTAAATGCTCCAGCTCCATCTGTGACTTTTCCAAAATGTTGAACTATTTATTTAATACCTGTACCTGGATGACTGGTGTGTATCTACTCTGGTTCCTGAAGGATAGAAGCATCACATTTAAAACACCACACAAGGTGCAGCAACCCTGCAGGGAACACCAGGTTGGTTGGTTGGTTTTATTGTTGAAACTATCAGATTATTTGATTTACCTGATGATCTTTTATAGTGTTTTAAAGTGTTTTCAAACAAATCCAACAAAGTGTGTTTCAGTCAGAGTTAATGCAGTTTCACTGTGTTGGAGATATGTCATCGTGATTTTTTGAACTTTTCCACTTGTGACGTTACATAATGCAGCAGTGTTTGTGACTGATGCACCAGCGCGTTTGGGCAGAGAGCTCTGATCACAATAACAGAGGCAGCTCCGCAGCAGATGAGTCACATTGAGTTATCAGTGTGTGTCAGCAATACAGCTCTGACAATCACGATTTGTTTGAGTACGTTTTTAGGGCAACACGAGGCGACTTATTTGGGAACCAGCATCGTTGAGTGAATTTGAGCTGCATCAGTCACAAATACAATGAAGGGAAAGGTCTTAAAACACTAAACTTTAAGAAATAACCCCTGAGTTGAATCACCACCTCTGAGATTATAATCGGATTGAGTTAAGTGGAATTTCCTGCAGAGCTGTCAGTTATTTTATCTCGCTGTGTTATCACGCTGTTGCTCAACTGACTCGAACCTCGTGCAGCACCTGTTCTGCCGCTCTGCTGTGTAAACTGTGCACCTGCTGCTCTGCGGCGTGTTTGTGTGTGGTGACCTGGATGACCTCCTACACCTTCTGTCAAAGCAAACAGGACGCCCCGAGAGAGACTTCAAGTCCAAACGTTGCGTGAGGCGTCTTCTCAAGTGCATATTTGAGTAAGACGTCGCTGTTTACAGTACTGCGTGTGCTTTCCCCTTTCATGTGTCCTACTGTTTGCTGGGATTTTAGCACCACAAACATTGACTCGCAGTCCAGTGTTCTGCTGTGAGGGACTGCCGGGGTGTTGGTGTCCACTTGGCAGTATGGGCGCATTGTGCAGAACTAAAATCTGCTGCATTTAAAAAGGCTAAACTGAGCTGCGTCTCTTAAACACCCTGAATGGAGAGAGGATGTGTAGGCCCGTTGTTATGGAGCTTATACTGGAACACTGACGTGGACTGCAAACGCAGCCTGTTGATCCGGGCTCCATGTAGTGAGGACAGTTACTGTTCTGCTGCATGTAGGCATCGGAGAACGTCAGCTCCTGAGGGATCATGGTGGTGCTCTGCAGCTTCTCTTTGCTCCTGTACCACAAGCAGGAGCATATTGTCTGGAAATGTAGCACCTCGGTGTAGACACCTTTTAAATCTTTCGCCTTCATGGAGTCGTCTGCTACAGGTGTGGAAGAGGCTGAGGCCGAGAGCGGTAGAAGGCGAGCCACCTCTCCTCTGGGCTTACTGACGGACATCAGGGCCCTTTGCTTGGCGTCCCTGCGCTCGTCCTCGGTGTTCATGGTCAGGAAGCGGAGCACCACGAGGTTCAGGAAGGCTCCGATCACTGTCAGGCCCATGAGGATGTAGACGAAGCAGAAAGCGACGTACCGAGGGTCGTTCTGCAGCGCGTCGTCCCTCTGCAGGGCCACGTAGTCTCCAAACCCGATGGTGGTGAGCGTGATGAAGCAGTAGTAAAAGGCGTGGAGGAAGCTCCATCCCTCGCAGTGGGAGAACGCCACGGCCCCCACGCACAGGGTGCTCATGCAGGAGAAGAAGCCCACCGTCACCATGTTTGCCATGGAGACCTCGGTGTGACGCATCCCCAGGCACTTCTTGGCTTGGTGCAGCAGGTACCTGACGAACGTGTTGATCCGCTCTCCCAGGCTCTGGAACATGACCAGCGTGAGCGGGATCCCCAGGAGGGCGTAGAACATGCAGAACACTTTCCCTGAGTCGGTGCTGGGCGCCGCATGGCCGTAACCTGCAGGAGAAGACGTCACAGTTTGACACCTCAGACGGCGAGCACCTGATATCATATGTTGTCTGTGAAAGTGTGAGGTGGTGAGGCACTTTGACATCGAGCTCCGAGATAAAAATAACTGTTTCACAGTTGTGGCTTGACTGAAATCAACAGGAAAACAACACACACACTCCCACTAAATCCCCTTAATTAATGGAAAACCAAATCACACTATTCAGCTTGACTTGTGAAATAACAGCTATTTATTTATAACTCCCACGTTGTTGTCAGCTGAAACATTGTAAACACTGCAAATATATATAATTTTCTTTATATTAAAATATAACCTAAAGTGGGCTCATTGTAAATAAAGGAAAAAGTGTTTCCAATTCAAAATCAAACAAATCAATTTAGACCTTATGTTTTTTAAAAGGCGGATTTTGTTTTTTCACTAAACTTTTTAGATTCAACTGTGACATAAATACATGAATAAAAAAAAGAAATAATAGATTTTCCAATAAATTGTATATAACATTTCAATGGATGTAGAAATTTACATCTATTAAGATTTAATCATTCAAGATTTTTTTGTGTTTGTGCCTCTCATGTATTTTTTCAAGTCACAGAGCGAAGCATCTGATTTTCTACACAGTAAACATCTTACTGTTGTTGTGAAGATATTCCCCAAATCCTCAAAGACTCTTTTAACCATCTGGAGGGTGGTTTGCTGCACAAGAAAAAGTATTTTAAACTGTTTCTGTTTCTTATCCAGGAAGCCAAGAATTACATCTCTCCCTGCATTTTTGGGACAACACAAGTAAAATATACATATTTAACTGGACAAATAAAGGTGAAATATTGCTTCATGTCGTACATGAGAGGTCATTTCCGTGACCATTTTTGTGTCCCCAATGTATATGAATAATATGATACAGGTTTTTGCACAGATATTGAGTGATCGTTTTTATAAGAAGGGTTTCATTCAAGTTCCTCATTTAATACAGAGGGGACATAGTTTTTACCGTTTATATGGACGAATATGTGTGATAGTAGAAATCTTTAACTCTTAATTTAGGCTTCTTCCATTTTGCTGTGGAGGTGTTTTCCTTCTCTGAAGTGAGGCTCTAAGGACAGAGGCTGTCTGTCATTAGGCTGTGCAGATTGTTAGATAGGGATATGTTATGTCCAGCTGCCTTTAGTTGGATTTGGAGACAGTGAAATGGATTAAAAGAAATGTTGTTATTGTGCATCAAACTGAATATTTTTACTTCTAGATCAGGGGTGCAGCCTGCAGCCACGTGGATCAGCTTGACACGCCTGACCTACATGGTTAGAAGACGAGTCTTTGAGGATTCTGTCAGTGTTACAGATCACCAGGTGTTCATAGTTGTGCGGGGAAATCTGAAGTACCGGAGGAAGAAGTACTCAAAAAACTGCTTTTCTTAAAGCTGGGGTAGCCCCATTTTTGTGTCATTCCATAACAATCTTCCAACATATTGTTAATTAAGTGGTCTGAGAGAAACTAGACTTCTGCACCTCCTCTGGGCTCCTTTCAGACTTTAAAATATCTAGTCAGAGAGGGGAAACTTTAGCCAATCACAGGTCATTTTAGAGAGAGGGCGTGAGAGGCCCGTCCCTGATTCAATGACAGAAGCTCTTACAGCAGTAGACACCACAGAGCAACGCCACAAGAGGAAGCTGGACTCCTCAAAAAGAGTCTAACAATAAACCAAATAGTTCCAGAGAAGGAGAGAAAATGTTGTTGACCGTAAAGCCTTCTGCTAACTGTAGCCAAAGGCTCACAGCTGCAGCTAATTCACAGATCCTCATGAAGAGGTTTTGTATGATATCCTTTGAAAACCTTTTTTCACTGTGATTTGCATGAGTTCCTATGAAATGTTACTTAATGACATGTGTCTGCAACTTTGCTGACATGTGACAGCTGCAGTCTTACTCTCTGTCATGATTGCTGTTTCAACATGTTGTTAACGGTTTAAAGGTTTATCCACCACAACCACTCCTTAATGTAAGTACAGGACAAGGTTAGAAAACACTAATTTCAAGACATTGTTGACGTGGGATGACCTCAGTTGTGCGCTACATCACATCTCTGTTTCAAACATCAAGATCAGTGTTTTAGACGGGCTGTTAAATGGTTTTAGGCACCAAAAACACAATCGTTTTGTTCAGTAAAAAGAACAGTATTACGCTTAAAAGATGCATGAGAATATTTTATTTTAATTAATTATTATTTGTTGATTAGATGTTGTGTTATAAATCTCAATCTGCAAAGTAACTAGTAACTAAAACATATTTTTATTTTTTTGCCATTAGTTAATAATATGTTGTGTTATCAATCTCAATCTACAATTTTTTTTAAATTAAGATACAATATTTTATTTTAATGAGTTGCTATTTGTTGAATATATTTCATTTTATTAATCTCAATCTGCAAAGTAACTAGTAACTAAAACACAATATTTTTGCCATTAGTTAATAATATGTTGGACTATGTTATTAATCTCAATCTACAAAGAAACTAGTCATGAAAATACACAATTTTGCCCTGAATAATAAAGTAGCAGAAAATAAAAATACTCAAGTACCTGCACTTAATTAGGCTACTGAGTAAATGTAACGCTCACAAACTGGGGTTACATCAGAATCAGCATCTCCACCTCCGAGCTTTTAATGTGTTAATTAAGAAACTTCCGCTCACCTATAGTCGTAATCACAGTGATGGCGAAGTAAAAGGACCCAGCAAATTTCCACTGCACTCCTGCTTTGTGCGGTTTGAGCTGCAGGACGACGTGCTCCAGCTCCTCGAAGTTCTCTTTGGTCAAGTTGTATTTGCGCATGAGTTCGTACTTTCTGGCGTCGAGCTTCCTCTTGTGGCTCTTCTCCTGCTTCGACTCCAGAGTCTCGAAGACGGCCGCTCCGACCACCAGGTAGGTGAGGATGCTGATGATGAGGGCGAGAGTCCTGGCGTTTTGTCTCTTCATGATAATGAAGACGGAAAAGAAAAAGAAAAAGCAGCAGGTAGCGGAGCTGAGACTCTCTGTGCGACCTTCTTCTGACGGACTCCGGATCCAACAGAGGGGGGACTTTAGGAGACGGAGCTGTTCTCTCAGCACCACCCCCACATCACAGTTGGGTTGCTACTGTATTTGGACTATTTGTCACCGACTTATATTTAGATTATGCAGAAAAGAAACACAAGGCAATCCCGCAGGCTGTCAGAGGTAGTAGCTGAGATCATGCGCTCACCTTTCCGGGCGTTTTTTTTGCGCGCAAACACGTTTTTTACCATCAGCAGCTAAAATAAACAAGTTTTCTCAAGAGCTGACACGCTCCTCCATGCAGCACAGCCTCCAACTTTGAATATGGCCTGGTGTATGATCCATGTGTTCATTCACAGATAAAATATTTACCCACTGGCTATTTAAACAGACTGGCTCGACTGGCTTCACAAGTTGTCTAGCAACCTTTACGATAACCATCGTTTTCCGTGTGTAAATATTTAAAAGGCACATCCTTTTCACGGTGAGCTGCTGCAGGATTCTTCAGCTTCAACGGAACTTTTGTCACACTTACAGAGAAAATGAAGCAGTGTTTACACACACAAATAAAACAAAGGGATTATTTAGGAAAAAAAAGAGAGGAAAAAAGACTAGGAGTATTTACAGAAAAAGGATTAAGGAACACCTTTACGATAACCATCGTTTCCCGTCAGTAAATATGTAAAAGGTACATCCTTTTCAGGGTCAAGTGGCTGCTGGATTCTTCAACTCTGATGCAACTTTTTCACACACAAGAAAGAAAGTCATTGGATTATTTATAACAAGGAGCATTATTCACCAAAAAAAGACTAAAAGTATTTGCAAAAAAGGGACTAGGATTATTAAAAGAAGACTAAGCTTTTTTTTTTCTTTCTTTTTTTTTTACAAGAAAGGGAGCAGGATTTTTGAAAAAAGGGACGAGGATTTTTTTTAAGACTAGGAATATTTACAAGAAAGGAATAGGATTAGTTACAAACAAATGATTAGGATTATTTACAAAATAAGAATTATGATTTTTTTTCATCTTTCAATTCTCTCCCGCTTAAAAATAAAAGCTGATGCAGGTCTACAGTGTTACAATTTCATTTAGCAGAGGCTTTTCTCCAAAGCAGCATACATCTGGGTTCAAAGGTCAACTCCACTGATTTTACCCACAAGCACACAGGACCACAGAGCTCATTCATGTTTGTGTTATAGGAACTAGGGACCAAGCAGCCAAAGATGGCGCCAGTTCAGTCCTATGAGAGTGATGCAGCAATGATGGTAACATCGCACCGGCTATCTCCACAAAAAAGTAAATGGGATTTTTCTGTTGGAAATTGGATCTTTAGGAATCAGAACTCCTATAGTCTGAGTTTGGGGATAGACTTGCTGTTAACTAAGTGTTTGTATGCACATGATGCACATGATGGCTGCTGGAGTTTTAGTGATTTGTGACGACCCTAATTGTAGCTATGAAGTCTTCTGTTTCTCTGGAGGAGCCTTTTATTTTGAAAAACAAAACCACTGTTACTGTCATAGTGATGTCATCAGGGATATCTGGGTCAGGGACTACACATTTACTTTAACAGAAAGTTTTTGTTACAAAGTGGAGATGCTGAAAATGAAAGTCTGTTATATTGCATTATGGGAAATGTAGTATCCAGTGTTTTGCAGACAGTTAATTTATACCAGGCTACAATTTAGGATTATCTCACGTTTGGTGGCTTCATTTTCTTGTTCTTTAAGAGTCAATGAAATAATGCAGGTTTTGCCTAAAATAACAAAATCACATAAAAAGATCGTTTGAATGCAGATTGGCAGCACTTATCAAAAGTTAATTAAAAACACCCCAGGACTCAGAAACATACTGGATCAGATGTTGATGCTGTGTGAGAACACCAAAGTATCTCTGACGTAAAAAAATAATAAAACCAATTAATTTTACTACGAGATAATGAGCAAATTAAAACTAGTTAAATAAATTGCATTTAGACTCCTATGAAAACAAGCACACAATGAGCTGAAACTATTAAAGGATTAGTCATTTAGATAATCAACATTAAATTAATTGCCAACAATTTGGATGATGTATTAATTGCTTTCAGTCATTTATTAAGCAAAATGCCAAATATGTTCTGGTTTCAGCTTCTCAAATGAGAGGATTTGCTGTGTTTCATATAGTTAGAAATTTAATATTTTGGACGGCTGGTTGGACAAAACAACATCACAAAGACATTATATTTGAAAAATAAAATCAATACATTATTTCTAAAAAATATTGCAGCTCTACATGTCATTAATTAAATAAATTTAAATCTATTTTGGTGTAATAACAGAACTACAAAGCCAAATTTCAATACACTTGTTTGATCATGTAGCATATGTAATTTGTCATGAACACAGTGGCTTTCTTAATGTTTTCATGTTTTAATGGGACTAAACAGCACATTGGAGATGTTCGAGTGCTACAGAGAAAAACAAAACAAAACAAAACAGTGCTTTTCAAGCAAAAGTTAAACCGATAAAATAAATCTCATGGAGGTACTCCTACACAGATCAGCTTCAGGCTTTTCTGGGTTTCTTTTTTAAAAAATCAGGTGTGGCTGAAATTACATCACACTTGGATTAGAAAGCGTTGCTGAACGAGGCCTTCATGAGGTATTTGGGAGAGATCGTCAGGTCTCTGAGGTTTTCTACAAGGCCTCAAACTCATCAATCCTCTGCTTGGTGTTGCCCTGACGGATCTGACGCAGGGTCTTGTACTTGTCGCGGCCAACCCGGACGTTCTCGGCGTGGAGCAGGTCGTTCTGGGTCTTCTTGTTGTCGTCTCGGGCTTCAGCCAGCTCCGAGCTCAGGTCCTGTGGACGGAGGACATTCCAGTCAGTGAGCCACCAAGACTGACATGAGTTTTACACTGTATCCATTGTTAGATAGTCTTACATTGGTGTACTTCCTCCAAACACGATGCTTAATGCTTTACAAGGCGCCTTTTGTGCTGTTGTTTACTTTATCTTTGACTCTATCTGTTATTGAGCTTCTCAAATGTCCCAGAATGATTTTATCAGAATGACTCCCTCAGTTTTCCAGAGAATGAATTTCCTCCTGTAACTTTCAATCACCTGTAGGTCTCATGTGAGGATTACCTTTACTTCCTGGTCAACTGACAGTCAGTCTATTGATGAGTTTCTCTTTGTGTGGTTGTTTAGTATCCGTGTAAAATGCTGAAGACAGACTGAGGCCTTTTCTCTTTGTTTTTTATCCGACACCTGAAAACATTTTTAAGCCACTAAACTATTTCTTTCTCTATATTTAGACACATATTTGCAGAAATATGAAAAAGAACATAAAAACACCACCATGAAGAATGTAAGGATTGAACCATTTTTTAAACTAATGTGGTTCTAGTGTTAGCCTTGAAGGTCCCCTGGTAAAAAAAAATGTGTTTTGCTTTTTCTTACTATGTGATTCAAGAGAAACTTTAAGGGTTTCCTGTCTTAAAGTGCATCTGTTCTCTTGAACAGATGGTGAATTATGCTTATTTTTCTTTAGTTTTTTCTTATGGATGCAGCTAAACTGTAATTTGTTATTTTATGCAAACTCCACCTGAGATGAGCGTGTTTGACCCTGTTCTCACCCTCAGCTGTTTTTGCAGGCGCTCGTTCTTCTCGGCCTCGGTGAGCCGTTCCTCCTCCTGGCGGTGGTCGTTGATGCCCTGTGTCTGCAGCTCGGCGCTGTAGGTGCTGTTCTCTTCGCTGTGCTCGTGGTCGCTCTCGCTGTCCGAGGACGAGGAAGAGGAGGAGCAGGGAGCCTCAACGGGAGCAGAGTTAGGAGTGGTCCTCACAATCAGCAGCTCCTCCTTCGTTTTTATCAGACTCTCTTCCACTTCAATAGCCTGAGATGAAGAAGAGAGGATTATTTTATTTTAGTTAAGTTTATTTGACAGGGACAAAATAAAAAAATAAACCACAGTTAGCCTAAAAGCTTATTTCCATTGGTTGTCTCTGGTTATATAAAATAATCGCTGTAGTACAACACCTGATTGAAACATGCAGCAGTATAGATATTAACATTATTTAGGTTTCAGTTTGACTTTGACCCATTTATGGACAAATGAAACCAGCAGGCAGAGCTGGACTCTGATCTCAGTTTTACAGTTTTATGACAACTTGTACCTGCATTCATCTTTTCCAGGAATAGATGATGGTTTGCTTTATTTATTTAATGATTGCAAGCTTTGTTTGTCACAAACCCAAGTAATATAAGCTGTGAAATACAATGGTGAGTAGTGATCGAGGAAAAGTGTACAAAATAATGATTTGTGAAAAATGTCCATATGCCACAAGTGGAAACATCGAATGAGCAGGGTACTGGATCTCAATATGATTAATCCATTTACATACATTTTAAGGGACTTTCCATTTACAAATTTGTATGAGTCAAAAATAAATAACTATATAACTTGACAAATAAATGTATTCGCCATTAAATCTACAAAAATAAATGTAGTATAATGTATTAATTCCCTTAATTATATGCGTTCCTATTTAATTTTCCCTCTAATTTATCTATTTTTTAAATAAATGTTTGTATTTATGCATTTATTTTCCCTAATTCTTTAAACAAATTGTACCTTTGTTTTTATTTATATCTGTATTATTTCTGTGCTCTTCTTAATAGAGGTACTTTAAGTTTTGTTCAGTTTGCTCTGGTCTTAAATACATCCCAGATAGCTGGTGAATCAAATATAGGTCAATCTTGTTTTTGTACTGATATAAGTACAAACACACAAGACAAAGGAGGAAAAAAATGCAGAGTGCACATGAGGTGACAACAAAAGAGGCTTGTAATCTCAAAACCAAACAAAGAAAAAAACGAGCTGAAAACGTGACAAGAAGGAACTGATGCGATGTGACATTTCCAGGTAATCCCTGTGACACGGAGCCCGTACAGGTGCTTCCTTTGATGGCGTGTTGGAAACTCACCTTGCTGTGCCATGAGTCAGCCTCTTCCTCCTTGACTTTCTTGGCCTCCTCCAGCAGAGCGATCTTGGCGCCGTACTCGGCCAGCTCTGCGGCCTGAGGAAGGAGGCACAGACCCACTGCGTCATTACAAAGCCAAACAACAGACATCGGACTTCCTCCGCAACCCAGATTATCTGGACACTGCGTCATTTTACAGATAAAAACACTGAAAACTGAACGAGGTTAAACAGTCGTGACTGGAATTGAAGAAATAGTTTGTATTTTTTATAGTTGGGTTATCTATCTCCAGTAGAAAAATAATTATCTCATACAACCACACTTCACATTAAACCTCAGTAAGCTCATAAAATGTCATAAAAACAAATGTGTCCTTGTTGCAGCTCAATTATTTCCTAAAGATTTTTAAAGTGAGAAAGAGCCTCAGAGAGTTTTCTCATGCTGTGAGAGAAACTAAATCCCAGGAAAGCAGGAAAATCCCACAAACTAAAGGACGTATTAGCTCAAACTGCAATGAAAACAGTTGTTATGTGTTTATCCGTGATGTAGGAGCTTTAGGTTTTAATGGGTGTTTTTCTGTCACGACTTTTTCTCACGTGAAGGATTTGAGCACTTCTTACACCGTGTACTCACCAGCTGCTCCTGGCTCTTTATCTGGTCCTCAGCCTGCCTGGCCAGCTCCTCCTTGGCTATTATGGCCTCCATCCTCTCAGCCTCCAGCCGGGCCGCCTCCTGCTCCACCCTCCTCCTCTCCTCCTCCAGCCTCATGGCCCTGTCCAGCTGCTCCTGAAGCTCTACAGGACAAAGTCAGTGAAACACAAGAAAAACATCCCAACTCTGTAAACCTGTGAAAAAAAAATACATATTTATAACTGGAGGCAGTGGTTTCTGACCTTTTGGGACTTAAAATGAACCCGTGTGAGTGACTCTTTTCTACCCAGTTTGTTCAATTTTACCGATTTTTTTAGAGCTTAAATATATGTTAGATAAAATATGCAGTATTTCATTAGAAACGTCAGAAAAAGTAAATTATATTTAATTGTTTTAATCATCTTTTAGGGACCTTGTCTTGAAATAATGTTTTTTTTAATTGTTTTTATTATATTTTTAATTTAATCCAATTCTTGTGATTACAATTGTTAATTGCTCCCTTATTTATTTATTAGTTTAATCTATTTTCTATTTTATTTATTAGAAATTATATTTTTTCTTTGAAGTGTGTGCTCTTATGTCTTTTTTAATCTAGTAAAAAAATATATCATCCACACTCAAACTTTATTCCCATGGATTTAAAACAGGTTTGGGGAAACAACATGAATTATACTCTTGATTTACTTGTGTCTCTTTCTTTCTGTATCATAATATGATCAGTACAGTGTGTAGTGAGTGTCTGTACTCACCTCGCTCTGCTCTTTTGGTCGTCTCTTCAAATTCGTAAAGCTTCATCATCAGCTCCTGCTTCTCTCTCTCCATCTGCTCCTTCTCTCTCTCGATGGCCTCCCTCTTCTTCTTCTCGCTCTCCAGCTGATCCCTGCAGACCGCCAGAACAAAGTGCCGATCTTACATATTCATCACAGCCTGACTTCAAATCCTAAAGCTTGAAGACCCTGACAGTAACACAAGTGACTTTTTAACTTGATAACTCTTCCGCCTACCTCTCCATCTTCTTGTGCAGCCTCTCCTCTTTGGCCTGAGCCTTCATCTGCTGCACCTCGATGGTGTCGGTCTTGCGGCGGCGCATGTACAGCTCGTGGTTGCCCATGCACAGCTGCAGGATGCGCTTGTTGACTCGCAGACGTGGAGCGTAGAATAAGAAGTCCTGAAGAGAAAGGAAGCATCATTTTAAGGACAGTTTGGTTTCTTTTTACATGTTTCCAAACACCACTGAGCTGCCTGGTTAGTAAGGTTTCTCAAAATAATAAAGTATAGTCTCATTATTTTAAAGTAAGTCATTATTTTGAGATACTAACCCATTTTTTTGCAATCATAAGTCATTATTTCCAGATGATAAGTCATTATTTTGAAAAAGTTTCTCATTATAATGACCTGTAGGAACTTTTTTCTTTTTAAATCACAAGGCCAAGTTTTTATTCTTGTTCTTTTGGTGGAAATGTGCTTCCATAGCTTTAGGCTATATCAAAAGTTCCAAACAACATTTTTTTTATCAAAACTTCCTTATGTTTAATTTCCTTAATATTAATGTTTGGAGCAATTATTCTTTTGTTAGTATTTTTATCTGCATTAAGTTAAATATGTATTTTTTTTAGCATGAAAGCCTTACATATTTACATATGTTTTAAATATTATTGTAAAACTTTAATCACATTTTTTCAGAAAACATTTACCACATTCATGGTGCAAGTCCTCACTAAATTATCTTCACACATTCCCACATTTTAGATGCTACTGATTGACAGATTCATTAAATACTTACAGGAGCTTTCTTATCTATGGGCTTGATTATGAACTTCTTATCATTGAAAGAAATGTTTCTGATTTCACTCCAGGGGAATCCAATCTTTGGAGACAGCCTGACGGAGAGAAAAAAAAATAAGTAATGAGACAAATTTAACAGGATGCTGCAAAGTTTTTTGGTTTTACAGAATATTTACAGGCAGAAAACTCTTCAAACAAACAGGTCAGTGAGAGGTGTCATTGTAGAATCAGGAGAAGTAGGTCAATGGACTTTTGAAAACAAGTCACGCGGTCAGCTGTTTTATTTAAAACTTGTCGGACTGGAATAGGCGTAGCAGAGGTCAATGACTGCACGTGTGTTGCCGTCCCGTCTACAACTGTATGTCAGCAGATCAATACATGCTACACTGATGGGGTTAGAAAATGTGAGGGTAAGTGAGTACTTTAGGGCCAAACCAGTGAATTAAACCACTGATTCATTGATTCACCTGTCGTCCTTCTCGTAGATGTTCAGTCCCAGAGCGTCGACTCCCAGCCACAGGTCTGAGCCCTTCTTGTTCTTGATCTCAAAGTAGTTGACGCCGTACATCTCCAGGTCCTGAGCGATCTTCAGGTACTCGATCATGGCGTCTTCCCTGTTCAGGGTGAACAGACAGATGGTTTGCTATTCAATTCATGAATTACTTTTACTCAAAGTTTATCAGCTCCATTTAGATCTTACTTCAAGTTGGTAAAAATACACAGATTTGTTAACAAGTATATTACTTAATGTTAACTTTTTTTGCAATTCACAACATCTATGAGCTGCAATGATTGGTCGATCCACAGAAAAATAATTGCAGACTGTTCGGATAACCTATTAATTGCAATTTTTGTGCAAAGATGACAGAAAATGCTGTTTTCAGCCGTTCAAATATGCAGGTTTTTTCCCCTGTTTATAACGGTATCAAACTGAATATCTTTGGGTTATGGACTGACAAAAAATCACTTGTTTGCAAAGCAATAAAACAAATAAATCTGAATTCTGTAAAATAACATTGAACCCAAACGTGGCGGTGTGTGAAACAGTGGCCACATGTGGCCACAAGTGGTAATGACAGGAAAATGACGTTTAATTGTGTGTTTACTTTTGAGATTAAATCAAATTAATGTTTACCTAAATGTAATATTAGCACAAGAAGGGGAAGTTAGCTAACACTGCCAAACCAGACCACATGAGGCTGTTTTACTGCTGATGAAATAAACTCTTCATTTGTAGGAGCAACGCTGTGTTACTGCTGCTTAGTCCTGCTTTAAAATGAAGAATTACTACACAGCAGAGTCATTTTTCAGTAGGACATTAACATCTGAGTATTAATCACTCACTTCAGCATCGATCTGTGCTCCTCGTGCCACGTCTGGATCCTCTCCTCCCACTGCTCCTTGGACAGCTTGTGTTGTTCCAGCACTCTGAAGGGACAAAGCAGACATCAGCAGCCGGTCTGTGTATACCTACAGAGCTACATCAGCACATGCTACCGTCGTGTCTTGGCATATCTTTTGTTGGACACTGTAAGAACATTATAATACACAGGTTGATAGTTAATTCATTAAGGGATTAAGAGGATTCAGGTTTTTTCAAAGCAGGAAAAGTTTTGGTGCTGTTTGATTCAAACAGTAATTCAGGCTTTGGTGCCTTGTTCACTTGTTCAGGGGCATTTTTGAGTGTTTCCATTCTGTATTCTTGGGGCTCTGGCATGAATTTGAGCGGTCACAAACATTTTTACCACCCAGGATCTATTTATTTGTTCAGATATTCCTCCAATCTTTGCTTTTAGGCTCTAAAAAATATTTTATGAACTAAAACAGCATGAAAGATTGGGAACTATTGCTATAATGTTTATGGCTAATAACAAAAAAATTATTGAGAGAAATGATTTCATAATTTTTAGTGATCTGCAAAATTTTACATAAAAAAAAAAGTAGATACTTTAAATAACCAAGCAATAGAAACACAAGAAACTTAAAAAAAGAAGCAAGTTGAGCAGTTTGGATTTAAAAACAACCCACAAGGCTTAAAAAATGGAATCTCAGCTCAATAAGAATTAAGCAAATATAAAAGTAATGTAATAAACAAGTAAACAAACATCATAAAACAAGCACAATAGTGCAACAGTCACCACGGCTGAACAATATTTTTTATCATTCTTTGCCCGATGCAAAGCACACATTTTAGGCACTCAAACCATAAAACAAGTTGCCTCTCAGACATAAAACATTCGCCGTACACTGTTACTCCCCAATACAACATAAATAATAAAAAATACAAATAAATTATCCAATAATAGTTATTGTCTGGAGAGCTCATATAAAATATGAAAAAAGGTTTATATTTATACCAAGGAACATTCATTTCCTTCATCATCATACATCACAAAAGCCATAAACATATCACACACATCCTGTTTGCCTTTAAACATGAGAACAGAATCTTAACAACCTGTTTAATACTTGGCCAGTTTCCAAAACAGGGCAATCCATCTTTTTTTAAACACGCCTCTGTTGTTCTGGATACAAATCGAGTTATTGCTTTATTAATCTTCTATGAGACCTTTGACCTTTTCTGTTGTTCCCACTGTTATCCATCCTCTCACCTCTCTGTGGGTTATTCTTTATTATTTACTTTGTGTGCATCTTGAATTTCTACATTTATTTACCAATATATTTATTACCAATTCCACACTCACTTTTTAAGCCTATAGTTTTAAGCTGTGTTATTAATTATTTTTTGTATTAATATTGTTATATAAAATTATTGAGTGTTTTATGGTCATTTCTGTGGCCACCAACTACAACAGACTTTACAGATTTGCTGACCCACTTACCTCTTGGGCAGCAGGCGGTCAGAGGACAGGTAACCCTTACGGTGCGCGGACTTGTCCATCTCTCCGTACTTGGCCTGGACGGCGTAAGAGGCGAGCAGCACGGCGGACTCTGGGGGGCAGTAGATATCCTCACTGAGAACGTCCTCCTTCACCTGCAGGAAGAAGAGCCTCCGGGTGACGTCCTGGATCAGCTCTTCGGCCACGTCCTCCGGGTAAAACTTGGCCTTCAGCTTGAACTGCAGGGGAGTCTCCTTCCTCACTTCCTGGACCATCACCTGAGCAGGTGTGATAAAAGAGTACAGCAAGGTGTCATAATAAAGCACAAGTAGAGGTGAAATAGAAGTATTTGTTTACAGTATGAAGAGCAATCTCAATCCAGTGTGTAAATAATCAACCTATATTAGAATATTCCAGTATACAATTAAGTACAGTTTAGTATCCAGTGAGATAAGATTAATGAATGTATTAGAGGTAAATAGAGGGAAGCAGAATATAACACAGCTACTGTAACACAATCAGGATATATTAGAGAAACACAGCAGCTGTTAAAGAAACAGGAACAAAACAACGTGTCAGATTTACCTTCTTTTCAAAGTTCAGCCAGTTGATGAATCCTTTGGCGTCGACAAACTGCAGCCCAAAGTACCAAACCTCACGCAGTCCGATGGTCCTGGCAACCTTAGAGAGAAAGAATCAAATTGGTGAGATGTGATCTGCAGCACAAAGCAGGATTATGCACAGAATGTACTTTAGCCTCACGTATGATTATTTCTCCCTGAACAACAGTAGCTGAGGTGGCAAATATACTTTAAAGCCTCGGAGACCCCTTTATCACATGCTGCCTTCTTGTCAAGTACAAAGTTTAAGTAATTACAAAGTGAGCTCGGAGGGCGTCATGCTGGTGGGTGGTGATGTCACCTTTCAGTACAAGTTACTGATGATTGGGAGCGTGTTAATAACTAAACTGTTCTGCTGCTCAGGAAACTGCGTCTTTGTTTGTGCATCTTTTAAAGGATTTTCTTAGACTGATGGTGTAAAGAGGGACATAAAAAAATACATTTTTTTGGAGTTAATTAAAGGTGTATTTCATTTTCATTTTTAATATTTAATATTTTAATATTATTTATTTCTTCCCAATTTTAAATGTTGTAAGTAAGTCTTTTTACTCCATTTTATTTCTATAAAACAGTCAAAATATTTAAATTAAATTTTAAATAATAAATAAAGCAGCATCAGGTAGGATCAACTGACTGACTTAATACCATCAGACACTCTGTCAGTGAAATTTATGGTGACACATGAACAAAGATGAAAGAAAAACTGAAACCAATGAGACTGAAGTTGTGTCTGTGTCAGTGTAAACTCTGACAGTCACATACAGACCTGGTCAAACAGCTGCTTCCCTGTGGTGTTTGGGTTGAAGGAAAACTCCAGCTCTGCGTCCATCGTGGTGACGCGAACGTTGACCTGGTGCAAAAAAAAAAAAGGTGCATTAAGTCATGTGATGACAAGGATTTTCTCTTATTTCCACTCATTTCAAGCTGTTTTCACCGATTTATCTGAACCATTTAATTCTGCAGATCCCGTACTTTACTGCACATCTTTAATTTGCATAAATACTGCCTGTTAATTTGCTATCGGTGGTAACATCATTAAACTACTTTTTTCACAGTAAAAGGCAAAAATAATTCAGTCAGTAATGTGAAGGTGCCTTTAATGTGGAGCTGTGAAGTGGATTGTTCATAAACCATAATTGCTCACTATCTCATTAGACTTTGGACTACGCCTGCAAGGTGCCACAAGGTTGAACTTAAGCAGATTAAAATATCAAAATACTCACTGCTTGCCAAGTTGCCTTGAGACTTTACAATTGATTGTAAGATCTGCATGTTTTATAACAAAAGCAATTACACTGGCACATAAATCTGACATTTAAGTGTCTTGTGAGTATCC
Source organism: Serranus cabrilla (assembly GCA_903364295.1). Taxonomy (NCBI): domain Eukaryota; kingdom Metazoa; phylum Chordata; class Actinopteri; order Perciformes; family Serranidae; genus Serranus; species Serranus cabrilla. Next base: position 437,674 of record CAFUXE010000138.1, on the reverse strand, counting down.
ATAAAGAAAAATTCAATTAATAATGTTTTCACGACAAACACACGACAACTGCCTGACCCCGGCCTGCAGGCCAGATTGGTCTTGCAGCAGTTACACAATCATTTTATGAAGTTACACTAGTGCACACCCAGGGTGTCATAAAGATAAACCCACTGAAACTTGGGCAACAAAAACTGGAACATTCATTTATGAAACATCCACCATGTTTCTCAACATGTTTCCATTTTCCATGATCACATGTGTAAGATAACTCCTTAACTCCCCTGCTGACCCATTCCTCCAATCATTGACTGTTGAAATGACCATTTTGTATGGAAGCAGTGATCCATTACAATCAATCAGCATGCATTGAACTTTTCGTTTTTTATTTTTATTACGTATATATTTTATGTACTTGACTGGTTTAAATTTCCGCCAGAATTTAACTTATGAATCACATTTTCAGCATTTCCAGAGCAGCACAAGAAATTCCTGCTGCCATGAGTCACACATTTATTTGATTTCAAGTTAGTTTAACGTCAGTCAAACGGTGGCAGACGTCAGCATGACCTCTTGAGAGAGGCTTTCTCCTTGGCGAGTCAATATCTGCACTGGGCTGCAGTCGTAATGCACAGGCCTTCCTTATCAGTTTTCCTACAGACTGATGCTGAATACTTCAGCAACTTGAGGGCATTTAGGACTTCGAAATGCATTCGTTTGGGATGGAAAAGTCACTATTACGGTCTGTTACAAAATCAAAGCAGTTGAACTGTTCAGTCATCAACTGTTGCTTAAAGTCATTCTTGACATTTACAGAATCACTCCAGTGTTACTGAAGGTAGCAACCATGATTATAATCAAGTATGCATGAACACACAGACAACATACGGCCCAGTTCAGGTTATGAAGGTGAATTTTAGTGCCATTGTTTCTATCAGGAATGTGTGCAGCATGGGTCAAACTCTACATTTGGTTAATGAGTAAATGCCAAGAAGGAGAGGTGCCTCTTGGAAATCACAAGCTTGAACAAAAACCAGTAGATGCAACTAAAACTATAATTAAACATGCATGGCTGGTCTTTAAATTTGTTTTATGATCAGTGTAAGTATTTAGACATCAACATTTAACAGATGAATTTATAATCTCAGCAACACCCTTTCAAACTGGAACCAGGAAGAGACATTTCGGTGACACAATTCATTATCTTGTCAACAAAATCATGAATCTTACTGTTTTGGGCATCTTGGCTGAGGTTGGTGGGGGAGCTCCAGCAGAAGAAAGTGTTTCCCAGGCTGACCGAGGCTGCAGTGGCCGACTCCCAGCAGAATCTCCACCTGATAAAGAACGCAGCTCCGCTCTGGCTGGCAGACTCAAGGGCAGGGCTTGTGTCCTTTGAACTCGGCTGTAGATCACTCACAGTGACGTGGGAGGTTCAACTTGGTTACTATCACACAAACTGACAGGCTTACCTCTAGCGTGACCACCCGGCAGGCCCGGACGCACAGCTCCACCTAAAGACAATCACCTGTCTCAGCACCGGAACTGCTGACCTTTGATCGGAGCATGCGAGGGTATATAAGCCCGGACGTACTATTTATGTTGCCTGTTTGGAGGTGACATGAGTGAGTCATGAGCTGTCATAAAGCGATCACATCAAGATAACATCCCCACGGCAGCTTGTGGTGAAAACTCAAGTGAAACAAACTCCTAACAAGTTTAAGATTTACAGAATTTAATGGAAACTGTACAAAGACACAAACAAAAGAAAACAAATACACAGATTTTGATCAGGTAAACATTTACAGAGCTGCATATTCTGTTTTATTACATAAATATTGTATTGGGAAATGCATTTAACACAGCTGGAGAAATAAATGGAATAATCAATTGACAGAAAATTGTAGTAGTCATTTATGAAGCAACAAGGCCACTTTGGAGAATCTAAACTAACCCTTTCAAACCCCAGTCACACAGTTTCACAAACAAATTAACCGATTGAGGTAGCAGTAAACCAGCAGATCCTTAAACTGATACTGATTTTTTTTTGCTGGCTAACATACATTGTGCTGCTGCTCCCATCCACAGCTGTACATTTCTTAGCTTCTTTGTCATATTCTTGCCTGCTACACCAAACTGGAGGTGTGCTGACTGCCATCTACTGTAGGTAATACCTCAAAGTACCTAATACAACCACACTTCATTAAAAAATCTGAATCAACCCTTTCATATTTCAGAATTAGAACCATGAGTTCTATGAAACTGTGCAAGGCATTTTCACTATTTCATTTTATACACTAAACAACTAAGCGATATATTACTATTAGTGATGAAAAACATCTGACGTGGCAGCCCAACTAAAATATCTGATATTTGGTTAGTTTATTGCATCTGATCAGTCAGCTCACTCCTCCTTTTGTTAATAGATGGTGGTGTTTAATTTGACTTTTATATCTTTCTGCGAAACAAAAGATTGGTTTGACACAATATGGATGTTGTTGAATTCATCACTAATTTTAAGTCTTAAAACATGTTTGTAAGTGTTTATCAAAACAGCCTTATTTAAATCTCAAAAACAGAGACAATAAGTGTTGAAATGATTTGTTCGGACTTTTGTAAATAAAGCTCTCACAAATAACAGAACCTTTACTTCAAGTAAATATAAATAAGAAGTGTTTCTATGACATGAGTTTTGTTCTTCTCTTGCACATGTATTGCACTTATTATGCTCTGATTCTGGTCAATTTAAGAGAAAATATCAAAAAGGCAAAAAATAGTCCTTCATAAAAAGACTTCTTCAAAATAATACTTTACAAAAAGGTAACGTAGGATTAAAACTCATCTTTGATTTGAAAATGAGGCTGGTCCTCTGGTTTGAAGGCTTCGTTGGGACTTCCATCCTCTTTGAGGATGCGTGATGCTGTGTAACCCACAATGGGATATTTTGTTTTGTACGTGTCTTCAAATACGCTATCCAGGGAATTCAGCTCGTCTTCAGTCAGCCCCGTCTGTGGGTGTCAAGATGTAAAACAATAACTTTAATTTGCACTTGTCATAATTTGGAGGTAGAGTTGTCATCAGACTGAGTAAATGGGAAAGAAGTGGAATGATTTGTGTAATGTGTATAGTGTTTCTGGAATTGTTTGATTAAAGTGTTGCAAGACTTCCTCACAGTATTCAACAAAATGTTTAATTCTAACATAATCCAAATTGTTTTTTTGTTTTTTTTGTGCTTATTACTTCTGCAAAATACTGTTGGAAGTGCAGACTTGTTGAAAAGCCTGCAAGTATGTTACATTCAGATGAAATTGAGAAGTTTCTGTATAATTACATAGTTTATCAATGCAATGCTGTTTTGCAGCTAACACTCAGGTGTCAGATGTCGGTGCAACCCACCCATGGGAGTCAACCACAATAAATACGTTCTCCACCCTTGAGAAACACCAACCGTATCTGATGTCAGGTCTTCTGGGTCCAGAGACATCTTTGCCACAGCACGAGTGGAGTCCTTACCAACCAGGGCATTGTACGGTGCATCTTTTCCATAGAATTCTGCAAAGGGTGAAATAAAATAAAATATCAAGTCAAAACAGTGCAATGAATGCAACCCCAGAGTCAGTTAATTCTGAGTGGATTAATGTCTGGTCTGAGAATAGGTTTCCCTTAAAGTCTAGTACTCTAGAGAGGGACTGGGAAGGTTTCAAGTCTTGATAGTGGTGGTGGGCTGTATTTACCTTTTCCCTTGGTAACATCAAACACAACTCCTTTTATTGCCATGTAGATAGGCTGTCCCTCCTAAAACAGGGAGGGGAAAACGAAAATTAGAGATATATGGTTATAATGTACACGTGCACGCATACATGCACAGACGAACACAGACACAGGAACTCAGCCTGGATTATAGGTTACAAATAAAGTTTACCTCGTTGCCGTCGTATCTCTTGAGCTCCTCCTCAGTGAATAATCGTACAGGTTTGGTGGACGGTTTGTACTTTAATTTAAAGTCTTCTGCTAAAGTCACAGAAAGGACAACGAACAGGACACAAATTCGCGTTGTTGCCATGGTAGGATCGTTGTTTAGACGGGTTTGATGCGGAAACTGTGTCATGCACTTCCCTGTTTCTGCTCCATGGAGCTGGTGCTGCATTCACGGCCATCGGAAATTTTAGAGGCGCCCAATAACGACTGTGTGTACCAGTTAAGTTTTAAGGCAACCACCAGCAGTCAATGGGGGTTAAAACCGTAAAAGCTTAATAATAAGGTTTATGCATAAAAGATGGATCTTCCAGTGAAGACCGTGTCAAACAATTAATACAACAAAAATGCCTCGAATAAATTAAATGAAATATTCGCCATTTTATTTAATAGCTTAGTTTGACCTTACACGGTACTTATGGCAACTACATGTTATTTAAAAAGTATATGCAGTTTTTATTATCAATTTTATACCTCCGGAAAACGCCTCTAGGTGAAGTTCTTACCTTAAAAAGTCCGGTGAATGAGCAAGCTAGGTAACATAACGTTAACCATAGCTAGGTTAGCTTAAACTAACGTTACAGTTAACGTTGGTCCATAAACAGCGAGCCAAAGTTAACAAAAATACACACACAATGACATCTAAAACCCACTAAACGACCTGTATGTATATTATTTTTAAATCCTTAATATCCGAAGAGTTAAAATTAAATTCACCATTTTCAGGTGCCTCAGGGATGTTACCAACGTTACCACCGCCAGCAGGTGGTCGGTCTGACAAGTCGACCGTTATAAAATGTTGTGCTAATGGTTTTGGATTTATGGGCTGAGTTTGAATTCGGTTTGCAGCAACTGATTTCCATCAGCAATTGTATATTTCTGCAGAGTGGTTTTGCTACTTGCAAAAGATATTAATAGGCTACTTGAAAAACTAATACTACTATATATGTAGGCCTAAACTGTATTATTTTCTATATTATTGGTTTCTTAATGCTTTATGTAATGCACTTAGAATTGCCTTTGTGTAGGCTATTAATAAACCTGTCTTGCCTTACTTATGGCTTTTATGAATTTGTAAAAATGTAAAATGTAAATAGAAAGACTTTGAGACATGTGCAATGAACCAATCACTCAACAGTATTGGTTATTTGGTTTAAAGCTCCTGAACAAAGTGTTTTAAAAATGTTTACATCTGTTTTTGACCTTTAAGAGGTTTTAGTGTGGACTTTTACAAGATGCACCTTAAGGCAGCACTTAGTATCGACTAAAGGGAAGGAAGAAGGAAACAAGGAAACGTCAAGGACACAAGGTTTCCTATTGGAGCGCGCTAGTGGCTGCCCTTTTATCATGGGATGGGCCTTTATCGTCCAAACCCCCACGGGTGTGTGTTGTGTCTCCCTTCAGAGCGGAAAAGCCGGGACTTAAGCCAGGGGGAATCATATTTCCTTTAAAATGCATCTGTTATTCATTCAAACTAGTGTTCAGACCTCGTACAAATAGTCCCACGGTTCTCCTTGAAGAGCAGAAATAACTTTTTGTAACTGAAGGAAGTGGATAGGAATGCTCGGGAAAGAAAACTCCCGGTTATACGAAGAGGTAGGACAACTTCCTTAGTCGTGTTTACAGTCCGTGTTGTGTTATCTGTCATGTTTGTCTAAATAATCTGAAGACAACATGTTTGTTGAGTGTAACTTTCTCTCGACATGAAGAGTCCAAAAAACAGTCCAGCTCACTTTATATCATGTGACTGTACAGCTGCTGACAGCTGCTGTTTTGAGCTGCTTCCTATAACCTGAAATTAGCTGACTTCATGATTTCTAAGAGTCTGCCTGTCCGGTAAATAAGTGGAAGTTGTACACTGCTCTTTTAAAGACAAATATCCTGTCTGCTGTTAGATATATATCAATTAAAATGGCACTATGTATTCAGAGAAAAACGTTGATTTACTGCAGGTGTACTTTCATTTTTGAAGTTTATTGCGATAATAAAGAAAGTTATGTAAAGTACTTTAAATCACTGTAATTGACAGTTTATAAGCCCCAATTTCTTTTTTATTTGCTACTTTAAGTAGTGAATAAAGTACTCAAAGCTAAACAAGAACTGAATGCATACTGTTTTATGTAAATGAAATTTAAATTAAAGTAAATGTAATGAATAAAACCATAATGTCGTTTTGTTTTAAAGCATATATTTATAGATTTTAACCATTTAATACATTATACATAGAACCGACATAACTAGCTTAACCCAGAACTGAACTTGTATACAATAAAATAATAATAATAGAATATATATGTAATTATTTAAATGTTTTTAATCTACTTATATTATTAATTATTAAATTACATTTTTACAAGAAAGCTTTATTCCTAAATTATGGGCAAAATAAGGTTCTTCATTCATTCATGGCATTATTAATAATGAAGACAACTGCAGTTCTGTATGAAACATGCTGTCAAATGTTGGAAGCATTGTTGTATCTACAGAAGTGTAAAAAACAGTACAAAAACTCTTATATAGGAGTTAATCACATGCACACAAATATTACCTATCCATAATGGACTGAACTTAGATGAACTCTCTTTGTTGTGAATACTTAAATCTCTCTTTTTCAACCTCTCAGTTCAATGATGACGATGATGATGACGAAGGTAACACACAGTCTCCAGGATTCTTCGACGATGGCGCTGAAGACCAGGAGCCGGAGGAGACGAACGGCGGCGTCTCACAAGGTGATGACCGGCTGAGTGATGGAAGATAACACTCCTGTCTAAAACATCTCACAGTCACAAATTCACACATAATTTAAAACATCTCTCTATTGTCTTTTACAGTAAAGAAGACAATAACATGACAACATAATCAGAACAATCACAATGCAGAGAATCGCCATTAAAACACTTATAATAAGAAGAAAGAGAGAGAAATTGTAAAAACCCCAAAAAACAAAGAAAGCAAATCTCTAAATCTTATCAAGTTTGTTTTTGTGAAGTACTTTATCTTTTAAGAGCAAAGTAAAACATCATTCCTTCCAGCCGTGGGAAAATTCCACAGGTTGTTTGTTTCTTGAGCAGGTTTCACATCGAATGTTCAGATTACATAATTTCTTGTTTACCTGAACATGAACTGCTGAACATGATAAAGTGATTTGACCCCCCTGCACACTTTCTCTACAGAGGAAGACAGCAGGGGAAGCAGTCCACCGATGAGATTCAGTAAAACCTGCCTGAAGAATTTCTTCACAGTGGTGCTCATCTTCATCTACCTGCTGCTGACCGGGGTCGCCGTGTTCCTGGCCTACCAGACCATCTCAGACTTTCTGGAGAAAGTAAACCACCCTGTAATGTCCGTCACCTACAAGGAGGTTGACTCATTTTCTCACCCAGGTTTGTATATAAATGCAGAGTAAGAAAAGTAAGAAAAAGTGCAGCAACATTCTATATAGGTAACTAAGTTAAAGTAAAGTAGAATATATTACAGAATATTTGGAATTTTTAATATAACAGAATACTCTCTAACATAGGACCTCATAAGAAAATAAAAGTATAAAAAAAGGTTTGGTAACCAATAAATCTTTTATTTGATAAAGGTCAGTGCACTTTATGTAATGCATTTATGTTTTGTAACTTGTTGCTATCTGCAACACACATCAGGACTCATTAATGTTTATGGTTAGGAGTAAGTTACCCTTAATCATGATATTCATATCATACATTGAAAGTTTGAGTTGAAACAAAAAAAAAACATGTCCTAATCTAAGTAGACGGACAGTCAAGAGCTTGCTGCTGAATTCAAATGTCAGTAGAAAATGATACATGTGTGTTTTATTGTGTGTTTTTGTCTTTTCTCTGCACAGGTATCGCTCTGTATCCCGGTAAGGCTCAGCTGTTGAGCTGCAGACACCATTACCACGACTACATCCCGCCCCTAGTGGACCCCGGCAAACATCAGGACGGAGACTGTGAGATTAAAGACGTGACGTACTACGGGCCGTTCAGCAATCAGACTGAGGTTAGCTGCAAAAACATTCAGAGTACACACATCGCATTTTTTACCTCATGTAGTGCAGCACTACTGTGAAATCAGAAATAAACCATACTGCTGATTTAACAGTTCGCCTGCACGATATGAGGAAAATACGCAGTATGTGATAACATTAGTGGATATCGCAAAAAAAGATATTACTTGCAATAAATAAACAGATAAAAATAAAAAGTTTAAATGAAATAATTTCCCATTATTGAACTGAATGCAAAAGGCACCAATAACAAAAGGATAATAGATATGTTTTAAAGTGCAGTTTTCAACAAACTGATGACAATAAAGATAAATAATAAAGATTATATTGGCATGAATTAGAGGTCTCAGAATATAACTAAGTACATTTACTCAAGTACTACTTTTTGAGGTAATTTTTTTACTTTTCTCAAGTATTTACATATAATGTAGCTTTATACTTTTACTCCACTACATTTAGCTGCCAGCTTTAGTTACTTTCTGGTCTTGATTTGACATAAAAATATACATTAAAGTTAAATACATTAAAGTGATTTGAAATTGTATTATTATCAAACCTCATAACAGCACATTAAGTCCTTCCCCAGGGTTAAAGTAACCCTCAGCTTTGTTCTCACAGAGACGAGCTCTGGTGGTCCGCGGCCCGTCTGACGTCAGAAACAAAGAGCTGATCTTCATGCAGTTCAGTCACAACGAGACAGAAGAGGACTTCAGCGCCATCACTTACATGCTTTTTGCCAAGTTTAGTGACTTGATCGAGAGGTAACTGCAAACAAACAAATATTGACCCTGTGTCGGCTGAAGTGGGTCAGATGCGGTTTTGTTTTTGTGACGAGGAAGAGGCACGAATAATGCACTGACGGCTTAATGGTTTCCTGTTTGACATTTAAAAGTCAATTAAGTAAACTGTTATCTGACCGACAGCTTATCTGCTTCTTCTTGTGAAACAAAGAGTGATTTGACGCAGACTGAGAGTAAGTTGCCGTGTTTTCTGACTCTTTAGTGCAAATAAATCTGAGTTTATGAGGGACTGTGAGCAGAATTACTCCACGTGGACTTTCTCTGGAGGATTCAGGACCTGGGTCAAGATGTCGTTAGTGAGGACGTCTGGGAAAAGCAGCCAGTCTGTCGAGTTTCGACAAGAGGTATTTATGTACGACTCGCGTACACACGCTTACATACGTGATGACTCTAAAAGTATTAATTTAATTGTTTATGTTGTATGTTTTCAGTCTGCTGTGGTGAAATTCAATGACAAAAGGCCTGAATCAGAGCAAACCAACCAGCTCTTCTTTGCTGTGTTTGAATGGAGGGATCCTTTTATGCAAGAAATCAGACTGGTGAGTTCTCCCCAAACATTTTATCCTCTTTTGAACAGATCTGTCCACACAGTGTGTCAGGGGGCTCTCTGGTTTGGTTAAAGTGAATTCAGGTCTGTATGCCTGGTTAGTACTGTTCACTCATTTAAAGTGACTGTCGTTGTTCCTCCTATTGTTGTTTTAATGGTTTTAATGGCCCTCTTACTATGTTTCCTTTGACTGATTTATTTACTTAATTGACCCTTTGGAGAAAAGTAAAGTTGTCTGAATCTGAAATCCATTCAGGAAGCAATCTAATTAATCTGTTAATTCCTTTTATTTATTTTTTATTTTCATGTCTCTCATGCTGCTGGAACACAAACATTAATTTATTTTTTACTTTCGCATGCTCCAGCTTATTCCCATGGGCACGTTTCAGGGTTAAAATAAATATTAATATTAACATTAAATATTTCTATTTATGCGGTTTTGCTGCTAATTTTTCCGAATCATGCTAGTAATTATATCAAAAAATATATACAATAGACGATTGTATTGTCAGTTCATTAAATCTACAGAAAAGAGAGAGACAGTGACCCTGCAGCAATAAGCCCCCAGTCATTACTGTTGCCACCTATTAGTCATTATTCATAACATGCAGTATAAAAATACTAATAATGCTTATATACTCAGTTGTTTTGTGGTGAACTCTTCATAAAGAACAGAAGTATACACATCAGTAGCATTCAAGTGTTGCACAAACTTCTGCCAGTCACTGGAATCTGATTTTGTTTGTCTACAAAAAGTCAGTATGAGCAGGAGGGAGGTGTCAAAAGTCAAAGTGAACCCAGTTACAGGTATGAAATTCTGAGTTTCTAACACAACTTTTCTTACTTCCAAACAGATCGTGACAGCAAATCCCTGGAACTCTATCGCCATTCTCTGCGGCGTCTTCATGGCTCTCTTCAAGGCTGCTAATTTTGCCAAACTGACCATTCAGTGGATAATTAAAATGCGTAAGAGACACCTGAAGAATAAATCTCGGGAGCTGAACCCAATAAACTGAAATGTTTCACAGAAAAGCACTGATGATGCAATGTGATAAAATCCAAATTATTAAGTGAGATTTATTTTCACAAAAATGTGTTTTAGGTCACTGCTTTCACCATTTTTAATCACTGGTAAAGACTATCAGCACTAAGTAATAGATGAACATCTTATAGACACTGTGATACATTCTAACTGACCTCTGGATCAATCATTTTAAAAAATGGCCAGTGTGACAAGAACTCAATTGTGAACTTGTGAATTTGTAGTTGCCGTGGCATTTCAAAAGAAGAGGTATTTCAGGAATGTTTTGTTCGTACACAGAAGAAGTTGTTTCTGAAAGCTGAGAGACTCAATGTTTGTTTGGTTTGAGAGCTTTTTAAAGGATGTTTAAAGGGATGACTGTTTCAGGTGTAAATGTGAACTTTGGTCATAATATTGCTGGATTTTATAATCTTATTCTAAAGGGAAATAATGTGTAAATGAGTATTTTATATTTGTGTCCTACTTTTTTTTTAACAAGAACATATCCCCTTCATGTCTCAAAGCATCATAATTATATAGATAACTCTAAAGGGATTATATTGAACTGCTTTTTTCTGTCACGGCCATATTTTTTTTTTTGTTTAGAGTAAATCTGTCCTGGCTGAATGTGTCTTTGTTTTATTTGATTTTAACACAATGTTCAGATGTATTTGAATTTTCACTGCTGTTAAAATTTACTTGAATTACTTTCTTGATTGTGTTGTTGTTCAATATTGTATCTCTATGCCATGTTGTTAGAAATTTTAGAAAATGAAAATATATTTTTATGCCTTAAACCTGATGTGACTATATTATCAATGCAAATGTTTCCTGAAGTTGCTGAATTTTATATAGACAGTATAGACAGTGTTTCCCACAGGCTTTTATAAGACTATGGTGGGTGGACTGTGAATCATCTAGGGGTGTCCAGCCTTGTATATTATTGTGTAAAAATACTTTCAGTACTGTATAAAAATGTTATGTTAGTGGGGAAAATTATGGTGGGTCAAATTAGACTATGATGGCCCACCACAGTCTAGACAATTAATGGGAAACTCTTATCAATTTTTCGAAAATTGTTAGCCAAGTCTAGCTTAGTCTATAATAATTAATCATAATTTATTAGTGCAAATTAACTAGAGCTACAAAAAAAGGGGGTAAAAAGAACAATATTTGACTCTGAAATTGAGTTGATTAGGAGTATAAAGAAGCAGAAAGCGTACACAAAGTACATTCAAAAGTATAATGATCAACTTTCATGTGTTGCTTGTGTAACAAATATAAAATCTGCACACATTAACTCAACGTTTTAAATAGCACAGAACGCGGTGCTTGGTTCTCCTACTGAACAGCGGTGCTCTTGAACGCTTCCCGGGTTGTAGTTCACTTTGGGGGCGAGGAACAGGATGTTGTTGTTAGCTTCAGCGGTGGAAGAGAAAATGCAGTAGCCCCACACACATTTGGATGTTATTAAGGTATCCAACAGTCATATATCAGTATTTGCAATGTACGAGAGACACTTTGTCTTAGCTGCAGTCCATCACGCTTTTAGAATAATGCAGTAAATTATGACTAATTTAGCGGTGTGCGTTTACGTTGCGTTCGTTGGTTAGCATGCTATTGCTAGCCTGCTAGCCTACCCGCGAACTGCAGGTCTTATTTTACAGATCACGTTAAATTTGTGTGAAACAGTTGTTTCAATGGCTGTTGACCTTGTTTGCTTTTCGATTTAGTTATTGCAGTGACACAAATAGCTACACGGACAGCTGACAGAAATATCTGCACTGTTACAGAACTGAGTAGTGACGTTAGCTACAGCCAGGCTAACAACAAACGACTTTTCTAGCTAAGTTAATAATGAAGTAACTAACTAGCTTTTGCTCTAGCTAGACTACAGCTGCAAAGTAAGAGTTATTGTTGCAACTTACTAACTTTGCTTGCTCTAAAACATCTGATCTACTTCTTATCGAAACTCCAGATGTTCAAATGTAATGCGACTTGTGATGGTAAACTCTTGCACCCAGTTAGCCAACTGCTAGCAAGCTAAGTTGATTATCACTTTTTGTATTTTAATTTTTTTTACTCTTTGTGGCCTTGTGTTTTTGTGCAATTAATAAATCCTGCACCTCTGTGAAATCAGCACAATCATGACAAGAAGTGGGAATCCCGATATTCAGTATCGTATGTGGCCGATATTGGCCAAAATAACTGGATTGATATCGAAAGAAACAGTAAAATCTGATCCATAAACTTAAACCATTACGTAGCTGCTTCACTAAACAGTGGGCGGCATGTCACATGAAAAGTTACTGTTATAATGAGGTTTTGTTGGGGGCAATGTATTTCTTCCTTCAGAGGAGTAGTTGTTTTTCTTCAACATGATGTTTTTAGATGGCCAGGTTTTGCAAAGTTGATTCTCAATGTTTTTTGGTGTGTTTTTTGCTCAGTTGTTTAAGGGAATTGGTATCGGTATCAGCAGAAACTTAAGGTTGTCATGTCAGACTGCCCACAGGAGTCATGAATATTGTGTGGGGGGAAGAAAGCATACTTTTCAAGGTGGGAGGTTTGTGGGTTTCAGAGGGTTAAACTTTTTGGGCAGAAATGCTCTTATTGTCTCTTTCTGCTCATATTAGCTAAAGTTATATTTTACTGGGATCTTTCAACTTTCTACTTAACTTCAAAGACCATGTGCATGAGATTTGCAAAATAATATTTGTGGTATTAAAGCATTTAATCAGTCGAACATCAGACATCTTCCTTGGTCCTGTTTCAAACAGTTGAAACCTAGGTGTATCACCATCTAATATCAGATTCATTAGGAGTCTTTTGCTGTCCTGCCTGCTGCCCCCTACAGAGATTCAGTGGCCGGGAGGGAACATGACCCCGTGGATCACACTGGTATTATAAATAGCCGCCCTCTGGTTCTTTGGGTGTGAGGAGAAATGGTGATGGATGTATTGTGAGACGTGTCCTAAACCTCATAAACAGCATATAGGCCTCACTAATTAGGGTGATGGGATCTCCAGATCTTACCGTTGGTCTTTGTTAAACTTATTCTATATTAAACGTTGATGTTTGATGGATTTATGACCTGATATAAGGCAAGAGAGGTTTGCATAGACAGATAAGAACAAAGAAAACGGTTATTGAATATATATAATATGAACCATAATGGCTCCGTTATCTTCATTGTGTCAAAGAGACACAACACACGTGGGTTTCTTTTTACAGCTACAAAGGCTAGCTGTGCCAATCCTCTAAAAGCATTTAAGAATTCTCTTTTTGAAACAGCCAGAGTGTTGCACCTTCTTCCTGTTTGTATTCAATCAGTATCCCCATCAGTCTTGTTGGATGTCGGCTGCAGGAAGGTTACAGTGCCAGCTTTTTCTAGTGTATCATTTGTCTTTGCTACCAGACAGGTTTGAGTGAAAAAAGCACAATTAAATGGCACTATGTTTTCTTACTGGCAAGGCTTGAAGAGGCTCCATAAGGCCAACACTTTCTGTAGATAAATAAATACTGTAATTACTGGAGCTTCTTTCAGTGTAGATTTGTCTTTATAAATTGAGTTTACTTCATCCTGAGGCAAAACTTTGCTCCATGTGCACATTTATATCTTTGTTTTCCTAATTCTTTTCACAATTGAGATTGTGGGAATATTTTTTTTTTGTTAAGGTTTTGTTGGAGACCGCTCCAAAGCTATTACAAAGACAACAGTGTGTTTTAAAACTTTTATCAGAAGCTTTATTTATCTTAAAATCTGTAAACCATTAAACATTCTACAGTTGAACAAAGTTTCATCATGGACAGTAGCATCCCGAGAATGCGACATTACTGTAGAAAAACTTAACAGCTGGAGGGGTTTGACCCAAGGTTGCTGTTAGTTTCCCACCCATCTTGTGAGCGTTCAACAAGTCCAGACATAGCTCTGATGCTGCCTACTGGCCACAGAGTTGCTCGATCAGCAGACTGGAATTAGACCAGTGTTCAGGTTGAACTTGGTGCTCACATTTGGGCGGTGGTACAGAGGCATGTTGTTGAATTGCTATGTGTGGTTGATTAGAGAAATTGATCTTCCTCTGAGTTTGTTTGATGAGTCTGAGTTGTTGCTGAGAGCTCAAATAATTATTTTTGATTGTAACAACATCCAACTAGGGCTGAGCCACATGCACGCACACCACATGTATTTATAATTCAGGATGATTTTACTGAAATTTGTTGCACTTTTGTCCTCTGTCATTGATGATTAAATTCTCTCTCTTGACAGTAATGGGCTGATTTCCATTTGAGTTTAAGATGGCGAAAGACAGAAAGTGCATCCTCTGTGAAACAGTCCACGGCTCCAAGCAGGTAATTCACCTTCAAGCATGATAAATACACTTTAAATGTGAAAATACCGTAAGAGTTAATTTTAGACATTCAGGACCTTAACCTACATTAACACTGGAGTTACACAAGTTGTTTGACAAATTTAACATTAAGGGTTTGACAATTGCTGTCCAAAGAAAATTATTTCATCTCCAATTTTTCATGATCTAAAAAGACAACTTTTTTTTTTTAGCCCTATGACATTCATTTTAATTTAATATTTTAATGGCTTGTTAATCTTGATAAGGAAAATGTTCCTGTAAGGGAATATTTAATCCTTCATTTTCTTTGGAGAATTAAAAATCATTCAATCCAATGATGGGACAAGCAAATTCAATCACATCAGTATCTACCACCTACTTGAACCAGGAAACGTGCAGGAAAATGCAAATTTGTAAAAAAATATGCATGCCTAAAATAAAATGATTTTTTTTCCCATGTGTATCTGCAGGAGATGGATGAGCACATGAGGAGTATGCTGCACCACCGTGAGCTGGAGAAGCTCAAAGGCCGGTGAGTAGTTCTCTAAAAATAAACAGCATGCACGAATATCATGCAATTATAAATCATGACCCTAATAATTAACTTTTCCAGTAATTGGCTACATAGAAGCATTTTGCTTCCCAAATGATCATGGACAGCGTGAACTCTAGGCAGGCTTTTAGTATCATAGCTTGAACTATGTTTGCGTATTACTCAAAACGCTATTTTGAAATGAATTTTTTAATGCCAGAGCAAAATGTTTGACTTTATTTCAACAGTTTTGTCGAAATGTATTTGGGTCACGGGGCACGTGTACACACGGGCACGTGCTCATCACAGTCATCCGGCAAGTGGATATATGGGCAGCTGTCTCAACCTTGGCAAAATATATTTAGACACAATCTCTCCGGAACAACAGGCATGACCGATAGAAGGCAACTGGCTATCTTGTGACTCCCCCGTAGATTAGTGAAAGTATGTGGCCTGTCGCTGAGAGGGGAGAATCTGGAGTGGAGCAAATGCTGGTGAAGGGCCTGGGCTGTTGCTAAGTTACTGAGATTTCATATAAATATTGATTAATTTGCATATTTTATTTTAACATCATGGTAGGATACATTTATAGAATCATAGTACGGTACATTCATAAAAGATTAAATGTCCATATATTGCAAAGTATCACCTGATATAAGAATTTTTCCAACATGATGCTGTAAAACCAGCAGAGTTTTACGAACATTTCTAAGACTTTGGGGCATTAAATGGTCACAATGGCAACTGTATAGTTTATCGCAATTATTTCAGGTACGATGTTTGGTCCAATAAAATTGTATCCAGTTTTATCGTGACAGGCCCAATCGTTACAGTGTTCAGCAAGTTCAAAGTGTTATTATATAAAAGTCATAGTTTGCATGTTCATTAGGGCTGCAGGAATTAATATTGCAATTGTGTTAGGATTCACAATATTGGAGTAAATTATCGTTTTGCATCATTGTTCTAACTTTGATTTAAAAATATATGATCAAAGTGTAATTTTTTGCAAGGATTTTTACCAAACACACTTTTTTTCCCTTTCTCTGCAGCACTACAATACTTCATTCTGAATTGTATTTTGACACATATTTTGCTTTAAACAAATATTGCACCTCGTGCAGTTTGGATATTGCATTAGGCTAAGGTATATTGAGGTAACATTTTAATTCAATGTAAAGCCCTTATAGTGAATTAGATTTCTTTCTAGGAACAGGATGACTGAAGCTTAACTTAGCTGCGTCTCGACACTGTTCGGTGCTCAGTGTGAGGTCCACGCTGAAGAATTCATCATTTCTAATTTCAGTTCTTTTCACACTGCAGCTGAAAAATAATGTGTCAAATAAATGAAAGTAACTCTATCTAACTGATAAAGAGTGTGCCAACTGCACGCGAGGTCATAAAATGGCAACATGCCATGACATAGATTTGAAAAAGAAATTGAGAAGGAGCCAGCGAAGTCACTGCCCCTATCAGAATCACAGGATGACATACTTGGGAGAGGTTTTTTGAAGTGGAGGTTGTGAGCAGCTGCACGGGGCTCCGGTTTCGCAGGCTTTGCTTGGGATTGGTCGGCAGGATGTTCTAATAACACATGCTGGTCTGGAGGGGGGCTGGGTCCTGGCTCTCACAGAGGAGTGTGAGGTCAAATACAGACATTGCCTTCTGTAGAGACTCAGAGCGCAGCGGACACCATCATGAAAGAGCACTAGGCTGAGGGCGCTGTGCCTCTCTCCCCTCCACGGTGCTGTGCTGCATGGCTGGTTGTGGTGGCTGGACATAAACAGCTGCTTGGGTCCAGCCCGACTGCCCGTCCTGCCGTCGCCCTGCCACCTATGGCCTGCTGAAGAAAAGGGAAAAACAAGATCAGGATGAAACAGATTTTAACTTTATTTTAACAAGAGAAAATTACAAGTTAGCTACCTCCTGATCTGTGACAGATAGAGAATTCGGACAAGTTATTTCGTAAGGATTGTTGAGTATTCTCCTTTCCTGATTTTTGTGACTTTAAAGTAACAGAAAGCAGAGCCAGAGTTTGTCGTTGGAAGCTCTGCAGGCACAAAAAACCAAACCAGACTAGATCAGAACCATGCCTGAAGGAACGATTGAACGCCCGCTCTCGCCTTCCCTCCCCAGGGACTGTGGACACGAGTGCAGAGTGTGCAAGGTAACGGTGGTGAGCCTGACTGATTATGCCAGCCACATTTCCAGTGCCACGCACAAGCAGAATGTGGAGGCTGCAGAACGAAGGCATGCAGGGAAAGGCCGTGACGAGGACTACTTCGACCAGGCTTTGGTGGACCTGATCGAAAAGAGAAAAGAAGCGATCAGGTAAGATGGTCATGATAGGCATTTTTCATATTGTTAGTTTGGGGAAAATAATATCCTTTACAAAAAGTCATTTTTTTCCATGAACTTTTTAAATGCTTATTTTTTGGTGAAAACATTCATTTTGTTAAATAATAATTTCTGCAGTATTTATGATAGATTTTCTATGTGTTGTAAAATTGCTGAAATGTATTATAACAACATATTTCATATGTTTTGATATGGCACTTGATCCTGAGACCAGGGCTCATTAAGAAATATTGCCGTTTATAAAACGGAGTTGTTTGTTTGTTCTGCATATACGCCATGTATAGGCACATTTCAGCGGCGCTCACAGGCCTGTTTTAGCTGCTGCCTCAAGTTGAGCTGCGGCTGGAGTCGTATGTCAGGACTGCAGCCTAAAATAAAAGCATGACTGCACACACAGAGTTCAGACACAACTTTACTACCCTCTGCAAAACCTTCACACCAACAGTGTGATGCCCTGAAATTGTATTAATTCATTCTTAGAATTCTGGTTTCAGGAATGTGTAAGCACAAACACCTCTGTGTGCATGTTTGGCTTAAAATACAGTATTTGACTGTAATCAGTGTCGCCTGAGCCAAAAGCTCCTGAGCTGCCAAATCCTCCTGTCAGGACCTGTCTGGCTATTAGTTTGCTAGACTGAAGATCACTTAACTTTTTGGCTAATGTGGTTCAGTTTGGGAGGATCGGCCAACTTTGAATGTTGTGCTGACAAACCAGAAAGGACAAAACCATCAATCAAATCCTACTCGTGCCTTTACTGTCACATGCACTCACTGTCTGATTTTGACTGAATACCATCTACATGCCTCACAATACATACATGCCCATTACATCCTGATCTGTCTTTTTCTTGTAGAAAAGAAAAGGAAGCCGCTGCTGCAAAGCTGGCAAAAGAAGAAGAGGAACAAAGGAGAAAGGAAGAGTTTCAGCAGAGGTTAAAGGATGCCAAGGAGCGTTACCAGCTGGAGTGTGCCTGGAAGCAGCAGTGGCAGGGGTTCAATGGATCCAGTCACCACAGAAGTTGGTACAGGAACAACCAATATAATGCCAATGCAGCGGAGGCACAACCCTGGCAGCACAGTAGACAGGGAAAGAGCGCCACCTGGCATGCTCAGGAGCCTCCCAACTTCCAGAAATGGGAATCTGGACAGTTTTCTGGTGGCAGCTTTCATAGCCAAGAAGGCAACAGGCAGTGGGATCAGGGTGCTTTTTCTGCCAATCAACGAAGTCGACTGCCTTGGCTCAGCAACGGAGGCAGCAGTAATGGGGTATATGGTCGAAACAATATTTCCCAGAACCTACAAAGGAGCCGGCCCCCCAGCTTTTTAGGGCCTTGTCCTGCGTATCCTTCTCCATCCAATGTTTTTTCCAGGGCTCTTAACCAGTTTCAACACACAGGCAATGATCAGGGAGGTCAGCAGGGGGATGGGCTTCAGAATGGGCAGGGACAAACAGCAGAACCTGACCACAACAGCAGTAAGAGCTCTAAGAACTTTGGTAGCAATCCAAAGCTGGACAAAGCCTGTCGCTGGTCTCCATATCCTACCACAAAGGGTTCTGAATCTGTTCCGCATAAGGACACCAACACAAACGCATCAGAAAAGTTTCAGAAAGTCCCCAAACTTCAGAAACAAGACAAGGCACAGGAAACAGGTGCCTTAAACAGGCAGTCCAGACCTGAACAGAAACCAGGGCAGTCAACCTCGAGTAGACAAAGTGTGGAAGACAAAGGGAAACATAAATCAAGCTCCAAAACCAAACCCAGAGACAGGAGCAGCAGCGGCAGCAGAAGCAGCAGTGCTCAGAGAGATGGCCTCCAGAACACCACACCTGCTCCATCCAGTCAGAAGACCAACAGGTCATTGGTACATAAAGATTGGAAGTCCTCAAGTTCTGTTCTCAGCAGTGGAGCACAATCCAGCAGGTCCTCCAGTCAAGCGCTTTCACAATCAAAATCAACCCCAAAGCAGAATGGAGTCAGTTCCCAGGCTCCTCCTTTTGGGCCTCTTCAGTGGAGGCAGGAACGGCAGCTCCCAGAAACGTTAAGGAAAGCCCGACAGATTGTTTTAGAAAAGAGGGGCTCGTTGGATAGCTCGAGAAACAACAGGATGGAAATGACACTGCACATTTCGGAGCAGAGGGATCACATACAGGGTCAGATTGGAGTGAACAAAGAAAACAGGCAGAATCCAGCTAAACCAAACCTGCCTGACTCACTCAGGCCGGAAAAACCTGCGCTGCAGTCTTCAGACAGCAGCCAGTTTCTCCAATCGCTGCAAGTCAGCACCTCTACGATGGAGAGCTCAGAGCCGGCAGCCTCGAGCCGAGAAGACGAGGAGAGCAGGAAGAAGGCGGAGAAGGACACATGTCCGGTGGCTCCAGATGAGGCCATGCAGGCTGCTGAGGCCGGGCAGAGCTCAGAGAGCGACACCTCCAGAAGTGGTGATGCTCAGGGGGCCTCAGGATCTAACACGTCGAGTCTTTCCAAACTTGACTTGCCTCCAGTGTTGAAACGTGACCTCACCAAACACATCAGCTCCAAGAGCAAAACAGGTGGCCACGAGCCAAACCTTAACATTGCCAGACGGGTGCGAAACCTGAGCGAGTCGCGGAGAAGTGACACTGAAAAAGACTCTGGGCTCAAACCAACCGTGCGTCAGCTGATCAGCTCCTCTGGGTCCCGACGCAATGTGAACTGGGAACAGGTGTACCAGGAGGTCAGGAAGAAGCAGGACAAAGGGAAAGGCATGCCAAGGTGAGTTTTTGATCTTACATTTAAAGTTATTTTTTTGTTTCAGCTTCTTCACCTTCATGTCCTGTTCTGTCTGTCCTGCAGGTTTGGGATAGAAATGGTGCCGATGGACCAGGAGGACCAGAGCCAGGAGGAAGACGACGTTCCCCTGCTGGAGGGTTTCCAGTGGGAGGCGTTGATGGACAACCCCGCCTCCCGAAAACGGTCCTTATCCGAGAGCAGCATCGCCCCTGCATCCTCTCAATCCCTGTTTACACCCCTCGTGTCTAAGGAGGCGACACAAAGAGAAACCCTCAGCTCGGAGCAGCAGGAATCCTCTGGTCCTCCCTATCCCATGTCCGCTCAAGGGAACAAAGACAATCAGCTAAAGGTGGAGCAGATGCACGACCAGCTCGAGGCTCAAGCAAAGAAGCAGCCAGAGAAGCTAACGTCTGCGACAGTGAAGGCCCTCCAGCGGTCTGACTCAGTGCTCGGGGACAGCAGCTCAGGGACGGAGCTGTGCGACGGACAGGGGACAGGGAAGAGGCGAAGAGCAGCTGGGGTGAGGAAAGGGAACGGTGTTAAAGGGGAACTCCACCAATTTTACACATCAAAGTCTGTTTACAGGCTGAACAATTTTTTCTTTCTCCTTTTGTAGGATGTTCCAAGTGCAGAGACGTCTTGCTTGGAACACAACAACAAACGGAGGAAAGTAAAATCCAAAAAAGGTTAGTATCGATGGTGGATTGTTTTTACAGCTTCAGCCTAAATGAATTTTAAGATACCAAATACAACATGAACCTCTTGAGCTGTTCCAAACTACTCTTGGTTCATACGTGTATTCTGCTTTCTGCGCAGAGCGTTTACAGATCGACCAGCTGCTGGCTGTGTCTCTGCGGGAGGAGGAGCTGAGTCGCTCCCTGCAGACTGTGGACACCAGCCTGATCCAGGCCCGGGCCGCGCTGGAGGCCGCCTGCATGGAGGTGCAGCGTCTCATAGTGCTTAAACAGCAGGTACAAAAACATTTCTCCATGTTCTGAGTTGAGGGCGTCAAAAACCTCAAACCTAATTCTATTATATTGAGTGACAAGCAGAGATGTCCACTTCCTGATGGCTCTTGATGATTTTTGTCTCACTCAGATGACTGGAGAGATGAGCTCACTGAGAAACAAACGCATCGAGTTACTAAAAGGGATGCAAGGTAAGGACATGTCCAGGCATAAAATGCATTAAGATCTGTCTTATTAAATTCATCACGTGGTAAACTTACGTGTTAACTACACAAAAATACAAACATATACACAAAATGCAAACTAGACATAAATATAAACAATAAAGAAATGAGGCAGTGAGATTATCTCCTGATCAGTGGGAGGTTTGGCAGTCGGCACTATGAGAATAAACTGAATTAGACTCAACTATGAGAATGTCCATGGTATAAATAATGCCTAACTATTATTATTGGTGTTTTTACATCTGTAACAAACATTATATATAAGAAGTGTTTGACCATAGCACATATTTTTGTCATAGTCGTTAAAATCCTGAAAAACAATATAATGAAGTTTTACCTGTGTGATTTTTTTTCTACAGGTAGTTTGGAGGAAGCAGCTCCGGTCAAACTAAAAGAAGAAAAGATGGATTCAGTAGAAGCTGAACCTCACACACCGTCCTCCATTCTGCCTCCCATTGTTACGGACACTTCTGCTCCTGCTGCTGTTGCTCCTCCCAGTCCAAGTCCTCCTGCAGAGCGCGCCTCCCCTCCCTCCTCCAGCCTTCCCTTCATGCCTGTAGTCATCAAGCAGGAGCCTCAGTCTCCGGTCCATGTCAGCTCAGAGCCGGACCCGGTGGACATCATAACCCACTGTGCTCACAGCACGACCCCAGAGCTGCCTGCCGCTCCTGCAGCAGCCTCTCCACCAGGTAACATCTACTAACATTTACTTTTTCTGCAGTTTTTTATTTTTTTATGCACAGTGAATCATATTTATTGTTCACAAATATAAATCTGCATTTGATAGGCATAGTAATACAATCATAGGGTTTTGATGCAGTATCCAAAAGTTCCTCTTGATTTCTGTTCCTGTTAATAAGGTTTGCAGTGGACTGATCCGTGTGCATCTGAAACTCTTGCAGAAGCTGCCCTGAATGTCCCGCCGTCTCCTGAAAGAAACCCAGAGCCGTACCAAACTAACACAGAACACAGCTGGGACAACTTCAAGGATCCGGCAGACTGCAAAGAGAGCCTGTCAGGACTGGTTGAGACAATGGAAAAGGAAATACAGGCAACAAGGGACTGTCTCAGCTCTCTGCCTGACTCCAAATCTCCCATCAGGCTTCTGTCAGGCAGCAGGAGGGGCTCTGAGGTGGGGAGTGTTGTGGACTCCGCAGCCACTCACCACTTTGAGCTCCCCGCCGTCCCCTCGCTCCTCAACATGCCCGCTTCCCCGTCTGGGAAGCGTGTGAGGAAGCTGAAGAAGAGGAAAGTGTTGAAGAAGGCTCAAGGGGCGGAGCAGCCGGAGAGCAGTGACACCGAGATCGACGGAGAGGCGCTGAGGCCGAGGTGGCTCCGACCACGCAGGAGACCCAGCGGGAGCTCTCAGGTCAGCACGTCCACGCTGCCCTCAGAGGACAGAGAGGGGGACGTGAACATGGAGGCGGTTGAGGAGGCTTCGAGGCGGCTGTTTCCAACAGTTAAAGATGAGAAAGAAGACGCCAAGTCCCCTAAACACATGGTGGAGCTTCCCCAGACGGCCCCCACTGAACTCATGGTGGATTCAGAAGAAAACATGGAGGTCACCGCAGCCTGTCAGCAGTCACACATGGACACGCTGGTTCCAGTTTCCCCTCCAGCCCCGGTCCCAGACTCCTCCAGACCTGAACCGCAGAGCCTGGCCTGCAACGAGGTCACGTCCACCAGTGACATGGAGTTGTGCAGATCCTCGGAGAGGTGAGACTTTAAAATCTCAACTGAAGATCCACTCACTCGCTACTTTGAAAATCAGGCTTGAGTTGACACTGTTTTTTTTAATGATTGTCAGTTTTGCTTTTAAGATGATAATGCAGTGAGCTTGCAAATTTGAATAAAAGAAATGAAAAAACAACAAAAAACAACTTAAAACTCAAACTCAGCTTTCTAGAATTTTAAAAAGCAATAAATATTTTTTATTTTGGTTATTTCACATTTTCTTTCTATTGAACAAACATCGTTGATCAGATCAGATGGCTTATACACAAAAAAGATATTATAGTGATATCAACAGTAAATATACATTGAGTATACAATTAATGTAATTTTAATGCAGTACAATTATTGTACTGTGCAACTACACATCTATGAGGTGTTTTTAATGATGCACTTTCCCAAAAGGGGTGGATTTTAGAGGCCATGAAAACTTTCTTCCAGACCTTCACTCTGCTGTTTATTTGTCTTGTGCTGTTGTTAAAGACTCGTTATGAACTTTGTATCTCAGACTAAACTAAAATGACTCATGCTTTGCACTTTTCCTCCCCACAGTGACATGCCGTTTCCCATCACGTATCCCAAGACAACAAAGACCTCATCAGGTATTTGGATCTCTGGAGAATCGTTCATGATTAAAGAGTTGGTTTATGCTCCAGTAGAACAACTTCCTGCAGTGTGCAAAGTGATAAAACAGCTGTAATTGTTAGATATTGTTTTAAAACATGTGCCCTTCTAACATATTAAGACATTCATAGTTTTGCTTGTAGTTATTCACATTAAAAGAAACATAAATAATGTAAAAAACAAAGAAAGCTCGACTTCATCTCAGACCCAGCTTTCCTCTTTAACTTATCTTGTAAACTTTATTACAGGATTTAAAAAAGCAGTAAATAAGTTGGTCTTTATTGTGTTTATTTAGCATTTTCTTTGCAATTAAGGCCGTTTTCGCAGTGATGAAATGTACCACGACCCCGCTGGTGGTCTTGATGTTTGAATACATAACCAAACATAAATTTATCTCACCTCCTGAGCAGCCAGAATTAGACCTGCCGTCCTCCCTGACCAGGTTAAAATAGACTCTCTTGAGTTACTTTTTATGGGCAAGATATTCATAGAGCTGTTATATGACTTTCAGTGAAGCTGGATGAGCCTGATGAGTGCAGCAATGAAAGGACACAACTTTCTCAGAATGTGTATATTTAACCCAAGACATGCGTCATTTTCATAGAAAAACATACAAATCCCAAACTTAGAAAATGTATTCGAGGACATTTGTTAAATCAGGACATACTTTGAGGACTAAACTAAATCCTGTATGTGTGTATAACTTTAATATGAGGAATGTATTTTTGTGTCTTTCCCAGATGTGTCGTCTGACAACGGTGAGGACGATTTGCCCACCGATGGCGTGTTCGAGGGCCACCAGGAGGCGGTGAACGCCATGCAGATCCACAAGGGGCTGCTCTACACGTGCTCAGGGGACCGGACTGTCAGAGCCTTCGACCTGGTGGTGAGTGTCCTCACAAGGTTTTTTTATTTGTGTGTTAATTCCTATTTACTGTAAATGCAACAACCAAACTTGTGTTTTCTTGTTGCTGCTGCAGAGTCATAAATGTGTTGGAGTGTTTGAGGGTCACAGCTCCAAAGTGAGCTGCCTGTTGGTGTCCGCGGTTCCCAGTCTGCATCATCGGCTTTATTCTGGTTCCAGCGATCAGACCATCTGCTGCTACAGTCTCAAGGTAACAGCACAAATCTTCTTTCACTAATAATGAATAATCTTCATTCAATGATTTATTAAGTCATTCTCTGATCAGATAATGTGTTGATTAAAAACTGGACAGTTTCTTAAATGTTCTTAACCTTTAGTTTATTTGTTCTCATGTTTGTCTTTATTGTGTTGGTTATTTGTGCTTTTTTAATGATCATGAATTGTGTAGCTTGTTTTTATTACTTTTCGCTCTTTTTAACGTCATGGAAAAAACAATAAGAGTGTCATGAGGTGTTATTTCTCATTCTACTTTTACGAAAATGTTTAGTATCTTTTTCTGTGGCTGGTTAAATTTTAGTTGATTTCTTTTGTTTTGTTTCAACCACAGACACGAGAGCTCGAGCAGCAGTTCTCTCTGTCAGACCGAGTCCTCTGCCTCCACAGTCGATGGAGGATTTTATACGCCGGTCTGGCAAACGGCACAGTGGTGACCATTAACCTCAAGGTGAGCGAGGCTACAAATACTTTGGGCGCCCATAGGTGGTAATGATGATGAACAAAGTATTTGGAAACAGGGCTGCACAATAGAGAACTAAAAACGGACTATTTAACCCTATTTTGCATTATTTGCGCAGACAAACAAGCAGATGGACGTGTTTGAGTGCCACGGGCCGCGGGCCGTGAGCTGTCTGGCCTCGTCGCAGGAGGGAGCGCGCAAGATCCTGCTGGTCGGCTCCTACGACAGCACCATCAGCGTGAGAGACGCCAAGAGCGGCCTGCTGCTGCGCACTCTGGAGGGACACACCAAAACTGTGCTCTGCATGAAGGTAATCTGAAAGTCTGAGACTTTTATTCCCAAAATATACACTCTGCATGGCATGTTTTAAGCTTTAATGCTTTGCAGTGTACTGTGCAGATTTTTAAAAAATGTTTCATTCTGAAGCATAGTTTTTTAAAGATTGCAAAACATGTTGTTGTCATGCTTCTTTTTTTATATAAACAACCATATTGTCAAAAAGAACATGGGAAGAATACCCATGTAAAAAAAAAACGTAATACAATTTAAAAAAAGAAATACAAAAGTACTCATAATGTGCCTTATACAGCAGATCTATCTTTCAGTTAATTAAGTGTGGTTTTTAAAGATCAAGCTAGAAAACTTAAAATCAGCGCTGTCATTTGATTCAGGACCGATTTAAGTTTATGTAAAGACAATACGTGTTTGAAAATCTGTCCTTATGTCAGGTCTTCATTATGTCATGTTTTACATTTTATTAGGATTATTTTGACTCGTCATTGTTTCCTCTCTCAGGTGGTCAATGACCTGGTGTTCAGTGGATCCAGTGATCAGTGCGTCTACGCACACAACATCCATGTGAGTCCTGTTTGTCTCCTTGTTCACAGTGTGATTTGCTGATACAGTTTACATGTTTATAGTTTTCGTCCATTTGCACAGTGAAACCTCTTAATATATGTACATCACACTGTATTTTCGGTGCCTCTCGTGCAGACCGGAGAGCTGGTTCGTGTCTATAAAGGCCACAGTCACGCCGTCACTGTCGTGTCCGTCCTGGGGAAGGTGATGGTGACCGCTTGTCTGGACAAACTGGTGCGCGTCTACGATCTACAGGTCTGCTCTGAAACCATCTCTGTCTCTATATAATATCAGCCTGATTTCTGAGTAATCTGCTTATTTACATGTATCTACATGAGAATCTGAAAGGCCTTTAATCCGTTGTTCTCTCCACAGTCTCACGACCAGCTGCAGATCTACGGTGGACACAAGGACATGGTGATGTGCATGGCCATCCACAAGAACATGGTGAGAGACCTGCTTATTCCAGAGCTCCGAAATATGAGAAATTAAACAAGGAAATATATTAGAGACACTTATTAATAATCATCAATCCAAACATATCGCATAAACCTTTTTGATTGGTTCAGGGTGAGAATATTTGGTCTTTGTCGCCTGTTTTTGTGCAATAAAATAACTTTTTATTAGATTATAATCAGCTGATGTCTTTCTTTAATGTTTTTTAATTTGAAAAATATAACTCTAATATCCAGATCCTAACACATTATTTGTGTGTTTCAGATCTACACTGGTTGTTACGACGGCAGTGTGCAGGCCGTCAAGCTGAACCTGATGCAGAACTTCCGCTGCTGGGTAAGATGAAGGAAAGGGAGCAGAGCTGGGACAGAAAACTTTGTGAATCTAGGTGTGAAATGTGGCTGGATTTAATTTAGATAAATTAAGTTGAAGGAGAAATCAAGACAAATAAGGAGAAATCTGCCTCTTTCTGAGGGACTTAACCCAAATCTGATTTTCATATTGATATTTTTAGTTTGTTAAACATTTTACCTGTGTTTAATACGTGCAAAATTTTGAAAAAACACGATAAAATAAATGATAATTGCACGGTGAAATAAACCAAGCAGCAGAGACGATCCCCTCCTGTGACTCACGCTGTGTCTCGTGTGCTCAGTGGCACGGCTGTTCGCTGGTGTTCGGGATGATGGAGCACCTGCAGCAGCACCTGATCAACGACCACACCAGTACCAACTCCCAGACGTTAAAGTGCCGCTGGAAAAACTGTGAAGAGTTTTTCTGTGCACGCAACAACTCCAAGCAGGTATAAAAATAACATAATTTCTAATTATTTTTTTTAGTACGTAGAGGACAGAGATATGAGTGTGATGATTGATTCCCTCCATTCCATTAAAATCTTACAAACAAAAATTATTTTGTTTAAGAAAAAGATATCTTTATAAATGTTATTTGTAGGATAATGTGCAGTGTTCATAACAAAGTGGCACACAGATCAATTTGGTAATTTATAATGACTCGTTTAAATTAAATTGCGCTTAATGTTGACTGTTTTTAGAGTGTTTTTCCTTTAGACGACTAATTTAAGTGAGCAGTTTTAAGTGTTTTTGCCCGTCACATTGTATTCACTGCAGCCTCATTTTGTACTGCAGGAAACTGCACAATCATAGCCAGAAGTAAGGAGAACTTAAAACTCTCCTTTGTGCAGTGTAAAACAGTTATACCACCAAAAACCATAAAAAAGGGCACGTTGCATTTCTTTTTTTGTTGCTAGTTTTCTTCACAATCCCGATTTCCCAAAAAGTTGTGTTGTCACTGTGTAAAACATCATTAAAAACAGAATGCAATAAATTAAAAATTCAGAGTGTAAATGAACAAAAAACAATATAATATAAGTTTGATGAAAAACATATTGTTTTTGTACAGATTTTAATTAAATTAAATACATAAGTATTAGCAAATTATTGCATTCTCTATTATGTTTATATCCAACTTTTGGGG
Source organism: Serranus cabrilla (assembly GCA_903364295.1). NCBI lineage: Eukaryota > Metazoa > Chordata > Actinopteri > Perciformes > Serranidae > Serranus > Serranus cabrilla. Next base: position 409,371 of record CAFUXE010000138.1, on the reverse strand, counting down.
AATTTGTGTCTGCAGGAGCACACCTGACTCAACTCAATCAATCAGCTCTACTGTCTACAATCAGTTGATTTGTTTCAGGTGTGCTCATGCAAACACCTGCAGCCACAGCGGCCCTTTAATAGTTTAATAATCTGTTTGACACATTTACATTTTTACAACCTCTCAAAGCTTCTCTGAATGTTGTCACGTGACTGTTGGAGCACAGGATTAATTTTTTTATACAGAATCTGGTTTATTTTTTTATTTTTGGTTAATTTATTTTTTGACAATTTTTAAATGAGACCTGCAGAATAAGGTGATTTTGATGATTAGCTTCATTGAAAGGTTTCTGTCTGTGATAAATGGTGTTGATTAAAGACCCACCGGCTGCTTCAGAGTACATTCAGCTTTTAGAGAACTCGATTTAGAGGAAATGTGTTTGTGTGTTGCAGGGGATGCCGCTGCACATGCAGAAACACGCTGAGGAGGAGACTGAACTGGAGCCTTAAGGGCTGCTGGTGGGAACGTGGTTTCTCCCCCAGCCCTCCTCCCTCCCCTGCGATCTTTACCCCCTCTCCCCTCTCGTTAACCTCCCATATTGGGGGGACGTTCTTGGGACCCACTTTTCTTCGCAGCGCTCCTGTTGAGCGCGGCGAGTGGCGTCCGACGACTCCATCCTTTATGTTCGGTGTTGGAATCCAACCATAATACAATCATTGAAAGGAGGGTTGGATGTGCTGTTGTTGTTTTCTTTTTTTACGTTAAAACACGCCTTCCTCTCTCTCTCTCTCTCTGTCTGACCACTGCAGCTCTACTTCTCACTGACCAAAGTAAGACAAAGAAACACGTGACTTTTGTTTGATTGAAGAAACTCCAGTGTTGCCGGTATCAGAGGGACTCGTGTCGCTTTTCTGTTGAAACTGCAACAAAAACCAGTAATCGTCTTCCGGATTGGTTGGCTACACTATGGCATGGGCTAAGAGATGTTTTTATTGTTGTAGTGCAGTTGTGATGTGTCATGTTGAGCAACATCGTAGTTATTTTTGTTTTGTTTTTATTAGTTATTCACTCAAACTAATGTTTTTGTTTCTGACGGTGGTTTAAAGTCTCCGAGATATGTTTTAGTTCAGCAGCGTGATCATTTGTTTTCAAGGAGTTTTATTGAAGTGACACAGATTATTTTGAGGTTTTTTTTGTTTTCAGATTAAAAAATTCAATTTCTTTATTTTTTTTTTTTTAGCAGTTTAGGATTTTTTTTCGTTGCTCAGTGATATTAAGGCGTTGAAGGACTTTGGTGCAGTGTTGTGTGACTTGGCCTGAAGTTGCCATTTGAAATTTGCAGTGATAACAGAGCCAAGACGTGGCGGTGATGATGGTGTGTGTGTGTGTGTGTGTGTGTGTGTGTTGTACATGTTGTACATGTTACAGAGTTGGTTTAACCCTGTGTTCCAGAGTGAGTGTGACGTACTGTTTTTATGACACAGTTTCCTTGTTGGAAAAGTTGTTTTTTTGGGAATTTATTTTATGTTTGGAGCATCGAGCAGAAGGCAGCGGTATTTTCCACAGTGAAGATAGTTTTCTAATGAAGTGTGGAGGTGAAGGATGTTTCGAGGAGGTGTTCGATGGAGCAGCTGGAAGGGAAGATTTAGGAATCATCTCCCATGCCATACCTCACCCCCTAAATACTTTTTAAAGGCATTTTCAGCCCGTTTTAACCCGTGTGAAAGCCCCGCTGATGCTCTTTGGCATACTTTGGTGTGGTTACAGTTGTCCTCCTGTTGAGGAGTTAACCTGTCGTTCTCACAGCCGCCATCTTTAAAAACTCGCCTCATCCGCTCGTTATTAATGTCTGAGGAAAGCGCACAGTTCACCTCTTACCTGGCATTCCTGAGTTTCTTCAAGTTTTTCAGTTGTTCTCAAAGTTGTGAAGAGATATTTTTTAAGAAAGTGCAATCTAAGACATTGATAAAAATAATAAAAAGAAATGGTGCAACATCATTAAATAACTTGTCTTCTTTACGGTGCTTTTGAAAAAAAAAAATTCCACCAATGTTATTATTATTATCACATTATATAGATCCTGTAAGTCATAATAAAAATCATATTAATTAAAAAAACTTCCCAAAAGCTACCACCTGATTATTTTTAAGGAATTATATCAATATTCTGCCAAACTGAGTCATTATTTTACAATAGTATTTTATCATTGGAGCTTCTTAGTCATTATTTCTAAGATATTCTGTGATACATTCATTATTTTTGAGGTACAGTAATTCATTTGAGATATTAAGTTATTTTGACATATTATATTTCAATAAACTAGACACAAGTTACCAAGTCCTTATTTTGTCATTAAGTCATTATACTATTGATACTAAGTTGTTTATTCCAGATAACTGATTATTCCAGAGAACCGGGGTTACCGATGTAACCTAAAGTTTTCTTTTTCCATCACATTGGCAGAAATGGGTTTCAATACTTTTTAAAGGTAAAAAATACCACAATTTCACATCAAGTCTACTGGTAACGCAGTCAAACCAATAACTACACATTTATTTATTTATTTGGTTAAAATGGTTAAAAATGCAGTACACTCATTTGACCAAAACCTTAATAGGAAAAAAAAAATCACAAAAAAGCTGCAGTCCAACCCATTAGCCATATTCTTTCAAATCCATATTTTTAACCTCGAACGTCGGTGTTAATAAAAACTCGTCAGCTCCACAGTTTTGTTCTTGAATCTCATCCATCCACATGAAGAGCTGAAAGACTGGACAGTTGTCGGGGGAGAAGCCTGAGTTTGTCCACCAGGGGGCGCTATGCTGGCTCGTACCCAGTAGAGTCGCTACTGGGGGGAAACTGATTGTTGAGGACCACAAAACGTCCAGCAGGATATTTTTATTCACAAATATAAGTGATTAAAAACAAGGTTAAAGGGGGCAAAGTGATGTTTGTTCAGGAGGCCTCGATGTCCTAAAGTAACAGCTGTGATATTAGATTTCTAACAGGTGAAGGAGTGATTCACACGTCTGTTGGCTGTCCACCAGAGAGCCCAGGTCACTGGGATGAAGACAGGAAGAATGCCCTTGCTGCTCGGTTTGATAACAGAAGAAGATAACGCAGGGGGAAGGAGCTCTGTGAGGTATTGTGACGAGGTTGTGTGTGTTTGATGCCTGAGAAAAGTACGGAACAAGTGTCTTTAAAAAAAAAAAAAGGCTAATGGTTGAAAGGAGAGACTGATATTTCAATGATAATGGAAGGACAAGAGCAGAAAATAAAGAAATGCAGATAGATCTCGGAAGAGGAAGAAAGTATGAAATGGAAGAAGCATGTTGAACAAAGAGCTGAGGGAGGGAGGGAGGGCTGCAGGTGAAGTGGATGAGAGCGAACGACGATCGGGCACACTGAATATTGAGGTAAAGGCTGGCAGGTCTGGTCCTCGTGTGGAGTGGAGCTCACCTGGAGGAAGATGGGCCTTTTTTCTAGGCGTACATGGTCAACTGGAGCCACTGAAGATGGGAGAGAAGGAAAAGATACAACACGTCTGGTTTATATAGTGTCTTACACTGAGCATTTTTTACTTTACTTACAAGAAACACATTCAGACAGTCAGTGGGTTTTAAATGTTTCTGTCTGGTTCATTACAGCGCTGTGCAACGAAATGTTCAAAAGTGCATGATGAACTAAGAGCAAGATCAGTCACCAGTGGTGGAAAAGTATTCAGATCTATTACTTAAGTAAAAGAACTCATACCACACTGCAGAATTACTCGATTACAAGTAAAAGTCCTGAATTCAAAACCTTAATATATAAGTACAAAAGTATCAGCATCAAAATGTCCTTAAAGTATCAAAAGTAAAAGTACTTGTTATGCAGAATGGACTCACTCAGATTTTTTCCATATATTTGTCGACTTGTAATCTCTTATTGACTGGTGCTGTTTTTAATGGGAAATTCTATTTTTTTCCTATTGAATTATACAGTATGAGCCTCATTTAGAAGCATTTCAACAGTAAAATGTACTTCGTCAGAGGTTTGAATCAACACAAACCAGCTGCCTAAGAAAAACCGTCTGTCTGACGAGCATGTCTCACCTCCAGGACACTGAGCCTGATTGTACCATCTCCATCCTGATCAAAAGCCTGGAACGCCCCTGGAGATAAAACAGAAACACGTGATGCACTTCATCCACAAACCCTTTAAAGACGATACTTAAAGTCACACAGACAAGATGTTCGGCTGTTGTATTGGGTCTCTCTAGACTAAACATGGTGAAGGCTCCAGGGGTCTTAGTTATGAGCTCACTTGTAGACTGAATTTTACATGGATTCTCTCCATGAACCAGCAGGATTTTTCTTTTTTTCTTCTTTTTTTTACTGTTTCATGTTGAAAAAGTTGAACATTTTCAGATATAGGTACTTAAAAAAAAAAAGTTTAGTGAAATACTGAAGCCCAGCTAGTAATCATGTTGAATCACACGTCAGCGCTGCTGGTGACTTACTGAACATGGCCTCGAGTCGAACCAGACAGCTGATGAAGCTGTCGAAGTCGATGTTCATGTTCTCGTTTGCGTAGCGCATGGTGATGATGTCGTACAGCTGGTTGTTGAGACGGAAGCCTGAACGGGACACAAGACACATGACTGTACAGTGAAGACAACATTTAGAGGGTGAGTTCAAGCTGTAGGTTCATCTGAAGCACACACGTTTAATTAATCCAACACATGGATACAAATCATACAAAATAAGATAATTTAGTGGTTCAAACTAAAGAAAAACAGCATTAAAAATCTAGTTTTTCAAGTATCTGAATATTGTAAAAAAAAGAAAACATCTTTAAAGGATGAGTTCATTACAATTACGCCTACTACTATTTGTTTACTCACATAGTTTTGGATATATTTACAGAAGTTTTGAGAAATCTGCCTCTGAAACTTTCCAGATTATTAGAAATTTAAAATGCAGACATCTCAAAACCCCAAAACATCTCCACTGATTTGCCTTTTTGTAAGAAGAGGAGTTATTACCTGCATCATTGACAGCGTTCCTCATCTCGTAACTGTTGATGCTCCCAGACTGATCGGCGTTATAGTGCTTAAAGATTCCCTGAAAGAGAGCAAGTGTCAGTGCGCCGTGCATCACCCTGCTGCGAGTAAACTCATCTTTACCGGCTAATTTCCACTGTGAGTGAATAAAAGAGGGAGATGCTGTTAACAGTGTAAAAGAAGAGAGAGAGAGAGAGAGAGAGGAAACGTGCTCCCCACCTGCCACTGTTTGATCTTATTCCACAGATGTCTGAACTCCTGAAGATTGAGTCTCCCTGTCCCGTCCATCTGCACATCACAGTTAAGGCACAACGCTGCAGGCAAAACACGTTTTTTTTTTCATGCACTGGTCAATTTTCAGATTTGGGGTTATTTTTCTCACATGTCTTCTTGCAGAATAGTGTAAAAAAAGTTCAAAACAAACATTTAGTTGTGTATTTTACTACCCATTCGCGCCTGTAGATTTCTCTTTAAGTTCATGTTCTATGGCAGCGTGCATCTAAACCTCGTCATCACCGGCACAATATTATGTTTTTACATTTTCTTTATAACGGCAGATGTAAACATTTGGGTCCTCGCAGTGAATCGTCACCCTGTGTGTGTTTGTGTGGTGACGTGAGGCCCTGTGAGCGTCCATCACAGACCCTGCCTGGGTCTCGGCAGGTTGTGCCTCCTACAGACAACACAGCCAGCCCGATGCACTCGATACAAAGGATACGTCCATCAGAGCAATCATGCTCCTGCAGCTCTCCAGGCTGAAGCCCTCTGTGTTCAGGTCCTTATCTGGAGGAGACACGGGGACACGAGGGACACATTAAAGACAGATATGGGCTGATTGGAGAGATTTTAAAAAACACTAAAATGATTTGTCCACACACTTTTGTTTAAAGACTCTTTCAGACTTCTGATATGTGTCAGTGAGTTCACAAAAAGTATATTTTGGGATGTTTGTCCTTGATTTAAAGATGTCTCTGCTGGTTTTTAGCTTGATACAAATTACTAAGTTTTATATGACGTTCTGTCGGATCAAATGTTAAGTTTTGCCGCTCAGTGCTCAGTTCACTTCTACATTTTTATACATTATGTTTGTGTACATGGAGACAAACCATCCACAGTTTAATTCTACTTGAGTGTAATGACAATAAAGTTCCCTCTGATTCTCCTTTATCTTCAACACTGAATGTTTTAAAACAAGTGATAAAACGGTTCAGTTTAGTTGATCTAACTGGACTCACGTTTGGTGATCACTCTGTTGAGAACGTTTTTCAGTTCGTTGGCTGTGATTTCCATGTCCTGCGAGAGACACCAGAGTGGAGGAGGAAACAGTAGAAGAAGAGAAGAGACGACCATTAAAATTTGACTCACACACATCGAATCAGTCATCAATCGCCTGGACTGATCATCTTTAGTTAGTTTAGTTTGATGTCCTGTTGTTGTTCTTGTACTCACTTCTCCGGCTATCTCCTGAAAAATAGTCCTGAACTGCTGGTCCTCCTCGCTCTCTTCCCCCGCTGAGGCCGGCGCCGGCTGAGGCGTCATGGAGCCACAAAGAAGAAAGAGATAAAGAGGGAGAGGATGTGAAAGGAAAAAATGTAGAGATAAAGTTTGTGAAAAAAACTCTTTATACAGTAGGCCTACAGAGCTTATTATAGTATAATATTTAGCATTATTAAGGACGTAGGTGAACACACTGGAGAAATAGCTTTATTCTTATGTTTTAATATGACAGTGCTGCACTCTTTTCTGTTTTCATGCAAGAATAGCTTTGAAATGCTTCCATGCAAATAGAGATTTGTATCCTTGTTGGTTTGAATAAATTGAAGTCTTGCTGCTGCTCAACGCACTGCACTGTTTTTCATGTGCTGTCTATAAAGGTGAAGATGTTTCTTTATTTGCTGGTTTTATTCTCCCTCTACAGTGCAGTCAGCTCTCAGGGCAAGCCTTATTTCAAACAATTAAGATATAAGAAAAAATCAGCCTTTCTCTGAGAGCTGCTGAGAAAGCTCTTATCTCCTAACTCTGCAAAGTCATGAAAAGAAATGAAGGACACTTACCACTGGATGATCGGCCTCGATCCTGTTCTCTATCTCCCTGAGTGAAGACGAACAAACAGCAACATCAACATCTCATCCGGACCACAAGCCTGCGCACACATTCATCTCTGTACTACAGTCATGTTCACTCATCAGAGGTTAAACTAATGAGCTCAGTGTTGAGATAAAAAGAATCAGTACACCATTTGTAAAGGCTGATAGTCCCATACTCACATTGGACTAAAAGGACACAAACACTGAAGGAAGCTGTGAATAAAATGTGTTAGTTCAGTACCACCTGCTGCTTCTTCCAGTCAAGAGTATTTTCTCTTGATTTTTCTTATTTTGGGTTGTTGAAGGCGTCCTCTTCTTGATTTTACATTTTAAGTAATTACTAAATTGCTTTGTGACAACCTCCTGGTGTTCAACAGGTTAGAGCTAATGCTATTAATGTTATATTACTTGCAGAAATGTTAAATCTAAAGCTATGTTTGTGTTGCACATCCATCATCCACATGGTCCGTCAGAGTGCAGGCCGGCGCTGCGTGCTGTCTGGTCCTCCAGGGCAGCAGGTGGTGGATGTTTGTTGAGGCTTGAATGTGCAGTATTGAATATTTTGAAAGTTTACCGGAGCATGCCCAAATCTGAAGTCGCTTGTCCTAAAAAAGATTCCATAACAGCTTCGAACTGGGGCCGATTTCTTCCAGTTCTACAAATCAAATCGCCGTTAAAATTGTTTGTTCTTGGTGGTTTGTGTCCCACCCACCAAGCACCCAGACAAAGCCCCACCCTCATCAACACACACACAAACCCGCACTGTAACATGCACATGGAGGGAGGATACATCACTGTTACACTTTCAAGGCTAAACAATCAAATGCTTCTGCTCATTTAAATAAGTAGGGCTGGGTATTGTTGGACATTTGGCTTTGTGACGGCTCACAAAGACTTGCAACACTTCTCCTTCTAAAATTTCTATTTTATTATATTAGGAAATTAAACATCTGAGCCCAAACTATTATAATTATCAGTTACAGAGGAATTAAAATAGTTTTGATTCAAACAGGAATGAAAACACTGTGTATACGTGTCAGTCTGGGTTGGATATATACTTTTTCATATATAGTAAAATTAAATGTTATGTGGGAGCATTTAACTAAAAAAAAGTTAGTCAATTTGCTTAACCAGTAGCACTGAACAATTAATTGAAATTTTAGCAAAATCGCATCATGCTCTACTGCAATATCCAAATTATAGGAGGCACAATACAAGAATTAAGTATCACCTGGAACTACAACTTGACTTATAAGCAATAATGATGCAAAAAATGATAATTATCTCCAATATCATGAATTTGTAATTGTAAGAATCAGTCAAAAAAATTATAATTCCATATTATTCAAACAAAGACATAATCAGCAACTATTTTGAGGCAATTTTAAGGAAAAATCCCAAATATTTTCTGGTTTGAAATGTCTTAAATGAAGGTGGAATAAATATCTACATTGTTGGTTTGACAAAATGAGATGTTTGAAGAAGAACATTTTTCATTATCTTCTGGAAAAAAAACTGTTAATGAATAATGGATCAATTAATAATGAAAATACAGTTAGCTGCAGATGAAACCTGTGTTGCAATTCATAGTGAGGTGGAAATCACAACTAGATTTTACAAAAGTGCACTAAAAATCCAAACAATGTTAAATCAACATTGTAATCCCTCCTAATATCTTCTAAAATTGACGATAAATGCCAAGAACCAACGGGATTTAACTTGTATTTCAATACCCAGCCCGACTCAGAAACATCAACATCAAAGGAGTGAAATACTGATCTAACAAACACATCTAACTGCATCTACATTAAGCTAACAAGGAGAAAAACCTGGAGCCTACTCCCTCCTCTGACCCAGCTCCTCACCCCTCCTCACCCCTCCTCACCCCTCACCCACTCACTCTGAGGTGTTCCTCTTTTCAGAGAAGACCCGCAGGATGAACTCTCCCTCCTGGTGCGGCTCGTACGTGGAGGGGACGATGACGTACTCCCCGGGGGTCAGCCGGAAGCGCTGGGTCACCTCGCGCAGGTTGATGTAGGACTTGCAGCGGGCTTTGGAGGAGTTGAACAGGAAGAAATCCTTCTGCATGTGCTGCTTGTTTCCGTGCATCTGGAGAGCGGAGAGACACAATAAAAACACTTCTAACACTCACATTATATCATAGAAACTAAAAAAATACGGTGAAGAAAGAGAAGAATTCGCTCGCAGCTTCGTCAAGGTAAGGACGATTTTTTACGAAAATGGCGACTAGGATAACATAACAAAAACATGTGAAATATGGAAACAAACAGTAGGATGTAATTAACTTGCAAACTGCTGCTCCTCGTGAGAGTTTTGCCTCCTTACCTCCTTTGGCACCTGAAAGAAACAGAGACAACATCAGAGTTTGAGTCGATTTAAGGGGCAAATTAGACCAGAAAGCTAATTTTTCTTACGTTATCATGATAAATGCTGTTAAAAGAATGATATGAGATATGTTCAAATGTGATTACATGAATGCATCAGAACTAGAATTATCAGCTATTTTTTAAATATTTATTTAATAATTATTCGGTGCTGTAGGATTATGGGACATGCCATAATATGTATAAAATGTAAATACATTAACATAATATTTAACATTTGTGCATCACTTAAATGTTTTTTTTAAACTGCCATAATATATGTATATATTAATATAATTTACCACGTGTACTTAGTTAAGATGATCATCATCACAAAATATTTTCTATTTCACCCTTTAAATGTGAGTGTATGTACATAATGCCACTTTTTTAAATGAATAACACTAAATTTGAATTATTCTCTGTACTAAATGCTAGGACGAATATGTCTGTAGCAGTCTGGGATATGTAAATATACATACTTATCCTACAAGTCAAACATTAAAATGGCTCAGTCTAGTGGACAATAGTACTTTTGAAGCCAAATTTGATGGTTTTAATATGTTTCAAAGAGGGAATATTTGTCTCTAAGGGTCTGAGTATCTGTGTTTTGGCTTCAAAGTTTATTATAGACTTAATAAAGGAGCTGAGGTTGAAATTTGGAAAAATAAAAACAGAACATGCTCGTTAAAATGTATGTCATGTCCATTAAAAAAGAAATCTAAAATTGTCCCTAGTGATGCACCTGGGTTAAACTGTGGCTTTATGGTAAAAAAACCACCTGAAAGCTCTCTTCAAGTTTTGGCAGATGTTTAAGATTCTGTGCAAAACGATGCCCACAATCTGTCCCACAGTGGATCTTTTTCACAGCACACATTTTGACTTGTCATGGTAGGAAAAGTTCAGGTGCAACTGAGCCAGCATGCACAAGAAACATGACTTTTCTCTGTGTAATGGTACAATTTCAACTGTTTAGTCTGTCTAAACTGTATATATTGTTCCTAATATTATATTTTTTCTTGCTTAAATTAATACTTTAATGTGTTTTGCTAATATTGCTTGTTTCTATTTATTGTTATTTTGCTTCTTTCTGTTATTGCTTTACACTTTTTGCTGCTGCAACACTGGAAATGTCCCCAATTGTGGAACTAATAAAGGAATATCTTATTTTATCTGAAATCTACAACCTCCCCTTAATTGATTGCAGTCTTTATGTAATTAAACCCACTTGTGCTTTTATTCTATGTCATGTCAAACGTCTGCAGTGAAAGGATCTGTGTCTTCACAGTGAATAAGAGCAGGAAACCTCGTAGATGGCGAATCCGATGGTGAACAGGTTGGCTCCCATCTTGCGCTCTTTCCGCCTGTTCTTCTGCATCAGAGCCACCACGAAGGTGCAGCCCACCTCGTTGTCCTCGGGGTCGTCGTCCTCCTCCAGCAGACGAAGGCGGTACTGAGGGTTCGTCCAGAAAGTGTCTGCAAGGACATCAAGCGTGAGTTTTTATTTTATTTTCCTGCACTGATCTTCAACACGTGCTGGTGGTTTTAAAGCAGCATCGTACCTGGGTAGTTCCTGCAGCCTCCGGCCGAGCAGCCTCTCACCCAGCGACCCTCGTTCACAGAAACCGTCCACTTGTGAATCTTATCGTCCTCCAGCGCGTCAGGGGTGAGGTTACAGATCTCGATCTTAGTGTAGTTCTTCTTGAAGTCCTCAAATGACATCCTGTAAGAGACAGAGACAACTGATGAAGATGAAATAAAAATAAATAGGAATAAAATAAATAGCTAACACCATTTCTAAATCTTGCCAAGCTAAATTTTCTGCATTTTATATTGTGAAAAAAAGTAGCTACAAAAAGTCCATTTACAACCCATCTTAATCACAAATCTGCGATACAAAAAGAACAAAATGTGTATCTGGATCATCTCTGTACATCTACAGTTCATCATGATTCAGCTATGAAAAGTTCCCAACTTTCGTTTTATACCAATAAAAGATAAAAGAAGGGAAGAAAATTGATAATGATACCAGCTTATAAAAACCCAAAGCTGTGTTAAAGTAGTTGCGTTTTGCGTTACATAAATTAGTTGTAAATAAACTAAACAAAAAAACACATTAGTTAAACCCGTTCTCACCAGAACTCTCCGTCCTCGGCACTCTGGTGCTGCAGCTTCTCCTTTTCAGTCTTGGACAGTGTGGCCCACTCCTTAGAGCTGTCAGAGAGGGAATACATTACAAAAGAAATACCAAACTCCTCTGTAACACCAAAGTGGGGCTGAAAATTAAAGATTGAATTATGAGCAAAGATTACTTGTCACTCCAGGGGCCGTTCCACTCCACCTGACCCCACGGGTTCCTGAGACGCACCAGACGGACTTTAGACTCCTTGTGCTGAGACGGTTTGCACTGTGGGAGGACAGCAGCAGTGGAGACTCACTGACTCTGTATTCACTCAGTTTGAAAGCAGAATTAGTGACTCCAGACTGGTGTTGTTACTGTGCTTGTGCAGCTCTGCAGGAACAATCTCAGTACATTGAACACAACACTGTTTTCTTACCTCCTCCACCGCCGTCACAGAGTAGGCGTGACCCTTCACGAGTCCCGTCACAGTACGAGTCTCAAAGCGAGCCGGAACCAGCGACTGCAGACACACAATACATGTCGTACTCATTCACGTATATGGTATAAAAACTTTCAACATAACCAGCATTGGTGTCGGCAAAGCTTATAATTAGAATATAAAGACGTAGATGATGACAGAATCTTCTAATCACTGTAGCATGTGGCACAGTCAATCTTTAATTTTACAAAAAAACATGAGCATGCTGCATTATCATTATTATTGCATATTATTTTGGGGGATTTTTTTCAATTAAATTCATTATTTTAATTAGATTTTATTTGCCTCATAGCTCGCCTGCAATATTTTAACTCGTTTGTTACTTTTGTGAGTTTTTATCCACCATTATTATAATTATCATAAAACAATACAACGTGCATAGCTAAAAAAATATATTCAAGTGTCTTCAGTGCAACATGACATCACTGGTCATGGAGCTTACAGCTGAAAACAGACTTTAAACTTTCATAAAGAGGAAAAATCACAGTCCTCATCCTCTGTGTTTAAGTTACATATAAAGTGTGACTCACATCAATGGAGCAGCCCATGAGGGAGCCTCTCTCCAGAGCTTTCTTCATGATCTTGTAGAGCTCTTTGGGAGCTTCTTTCATCTCGTAGAACTCCGTGACTCCGCCGGTGAAATCCTCCATGGCCTCTGTGGTGTTTCCACCCTTCAGGGCCTCGTAGGAGCCGTGCAGCCTGGACAGATGTTACACTTACATTCAGATCTTCTATTCTTTTATTCAGCTTTACCCATGAATCAAACCTATTGTAACTCTGAGTTACGTTTTTTT
>CAFUXE010000138.1:330237-376708 GCA_903364295.1 Serranus cabrilla | reverse complement strand
CATTTGTGTATATCTCTATTTACTTAAGACTTGTTGCATGTGTATTTTATATTGATGCTGTGTATTTAGTGTTGCCTTATTGCTTTTAGCTATTCAGCAGTAACAAGTATTTCTGATTATGTGTGTTTAAGTGTATGTGTTTAAAAGATGAAACCTTTGCTTTACTGTATGCAGTGACTGTCTGTGAACATCAGGTCTAACATCAGTGACGTTCTGATCTTTATTGACAGAGAAACGTGATAAAGCAGACGTTGTTTTTGTTTTGCTGAGGATTCAAATATCAACCAAATAAACACATTTAGCTGTAAAATATTTTATACAACCATATTATAAAACCTCATTTTGCTTTGTTACACCTCAGGTACTGCTGTCTCATTTACTTATATTACTGTTTTATGATCCAGTTCTCCACCCTGTGAGTAACCTTAGTCGACCTTATCTCTCTGCAGTCCAGGGTGACACAGCGTCATGTGATAGAAACCTGGCCTTCAACATCAGCTGGTACCTGCGCTCCTCTGTCTGCTACAACGAGGTCTTTAACACACCAGTGAGTGTTGACTTTTGTCTGTTGAGTGTCACATGTTTGTTTTGCCCCGACTGTAAATACCACACACCGGTGCTGCAGATATGATAGAGAGGGATTTAGCTTTGTGGATTTGGTAAAAGATAAGATTATCTACATAAATACAGAGCACTTTTCATTCAGCAGTTCATTGGTTACACACTCAGCATCAACAGTATGTGTCCGAGCGGCCGGTGTGTCCTTCATCAAAATGTTGTCATGGCCTTTTGGCTCCTCTCCTCTCGTCTTTGTGTCAGCGCTGGCTCTTTCTCAAACTCAGCTGCTGCTTTGGCTGTGATGTATTTCACCTTGTCGCTGTCGGTCTTGAGGCTGCGGGTCAAAAAGAGGCTGCAGCGAGGTCACCGGCAGCCTGAGCAGGACGCTTTTTCATTCAGATGTGTTTTGAAAGTTCAGTGTCTCCATCTGTCGGGCTCAAAACAGGTTTCTAAAACAGACTGACTCACTTCAAGTCGAGAACAAAAAAAAGATACAGCCACACATTTTACAATATTTTTAAAAAGTCTGAATGAAAATAAATAAATACAAGAATTTTTTTGCAAAATTGAACATTTTTCATCAACATACTTTAACTCCTTCCTCTATACGACCCACGTCTCTAATTTAAACACTCAAACATCTGCACATTATCTTCCACTTGTCATTAATAAAGAACACTGACAAGTTAATGTGCGGCTCAGATGTGCAGCTTTGACACAAACGTGAAGTGTAAGCAGAGAAAGCCACATGTGTGACTGATCTTTCAACAGTTAGCCGCGGCTGTTTGGCTGAAATGTTAACAGGCCTTTGAATTTGGATTTCTGTCGCCTGTCCAAACAGGAATCACCTGCTTCATTGATTTGTCTAATTTAGGCTTCTCTTTGTATTGGTCTCCACTGGTAAAGAAGTTTACGTTTTTAAAGATGTATTAGATTGAAAGTATTTGGAGGACTAGTTTAGAGCTTTCTACTGATTTACTTAAGTCAGTTAGATGAGTAAAATGTTTTTTCCCCCTAATTTTGCATTGACAAAGCCTTTATGCATGAAGTCATTATGATCAGAATCAGAATAAGGTTTATTGCTGAGCTGGTTTTCACATACACATACGTTGCCTTGGTATATTGGCGCATACAATAAACATGATCAGAGAAAATACAAAGATTTAAAGCTGCAAGATCCAGGAACATAAATTAAATAGGAAAAGTGACAATAAAAGTAAGAAAATCTACAATAGCACTTGAGAACGTACATTATAAATGTAGTATTCTGCCGATTTAGTTTACAGTCAACACTGTCCTCTATTGATCAATAGAGTCTGGATAGTTTTGTAGAATGAACTGACTGCAGAGTGTGACTGATTTCCCCTCACTGTCCTCCTGCAGGACAACAAAGCGATGAACATGTTTGGTATGGACCACATGCTGAAAGACGGATGGAGCGGCTTCTACAGTCAGGGCTACATGTACTTCGACAACTGCTCCGTCCTCTTCTTACCCAAGGTTTGTCAGCAGGACAAAAAGATATTTTTGCTATTATGACCACTGTTATACCTCTCTCATTTTTCATTTTCATCAAGCATTTTGATTATTTGTGCTACAGGTATTATATAAATATTTCTTTTCTGTATTATCTCACCCAGGTGTATTACACAGACTTCAACCCATATCAGCCTCTCAGTAGCCCGAAGGTGAGTCAAGCTGATATACAGCGTTTATAAAAGGGATTTAACATAGTGACTCTACTTTTTAGTATTGAGTATTAAGTGTTTATTTGTGTTGCCTTTTCACTTTACCACTTTGTTCTCTGCTCTGTTTAGAGTGACCCATCGAATCAGAGCCTTATTTGGCCCGACAAGCCGGTAAGTTTTTTACTTTTAAGGTAATTTACTTTAAATCAGGACTGTCACAATAACATCGTCATTTAGATTTATTACTTCCAGAATATAACCTGACAAAATTGACAAGATGACTTGCCCTCTGTGATGCCCCTTTAAAGACATCTTTGACTTTGAGAAACTGGGAAGGACTTCTTACATAATTTTCTGACATTTTGTTGACCAAACGATTAATCCAGAAAATAATTGTTAATTGCAGTACTCATGTCCAAAACCATACTCATACCCTCACACAAATTTAATGCAAAAACATCCCAAATTTATTGCAAGGTAACACAATTCCTATGATGATGTTTATTCACACTAAAATGTCAATCCCCAACCTAAGAAACTTTTGTTTGCCTTAACCTTTCTTGATTCATGGTTTTAGTGGGTTTACATGAAACAGATTGATTGCTGATGGTTGTTTTCTTACAAACCTGTTGTTGCAGGATATCAGTGCAGTGGCCAAAGCGTGGGAGGACAGTCCGTACCTGTTCATCGTGAAGGTGCAGCACGTGTTCCGCGGAGTTGACGATGAAGATCTCATGGCAGAGCAGTTCAACTTTGCCTTCACAAGTGAGTGACAGCATTTCAGTTCAAACGCTTTAGAATATCCAGATACATTCGTAAAGACAAAAAAGGAGTGAAAAAATCTGACAGCTGAAACCTTTAAGAAGTGACACTTTTGTGTCAGCAGAAGTGACTTTTTTTTATTTTTCTGTCTCCAGTGAAAGTCGAGATGAAGGGACCTCACGACTACTCTTCTCCAGCAGACTGGCCCCTGATGATGGTATGTCCCATGGATTATATAAAGGGAGAGGTTTAGATGAAGAGAAAAATGTCTGAAAGACAAATTGTATGAATGACTGACATTGCAATGTGGGGCAAACAGACAAACGGAGAGTATTGAACACAAAATCTCAACACAACTTGAGTTCATTAGTATGGTGTACATGCTTACAATCTACATATCATTTTGTATTGTAAACTGTAATGTTATTTTTATGTTGGTATATTATATATAGAAATATGATAATTGGTTTCATTTATGTTAAAAAAAAACATTTTAATAATGGTTCATCTTTATTAAGTTATTTTGCTGTTTTCTGCTACTATAACCAAGAAAAGAAAAATTGTTGCAGACATTTTAGCCTTGTTATATTCATCTTTTTTTTTTTTTTATAAAGATGGAAGTTTTGTGCCCCAAATGTTAATATTTACCAGGGGTATTATAAATCCTCTTGAATTCATATTTTTACAGGTATTGTATTGTAAGTTAGAAATTCCAGTTTCATGATAATACTAGACTAGAGGACATGTGGTTGAGAGCTTCAGAATAATATTTGTCCAACTGAATCCAAGTCTTCCAAGGTCAAGCATGAATCCTCACGCTCACTATTGAATAGAGTTTCACAAAATTAAAAAAGCTTGAAGAGGGCATTATGGGTATTATTTGGCCTCGAGCCTGGAGCACAGCTTAGCTGTTTTCAAACAGATCTGAATACTTTCCTCTCCTCTGTCCCTCGCAGTTCTTCATGGTCATGTGCATTGTGTACGTGCTGTTTGGGGCTCTCTGGCTCTTCTGGTGCGCCTGCTATTGGAGGGATCTGCTGCGGATCCAGTTCTGGATCGGCGCTGTCATCATCCTCGGCATGCTGGAAAAAGCTGTGTTTTACTCAGAATACCAGAGCATCCGCTACAAAGGAGACTACGGTCAGCTTGTTTTATGTTTCTTCTTGTCTGTTTAGTAATGTTTTTTCCACTTCAGTCTGATTTAATCATCATTATGTTTGTGTGTTTTTCTCTTTACAGTTCAAGGTGCTGTCATTTTTGCTGAGCTACTTTCTGCTCTCAAAAGATCTCTAGCCCGGATCCTGGTCCTCATTGTCAGCCTTGGCTACGGCATAGTCAAGTAAGTTTACTGACGCTTTGCACCCAGTTAGTTCTCAATTCTTCAACATTTTACAATCATCTGTTCCTCCTCCTTTAACATAAGGAATCATGATTCTCTACAAAATAATATCCATAAATGACCTCCTGCTAATACTCCCATTTCAATCATTTGTAACTAGAATCTAACAGTTTTCCTCTCACTTGTTCAGGCCGAGGTTGGGTACCACAGTGCACCGGCTGGTAGCTGTTGGGCTCCTCTACCTGCTCTTCTCCTCTGTGGAGGGTGTGCTCAGAGTGACAGGCGTAAGTATCAACTATTATGATAAACTCCGGCTAATGAGCAGCTATCATTCTTAATATTTTGTTGTAGCCTACTTGATGTCATGTCAGACACAAACCTACATAATTCATACGGCTACATGAAAGCTAACTGTCCTCTAAACCTCTAAACTGCTTCAAAATAAAAGCCACCCCATGTTTTGGCAGTTAAATGCTTTTATTGTGAAGCAGTAAAAAGTTTGGTTTGTATTTACAGTAACTAAGTAAAGTTCTCTTTACGTGCATTGTTACTGTTACTCCCTCATAAGCTTTATATTAGATTAGTAGGTAACTTTAATAAGAAAAACATTTTTATTCATCAAAGTCATATTTGCATGAACTGTCCCTTTATCCTGAAAGTCGTATATGGGATAACTGATCAAATTCATGATTTATATTTATTGAAATGACCCTTTTCTTGCCTTGAATATCTTCTCAAACATATTTAGTGACTGCCGGCAGCCATGTTAAAAAGTTTTGAGATGATTGACGGCTGCGTTAGAGACTTGATGTTTTCCTTTAGTTCTGGTGGATTCTTGTGAATGCTATTAGGCGCACTAGGAGGAGGCAGAGGAACAGTTTTTTCACAGATTATCTGCCACATGTACTGCTGTCAGAAGACACTTAGAGCAAATATTTTCTTTATAAAAGTTGCTTTTAAAATAGAACATTGCACAGTTGTAACCTGTTAGCTTCAGATGGCAGTGAGAGGCAACTTTTCCTGTTAGGTGGCGTCAACAGACTAAAAAAAGACTAATCTATAACAACAAAATCACCCAGAGAAGATTTACTGTTGCTCAAAAGGTACCAAACGTAGAGAGAGGAAAAAGATTTAAGTGTAGCTTCGTCTGGGAGCACACTTTAAGCCTTTATTCATAATTTTCTGTGGCTGCAGATGAATCGTATCCAGGAAAATATAATGAAACCACTGCATTTCAACCAGCAGATGGGACATTAGCTGTTGCAGTGTCTGCAGGCTGATTGAAGCTGATAGTGTTGGTGTATTTTTTGCATAAAATGTTGCCTGGCGCAGCTTTTAAGGCACTCTGTATAAATAAAGTGGATTTGAGCAGAGAAAGAAGGTTACACAGGGATTCAGTCTCTGGGAGGCAGACAAGTGATGATGATAGAGAATGACGTATTTGATCGAGAGTGAAATTCAAAAGCAGCCAAAGACGCTGCAGCAAGTTCATAAAGTCATGGAAACATAAAGTAACACAAACAAACACAAGATAAGGAAGACAGTAAGAAGAATGGAGCGAGGCTGTGTTGTTTGGTGAG
This sequence comes from Serranus cabrilla, assembly GCA_903364295.1. Classification (NCBI taxonomy): domain Eukaryota; kingdom Metazoa; phylum Chordata; class Actinopteri; order Perciformes; family Serranidae; genus Serranus; species Serranus cabrilla. The sequence goes on along the minus strand of CAFUXE010000138.1, from coordinate 370,781 downwards.
CAGATGTTTTTTGTCTGGAGGCAGATCCTCAGAGAAGATATTTCAACTTCAACAGATCTTAACGCAGCCTTATCTTGTTGTTGTTGTTTTCTTTAAGAAGCTGTGACTTTCTTTATGATTAAGTTTTTCTTCCCTCTCTCGGCCATGTTAACACACTGTCTATTTTCTCTCTGCTGTCCTCTCGGCTCATGTTTCGTCTCATTTGTTAAATCTGACTCCTGTTTTTTTTTCCCAGGGTTTCTACGGGACGGTGGCCCTGGTGGCTAATCTCAGCCTCTCCCTTATTGACTCCTGCGTCATGTGGTGGATATCCTTTACCCAAACAGCCAGAACGGCTCCTCACGGCTAATCAGGGATTTGCATTTTCAGAAGCATCGCAGCCAGAACTTGCATGCAAATACAATATGTTTCCTTAATTTGCATCTACATTTTCATCAGTCTGTCTCAAACCACTCGTCTCCTGAAGCTCCGCAGAAATATAGTGAAGCTCTCTTTGTACCAGCACTTCACCAACACGCTCATCTTCTCTGTTGTCGGTGAGTAACAAATACTGTCGCAGGGCTGACACATATAGACAGACAACCATTCACGCTCGCACTCACACTTATGGGCAATTTAGAGTCACCAATTAAACCTGAGCTGCATGTTTTTGGACTGTGGGAGGAAGCCGGAGTACCCGGAGAGAACCCACGCACACACGGGGAGAACATGCAAAATCCACACAGAGTTTATTTTACAAAATCTGGTAATAAATGGAATCTGTATATACAACATTTATCTGTATATACAAGTGCCCACACTTTACCAATATTGGAAAAAATGTGGGGTCCACATGTTATACAAAGTAAACTGTTTACATTCTTAGAGCCTCTGTAGCAGCCTGCAGTTTAGTCAAAGTTCACTCAATTTTTGTCACATGACTGTCGGCCTCATTCGCAGCCAACCAGCTGTGCAGAGGAGCTCAGAATTTTATGTTTTTCACAGGATGTGGTTAGTGCAAAAGGCATAATTTGGGGTAATTTGACATGAGAGGCAGAATAGATTTTGTTATATTTTTGTGATGAAGCACTCATCACACATGTTTTGTTCAAGTAATACATGATAAATGCTTTATTTGTGGTTTCGCGCTTTGAAAAATGGTGTAATTTTGGTGATTTAAAAAGAAGAAGAGAGTAAAATGCCTTTCAAACCCACTGGAGGATCTGTGGGGTTCAGAGGGCTAATGGGAAGTCCACCAATTTTACACATCAGAATGGACAATGACTCTAAATTGCCCGTAGGAGTGAATGAGAGTGTTTGTCTGTCTCTATGTGTCACTGTGATGAATGAATGAATGAAAGCATTGACAGGTTTTTGAAAGCGCAATTGCATATGTGAAAAAGTTGTATAAAGAAGTGAATTCTTTTTTTTTACACACATATGTCCGTATTGTTTCAGTATTTGCTCCTCATGTATTAAAGTATGTAAATGCAGTTGTTTACTGCCGACCCTTCGGCTCAGAGAACTCTTTCTAACTCTGGTGGGAGGTTTGCTTTGCTTTTTTCCAGCATTTGCATATTGTTTGCAGGCATCAGAATGAGACCCGTGTTTACTTTGTTTCCACAGCTTCCATCATTTTCATCATCTGGACCACCAAAGTCTTCAAGCTGGTCGACTGCCAGACGGTCAGTTTGTTCTCTGTTGTTCATTTGTGATTGTTTTGTGTTCCGGTCCCGTTCCTCTCACGAGGTTTCCGTTTCTTGTTTATGCAGAGATGAAAAGTAAACTCGCCTTCCAACCTGATAACATCATCCCTCTTTTTTATTTTTGTCCTGCCCGCAGGGTTGGAGGGACTTGTGGGTGGATGATGCCTTCTGGCGTCTCCTGTTCTCCACCATCCTGCTGGTTATCATGGTGCTGCTGCGGCCCTCTGCCAACAGCCAGAGGTCAGAGTCAGTCTGGAGCTGGGGCTCAAAAACATGTCTGTCAGTTTAAGTTGCCAGCAGTTGTGTTTAATTTTTTCTTTCTGCTGTTTTTATCAGGTTTTCTCATTCTCCTCTGATTGATGAAGATGATGACGAGGAAGAGGCCAAAGAGCCGATGCTGAATGAAGCTTTTGGTAAGACTTTTCATTCTCATGCGCTCCGTTGTGACACCTGCCAAAGGGTTATGTAATATGACAATGTTTATAATACTAAAAGATGGAGTGAGCTGCTCTGGTGTCCCAACAGCCAGCGGAAATATTGTTTTAATTCACTCTTAGATCCATTCTTTTAATCAATAAAGCTTCTACACTCTCTCTGGCAGCCAAGTCTGAGGTCCTCAATTCATAGGCAGTGGCTGCTATGACGTTTTGTCTTTATTTAATAACTTCAACAAGGAAACATTGGGCGAGAAATGGTTGTGCGGAATGCATGTAGTTGGGTGTTTCTTGGCCAGGACACCCTGTTCATGTGCTGGGTTTGACTGATGAGTGACCTTATGTCTCTGATAATTATGAATAACTAGTTTAGTGCCCATTAGCCCTTTAAAGGAAGTCTGTGGTCATCTTCACCTGGTTTGTGACCTTGATGTAGCTCTCAATGTGCTTCTTGTGCTACATCTGCCTTCAGATATGTGGATATGTGTAGGGGTGTTCATCTGTGTGTGTGTCTCTTGAAACTAAGTGTGTGTGCTGCGTACTCCCTCCCTCAGTACTGTGTGTCTTGAAACTCTGTTATCTGTGTGCTGGTACCTGTTGGTATGTGTGACATAATTAATCTATGTTTCAGGCCTTGTGTGGTTTATACCTTAAGCAGCATTTATTACCAGTGTCATGGTGTAGATAATTGCTAATTTTTTCCAACCCTAACATTAATATAATGATTGGTCAGATGCCATGGTGTCTGTGAGCGTGATCTTGGCTGATTAGCTGGGAGAAATCATAGAGGGAGAAATCCATGTGGGTCTATGACTTCACGGAGAGCGGGGGCACCCCGTTTTTTCTCTGCCCTAATTTAGATGCAGCTTAAATCATTCAGTGTGGATGCTGCTACAAAGCAACACCATCCAGCCAGAATAACAGTATTATCTTGTAAACACATTTGTATTTAGTAAAAGTTCAGAATAGTAGAGCTGATATTAGGATGTAAATGTACTTTTCAGTTGCCTGTCTACATTTGGTTGAAGCCCAAAATTGAGCTTTTGTTTCAGGTGAACTCACTGGATTCTTTTTAATCTACACCTCAGTGCTCAGTGCTTGTTCTGATGAATCTCTGTTATCGTGCCAGCCGTGTTTTCCAGTAGATGTGTGTCACAACTGCAAAGCTTCAGTTCATTTTAGTACATTGTGACAAACCCACTCATCTGCACATAATCTAGGTCTGCTCAGATCCTATAAAGACGATCTTATCAACTGGGGTTTTGTGTTGTGTAACCCGGTACTGAGGCCGTGTTCTCAATCTGTTAAAGCAGTTATGTGGAGAATAGATTAATTTAGAAATGTTCATCTTATAGTCATGTAATAGTATGAATGGAACATTGAATAACCTAGTTATCTTATAATCAGATTATTGGACAATGGACGTCTATGTGATTTTAATTGGCCTTTTCTTTCCTTTTTCTTCCTTTTTTAGAGGGAATGAAGATGAGAGGCTCAAAGCCGGACTCTAACGGCTCCCAGAAACTGTTGAGTAAAGAGGTCAGTGTTCGGTCATCTGTCAGTGTCTGCCTTCTTTTATCCATTTATTGTCTTTTTAAACATTATTTAATAATTTTGTGTTTCCAATCTCTGCAGGATGAAGACCTAAAATGGGTTGAGGAGAACATTCCTACAACTGTTGCCGATGTGTAAGTAAAATCCAGTTAAATTTTAGACATTGAGTCAGAGGGGAAGTCTCTGTAAACTCAAGACTGCCTTGAAAATACCCCAAATAGTTCCACATTACAGTAGTTTGCTGAAAACACAAAGCATCCGCAACCTGGAATAAGTTATCGGCTTAAAACAGTAATCCGTTTTAGTATATTATATTGTCACAGTTTATATAAGTGAAGCTTGCAGTGCCTGACTGACTGTTTACCTCAGGCCTGGACTGTATGAATGCATTCACTGCCTCCTTCTCTTCTTTTTCCCTCTCTATACAGAGCTCTCCCTGTAATGCTGGATGAGGAAGAGGTAAAGGGACATTTTACTCCCCCCCCTCTGCTAATCCCATGATTTCAAATCACATTTCTTTCTATTTATATTGCTCCTGGTAAAAGACCTTTACTGTGCTATCATTCCACAATCATATTATACTGTACATTTTATGTATTTCTTTCAGGAAATCCTGAAAACCAAGATGGAAAGATCCAAAATGGAGTAGAGGATAATGAGAGAAACCGTGAGAATGAAAATGAAGAAACGTCACTGAGCCAGCAATGAATGCGTTCTGAGTGATCCGATTACCAAAAAAATGTGGGCAAAGCTAACAGTTCTCTCCAGACACTTTACATTTTTTATTTTATTTCACAGGTATAGTGTAACACTACTGTATAATAAGCTCACAGAAGCATGAATAGTGTGTTTATATGAAGGCAGGACTGTGCAACCCGTAGCTGGATGGTGGGTTGACTTTTAATGTCAACATCTGCATTCTGGGAGAGGGGTGCAAATACTGTACACAGTAGAGCACTTTGATAAATATTTTATTTGTTTTAAAGATATGTCTTCAGTGTCACAAACAGGCAAAATCAAGCAGGAAGTGGAAAATAGAATATTTATCAACACCATATCTTACAGTCTTAGATCACTACAATATTTAACATTTGGGAGAGTTTCAGATGATTGTATGAATGGAGAGGAAAACACATGCTGAAAACACATAAGATTATATTCAAGCCAACACAGCATCGAACACTCAATGTTAAGCTAACAGATGTGCTGTGACATACACACAATGTAGAAAATGCTGTTTTCAGCAGGTGTTTTATTTTTTATTTTTTTGCATTACATTTTAAATAAGTCACAATTACATACATTTAATATTTAAATGAGCAAGCAACTGTGTGGTACGATTAACCATTTAGCCAGATAATGAAACACATTGTTTGAATGCTTTTACCTAATCAGTGAAGATTTCCTGAGCTCTTTTTTTAATAGCTGCACCAACAAATGATATATGTACTGTATGTCTTATCGTGAACACATGACTGACACTTTGTTGTCTGGCTAACTGAATAATCCTAAATATAGAAATAAATAACTTAGTGTACTCTATGTAAACACAGCTGCATCAGTGAATATTGATACTTGAAGCGTATCTCAGTTCTCATGGTACGACATGCTGTTTGTGTTTTTGGGAGAATTTATGTGTTACCTGGAACACATTGTTTTCTCAGCTGGGAGAATGTAATGACCCTCTTGGTCATGAATCCCTATTAAAGTATATTCTAGAATAGAGTATATACTATCATAAACACAGTGTCATATGTCGGGCACCCAAACGTTACACAAGATCACTTTTCTGATATGTCATCATTTCACAGAACAGTTCAAGCTCCTGAAAATATGACTCTAAAATTGGTGATTTTCAAGCTTTTACTGACAAATAAAAGACTGCTTGGTCATTGGCGAGGGAGGGGAATGTGTGGCGCTTAAAAAAAGACCCATTTTCAAGCAAACGTGACACTAAAATTATGGATGTTTATTTTCATCTCAAGTCACATTTTATAGCTTCTCACATGCTACTTCATGTCAGCAGAATCAAAACATTTTTAACTACTGTATCACAGAATCCATTGATAAGCCTCATGGCTGTAGTGTGCGCCTAAACTCAGATATACATGTGATTTACCGTGTGTATGTAATCCCTTCTACTAACTGGGCCAGAGTTTTGTGAAAGCTATCAGAGGAATTCATAAACACAGGGAAGGTTTAAAAGAAAACACTGCACTCTACATGCTAAATGAGTCATTTTCACCTTGGCGCATAAAAGATTCCTTTGACCTTATCCCATTCACACTGCAAATAATCTTGCCTCAAGTGGCAGAATGATACCTCCCGTCCTTGTGCAATCTACTGCAGTATGTGAGGATGTACTAAATTACCTTATTTATGTTATTTATATTTGTCCAAGTCTTCTTGAGGATATCATATTTCAGAGAGACACTAAAGCCCAATTTCTGGATGTGAGTCTGCATTGTAATGTGAAGCTGAAGATATTGTATGGCTTTTTGCGTATGTCCTGCAAATAAAATTTATATTGAAACATGGTTACAATGTCAGTTTTTATGTGCATTTAGGTCAAATGGTTTTTAATATGCAGGTGCCTATTACTATGCAAAATATCTTTTTACATGAAGAAACATTGTATGAATTGTATGAGAATGTCTTTATTCTATTCTTGTAAACCCCTATGGTAGAACCTCTATCTTTTTTTAACCCTTTACTGTCAGTTTCTTTTATATGGACTTCAGTGCTAACTTAACAATAAATATATTTTTTATATATTTTTTGGATTAAAAAAAATACATCATAATGTTTTTAATTCATGTCAATGATACAGTCCTCTGAGATATCCAGTTTAATTCCTGTAACATGTTATCTTTATTACCTAATTATTCCCAAACCAAAAAACATCTATCATTCTTTTCTTTTTTAAACATTATTGAAAAAACGCGAAAGAACATACATACATATGTGAATATTCATTTTTTTATTTATAAAAATAAATAGCCACTACCAAAACATTAGGCACAGATGAAAAGAAAGAGGAGCAAGACTTCAAACATAAGGAGGTTAAATCAAAACAATGGGAAACGAGATATGTCCCTACAAATCTGTTTTACTTTTTTTACAAGCACTTGTTTTTTTAAATGATGAAAAAAATACCTTGAAAATCTATCCATATTTTTGACACTAAACTGCATGTTTAAAGTCTCGCGATAAAAAAAAATACCATTCAGTTATGGATACAAATGTAGTCACTGCACCTTTAATGCGTACCTCGTGAGTGCACTGACTTCTGTCACGTGCCTGTCAAACCACCATCCCCTCGCGCAGCCGTCGTCAACACAACCGAGGAAGTAGCATTAGCTAACCTGGCTAACGAAAACAAACCGCTACCGCCAAAACAGAGTTTATTTTTTGTTTTAAGTTAACTAAAGGTTGCGTGTTTCTATATCGCCAGAGTAACTAACTGCCTCTGTTCGTGTTTCATTTGGTATGGAGTGAGAGGGAACAATGTTTAGGAGCAGTAGCCGTTGCTTGCTAACTTCTAAGCTAGCAGGCTAACGATCAGCTGTTGTTTTGATTGGAGAGCTAGCTTGGATAACAAGCCAAACTGCATAGCAATAAAGAAGTCCAGAACAGATTTCCTCATTCCCTGTTGAAACACTTGAACTGCTCGGTCAGTTAATGGCGACGCATAAAGGTGTACCGCCCTGACAGACTTATCAGCGGTCAGTCAGTCAGCTGTTGTCCCGGCAGGCGTCGACTCCGTGGGGGATCGATCCATCAGAGCGGTCTGTAATTTAATAAGCAATATTGCTTCAAGATGCATGACGCGTATGAACCTGTGCCTATTTTGGAGAAGCTTCCTCTTCAGATTGACTGCCTTGCGGCCTGGGGTAAGTTATTGATACTTTATGCATCCCAAAGCCACTCTTTTAATATTTGACATTGAACTGTTCCCTTTGGGCGTTAATTCAACTGCAGTCTCAGGTGAATTGTGTCACCACAGATGTGAATGATATTTCTTCAAGCAGGTCACAATTTGACTGCTAATGCTTATGTTTGACAGCATAATATGTCTGAATTTACTAATCGCATCCTTTGAACTGTCAGGCCCTAACTCTTGAGTTTTCTCTCCACAGAGGACTGGCTGCTGGTGGGAACAAAGCCAGGGCATCTTCTCCTCTATCGAATCAAGAAGGATGCAGGTAATTTTAACTAAGTTGGAACCACCAGCTGTGTGCTGAAACTATTTTTATCCATCATGAGCTTATTCCACTAAAGCCAAATTTGATACTACATGGGCTGCTGCTTTGCAGCCGAGCACCACATCTGTTACTGTGGATAAATAATCACAATGCATTAGCACTATGCAGACAGGCTTCGCAGATTTGCTCTTTGAATTAGAAAACGTAAATGAAACTAATACTGTATAGATAGTTTCTTATTTCATCTAGACTGTGTTCAGACTTAGATATTCAAATAGTGGCATTGCTGCTAATACTTGTGCATGCCTGCTTTTTCATAAAATTCATCAGGAATCAATGAGGGAACCGATAAAGTATCAGACCAGTAAATAGAATCGAAAATGCAATTGATGTCAATAAAATCATATCAATGATCAACTGATTCTTAGTATTTGCCAACCTTCTCAATTGAATGTTACCGCTTTTAAATTAAAGTTGACTTTTGTTTCTTTTTTCTTTAGGCACCAACCGTTTCGAGGTTACACTGGAAAAATCCAATAAGAACTTTTCAAAGAAGATTCAGCAGGTAGCTAAGACTGCATGATGATGTTTAGACTCCTTTTTGCATAACCAAACAATCTGTTTGATTAGAGGTCTGGTGAGGGAAGTCACAACTCACATACTTCCAGGTTTTACCACATACTGTTTTGTCCTGTTGTTATTAATGACATGACTGTATGATAGGAACAACAGCCTCAGTTCACTCTAAATCCAGCTCTTAAATGTTAATGGCCAACTCTCTCTGTTGGAATGAATCACTGAATCCCAGAGACCTGAAGACCCATCTGCATGACAACTTTGAATATCATAGATGATTGATTTAATTGAGATGGCTGAGGTCAACCTTCAAATTGAAATGTGAAGTTATGACTTGACATGCTTGACACAGATTGTGGCAAAAAACACAGGAATATAGGGTTAAACACATGAGCTCTGTGTGAACTCGGCCCAGGTGTCATGTACTGTTACACACACATCTGCTTGATGTTTGTTTCATTTGGTTCCAACCTCTTTTAATTTGGGCTTCTTACTCTTTTTACAGCTTTATGTTGTCTCACAGTACAAAATCCTTGTCAGTCTTCTAGGTAAGTTTCTCTCCCTAATTGGATATATTTTTTATATGAACAAAACAGTCTTTTGGTGTCAAAGAAATACATTCCTCTCCATACTCCTAACCAATATTGAATGATCTGTTTCTTCCTGCAGAGAACAACATCCATGTCCATGACCTCCTGACCTTCCAGCAGATCACTGTGGTGTCCAAAGCCAAAGGAGCCACACTCTTTGCCTGTGACCTGCAGGTCAGTTACTCTCCCCTTTTACAGTATTTGCAGCACTCAGGAACAGTGCCTGCAGTATTGTTACTGTATAGCACTGCCATCATATCCATGCATTTGTATTGCTTACTATTCTAAATCTTAATAGTGAAAGTAGTTTTCTCTTTTACAGTATATACACCACTAAAAACCACACAGGTACAAGTTAGTGAACTGTTTAAAGGGATATTTCCGATTTTTTAATTGTATGAGATACTGATCCATAGTCAGTGTATTAGCTACAGTAGATGGCAGTTGGCATGCTCCCAGTTTGGAGACGCAGGCTGTAGTACCACCACAGAAGCTAAGCAATGTACAGGAGCAGCAAAATGTATTTAAGCCACCTAAAAAAATCAATATCAGTGTATGCTATATTTAGAATATTTTCATCATTTTACCTTGCTGCCCTTTCAGACTGCGGCTGAAGCTGTGATGCTCTTTTTAAGGCCACCAGACAAATACATGGTTTGGTTTTGGTTTATAATGGTTTACTGGCGGCTCAATCAGTTACTTTGTGTTATTGAAACTGGGGGTGTGCCGACCACTATCTGCTGTAGGTAATACACTGATTATGAGAAAGTACCTCATACAACCCCACTTCAAAAAGTCTGAAATGATTAAGATGGGTAATTTGTCATTTATTTATTTTTTACTAATACCTACTTAAAATTGCACTTGAATTAGCAAAAGCGGATAAAGAGCAGGAGTCATACATTTAGTTACAATATATATATATATATATATATATAAATATACTCATGGCACAGTCAAAGACAGTCATAACAATGATTTGTTTTTTCTTTTGTTTCCACATTTCTGTCTCATGCTCATATTTTCCCTGATTTAAAGTCATGGGTTGTATATCTTGTCTTGTTTATTTTCAGCAAACCAGCTCAGGAGAGGAAAGGTTGAGAATGTGTGTTGCGGTGAAAAAGAAGCTCCAGCTGTATTACTGGAAGGATAGAGAGTTCTACGAGCTGCAGGTAAAATAAAATCTATTTGAGATGTGACTCACTGCAGTGTGATCCAGGTTTCAGGCTCTTTTTTTCAAGTCCTCTGATACATTTAATCATCTTAATGTTTTTTTGTCTGTCAGGCGGACTTGGGTGCACCAGATATTCCAAAGTCCATGGCTTGGTGTGAAAACTCAATATGTGTTGGTTTCAAGCGAGACTATTACCTCATTCGGGTAGGTGGAAAGAATAACACTAAGCTTTTTAGACTCGACCTTACTTATCTGTAGCTACCTACAACTTAAAAGTAACACTCCAACCATAATCCTTTGAATATGAAAAACTCATCCCTCCTAGAGTTGCGAAAAGACCTTTAAAAGGTTTTGTAGTTTGTTCTTTAAGGCAAGAGCAGTTTTATCAACACATCAATAAAGAACACTTTAATCACAGCAGCATTATTCACTTCACTGTCCACCTGTATGCTGAGTTTGTTCTCAGTGATCATATTTTCCAGAATATTGCTAAAAATTAAATAATGGCTTCTGAACCTACACAAATAAGATAAAAAGAAACTTTGTTATTCTCAAAGTAGCTTTTAAGGGTGAAATTTACCCATGACTCAGTGCACCCTTTTTGCATGTATTTAAATTAGTTTATATGCAACATTTGTTGCAAAATTGGCCCCTTTCTATGCAAATTAGCCTAATTGAAAAATCAGGGCAGTTCACAAAGATCAAGGTTTTCTTTCACAGTATGAAGGTGTGCATTTGAAAATTCCAGCAACACTAATAGACTGGGATTTTAAAATCCCACATATGGGTTCTCTGAGTAATGCATGCGCACCTCGTCAGTCATGACCTTTAGCTTGTGATCTGAAAATGGCTTTTCATCCCCTCTCTTTGTCAGTGTTGTGTCTACTGTGCTGTTAATACAGAGGCAAAGAAGGGTACATTTCTTTCAGTTGAACAACTTTATGGGCGTATTTGGACAGTGATATTATTATCAGATGCAGCAGATAGTGGATGCAAGTGATGCACAATTCATTGTGCTCTCACTGGCTACAGTCCACTCTTTGTAAATTCACCAAAAAGTCTTCTGCAGTTCATGTGCGACCTTGTGGACTGTTTTTTATTCTGTCATGACTCTTGTATAAACCAGTTTGAGACTTTTATTCTCTGTTGGCAAACAACAAACAGAGTCTACAGAGAGTGTTTCATAGACAGCCTTTAGAAGGAGTATCGCTTTTTATTCTATTTCTTAAAAGTTTTAAAGTAGGCTGTTATATAATTAGTTCCTGTCTGTTTTGTTCTCTTAGAAATTGTGAGTTTATTTTGGGTTTCTTCCTTAGTATTCCTTTCTCCTGTTATTCTTATAATCCACTAATGTTTGATAGGGTTTTTGCTAGTCTAATCAGATTTGCCCAGACGTTTAATTGTTTGTGTAAAGCATTTTATAATTGTAATAGTTTGTAAGATGTTATTTATAGGTTGTTGTGACTCATCCGTACTATCTTTCCTGTCAATCAGATGGATGGCCGCGGCTCCATCAAGGAGCTCTTCCCCACTGGGAAACAGTTGGAGCCTCTGGTTGCCCCACTGGCTGATGGGAAGGTGGCTGTTGGCCAGGATGACCTAACTGTAGTGCTAAATGAAGAGGGCGTTTGCACCCAGAAGTGTGCCCTGAACTGGACAGACATCCCTATAGCAATGGGTAAGATGGAGACACAACAACTGTGAAGGCATTTTAATATTCAATATATCTGCGATTCCACATTTAGTTATGTTTTTTGTGTGTCTGACATTAAATCCATAGCTGTTTTTGCTGTTCTTTTTATGATTATATGGAAAACAAGCTATTTAATACCCAGTCTAAGAGGCTTTTTTATTTCTTTAAGGATTCTTGATGTCTTTGCTGGAGTTAACTTTTACTCGATATTGACAGGAACTGACAGCAAAGTCAAAAGGACACACGCATGCAGAGTAACAAGAGCCAAAAATCCTCCATCAGCTCTATGTGGGTTAGTCTTTTGTTAGATGCTTACTTATGAGATACCATGCACTAAGTTATATATAGATAATAGGCCTGGACCGAACAGTCCCAACATTCATAATGGAGACATTTGAAATTTGAATTCTGCACAGATTTTTTTGTTCCTGTCACAGAAGCTTTGAATATACAAAAATGACTTTAGATACAGCCCTTCATGATAATACCTTTCTGCACTGGCAAGAGAAAAAACCTCAGGACTAAACAATGAAAAACCACAGGGGAGGAACAGGTTTTCAGCATTTTGGCACATCAGGAAGGAAGAAAACCTGCTGTTGAGTTAGTTTCAGTAAATTGCATGAAATTACCCTTTTCTGGGTGACATGCAGGTTCTCGTTTCACACACAAATTGGAAACATTGTATCTAAAATATCAGCATATATCAGCTCTTTCAGCATGCTTGGGAGCATAGCTTGAGATTAATCTTCCTCCTCTCTGCTGAACTTTCTGTCATTTGATGAAAGTTTCAGTTCCTGTCTGTTGATCGTGAGTTGTTGAATTACATGCAGCTTTTACGGTGTGCTGCTATTTGTTTTCACTGACTTGTATGTATGTTGACCTTGCCTGTGACAGTGCAGTTTATTATTTTCTTGTCACACTAAATGTTGTCATATCTAGCTCCTGCTATGTGATCAAACCTGCTCAAACATCTGATGAAGCATTTGGCCTAAATACTGACGTCGTCAGTTGTTGTCATCCAGCTGCTCTCTCCTCCTCAAGCTTTCCTTCCCCAGTGCAAAGTCTTTCTTTCCACTCTGTCTGAGCTCTGCTGCTGTTTTCCACATGTCAGAGGAGGAAACATAATTTTAGATTTTTTTTCTTACCCCGTGACTAAGACACCACAGGTCTGGGATACTAATGAGCTTTGTGACAGAAGTGATGCAGATGAGCTCTCACGTTTTTTTAAGGCTCCTCTGTCTGCGCTCATCGGAATGCAGAAAGGAACAATATGAAGGGGAAATGAAGCCTCCAAGCTGTGGTTTCATACAGTTTGCAATTTCCTTGTTTTGATATGGTCTACATTGTGGCTTTGGCATGCATCTGCAGAGGATGAGTGCTGGGCAGTTTGAAAAGCATCTAACTGACCATGCTGGTCTGAAGCAGAGCGCCTGGGCTCTGCCCTTTGGGCGTTGTCTGTCCCATATACAGATTCCAACCTCAGGCCTGTCTAGATGGCTGTCTCCAGCAGGATTTCCTTCCCCTTTAGCCTCGAGGACTTCACTCCATAATCACAACCGAGGCACCTGCTTTCAAGGCATCACAACTCTCATACATCATTAGAGCTGAAACAAATACGGGGTCGACAGAAAAGTAATCATTCATTAACATTTTCCAAACAAGTTTACCATCTAGTTACTTATCCCTGGTTCTCCAAAGTGTGGATTTGTTGCTTTTCTCAGTTTAATAAAATACTCACCTTGGCTTCTGGGAAATCATACTGGGCATTCTTCCATATTTATATAATACACAGTATATAAGTTAAGTTAAAGTAAAATTTAAGAGCCAAGTATGTTGATTCTGCAACAGAAAATATTGTCTGAGTGGTAGTCAAAAAGTTACAGCACATGCCACTAAACTTTAACATCCCATGTGGTGATGTTGAAAGCTCCACTTTCTCCCCTTGTTTCCCGTCTCTCTCTTCTCTGTCAACAGTCAAGTAAAGGAAAATATAATATTGTATTGATTCATGAGGCAAAATAATAAATTTTTCTAAAAGTGTTATTTTACTTTCAATAACTTAACTTGCCTGTCAAACCCTTGTTGTATTTCAGTATTATCATTAATTGTGTCACACTGATGTGTTAACTTGGCAACATTAATATGCAAGTCCAAAGATATTTTATGACTTGCAGAAGATATGTGAGATTTTTATGCTCCATCACCTGTGTTCAGTTCTGTTTTGGTTGACACTCCCCCCTCTATTTCACATGTTCTCAGAGCATCAGCCTCCGTACATCATAGCTGTTCTCCCCCGGTACGTGGAGATCCGGACATTTGAGCCGAGGCTGCTGGTGCAAAGTGTGGAGCTGCAGAGGCCTCGCTTCATCACTTCAGCAGGGTGAGTGAGTCCTGCAGGATTTTCTGCATTGTATCCTTGCAAAGGGACATATAGAAAGAATACCTTTTTCTGAACAAACTATAGCACTGATAGATTTAACTGTTTTCTGCATAAGTCAGACCTTTTACATCGTGCTGGCTGCAGTGTTGCACCTCTCAAAGAATTTGAGAATATTGAGTTGTGTATTAGTAACTTTCATAATAACTTATCATATTATAATGACAACATCTTGTTTTAACACCCTTTTTTTTTATAAATCAGGATGAAATGACATGCTGTTATCACAAGAAAGGGTTTCTTGTCAACACAAAATAATTTAATCAAGAAAATATGCCACAATGACATGACAAGAATCTTTTATAATTTGAAAAGGATCTTGTTACATTAAGAAATCTTTAACATTTATAACAAAAAAGGTGTTTCTTTTTGTCATGGTGGCAGCAACACGGTGCAGTACTGCAGTGTATTAGAGTTGAAAGGGGGGGGACTGCAGTGGCTACTGCAGGACTTTCAGTGTAAAGTTACAGATTCAGTAATGAATAGTGGCTTTTTTATGGCTACCATAGTGCTGTAACCTGGCATCACCAGGCTGATTCACAAATGCATATTAGTCTGGAGCAGAGGTGTCAAACTGATCCATGAAAGGGCTTTTCTTCCAGCCAAGGAGCAGCACCCCTGACTCAACTCATTCAACCCTCTGGACTGTCTACACTCAGTCGATTTGTTGAATCAGGTGTGCTCTTAGCTGGTTGCAACAAAAACCACATGGCCCTTTCATGGCCTTTCAGTTTGACACCCCTGGTGTCACCCCAGTCACTCAAATGTGTTTCTGAAAACATTCAGGACCAAAAATAGCCATTAAAGTAACATAATCTTGATTTATATTTCATCAGTGCTTCCTAGTTTGACAGTTTGATCTGAGTTTCGTGAGTTGTGCTGGAAGTCATTCTATCAAACCCATCCTTATTTGAGATAAATGGTTGTTGTGGCCCGGTGAAGGCCACGCTGACTGGAAATCTGTCTGAATGGAAGAGAAACTAGACGTATTTGCAAGAGCACAGGTTTCTGTGCATAGCATTATAACATCATGCACGATTTGCAGCTCTATTTTTCTGGTTTCTACTTTCATGATAGTGATACTGATAATGTCAGTTCCTCATACAAATAAAAACACATTTGTTCCAACCTTTGTTCCTTGTTTCCTCCTCTTATCTTTCACAGGCAAAATATTGTGTATGTTGCCAGCAACCACTTCGTTTGGCGCCTGGTGCCCGTGTCGATTGCCAGCCAGATCCGGCAGCTTCTTCAGGACAAGCAGTTTGAGCTGGCCCTTCAGCTGGCGGTGAGCAGCAGAAGCATTCACTTCAACCATATGTTTTCCTAAAGATTAAATTGGTGCTTAAGCCCAGAGGATGCAACACTACAATCACTTATCTTGATTAGAAGCAGTATGTTGAAATTTGAAATGCTCATGGCTTTGTACTTCACTGCTTATCTAGCTATCTAGCTTTCCAGGGGCATTTT
This sequence comes from Serranus cabrilla, assembly GCA_903364295.1. NCBI lineage: Eukaryota > Metazoa > Chordata > Actinopteri > Perciformes > Serranidae > Serranus > Serranus cabrilla. The sequence continues at coordinate 354,966 of CAFUXE010000138.1, read as the reverse complement.
AAAGAATAAAAAAGGCCATTCATGTTGTTTTCAGATTCCTGGAAAGCTCACATTCTGATAAATAAACTGGAGCTATTTTACTGTGGTGTGATGGATTTTTTGCTTTTCTCTTCTTTTTTTTTCTGCCAGAAGATGAAGGATGATTCAGATGGTGATAAGAAGCAGCAGATACATCACATCCAGAATCTCTACGCCTTCAATCTGTTTTGCCAGAAGAGATTTGATGACTCCATGCAAGTGTTTGCCAAATTGGGCACAGGTACGTCTCTCGTCCCTCCCACTGGACACCTGATGTTCAGGCCAAATTTGTAAGACTATATAACTGAATGAGTTGCAATATTTATTTGTTTTAACTAGGGTTGCTTCCTGGAATATTGACTTGGAATCTTTCCATGGAGAATAATGTGAAACAACAGGAATAAAATAGAAACAGAGGGGTTTATTTACCAAGTCATGTGCAGAAAGATACAAACCTTGTACCAGATATTAAGTGGACATCTATCAATCTAATTATCTGTCTTACACAATAAATCCATTATAGTGTGTGTTTTTTGCTTCAGGCTACTGGCAGCTGGTTAACTGATCTATCATAAACAATAAAACATATTCACTCCAGTAATTTAATCAGAAGTTACATAAAAACATGCAGTTCTTTTTGCTCAGACAGAACATTAGTGTTGTCAGTGCTGCAGGCTGCACATGTGATGGGATAGAGAATGCACTGTGTATGCAGAGGCTTGTCATGATAGCAAATTCCTATTTAATGGGATCCTGATAAATTATCTGTACATGTGATGGAACCGTGTCCTGCTAAAAGCATCGCATGGTTACAATACATTACATTTGGCAAAGATTTTTGAGCTAATTTAATTTAATGCTAGTTTAACTTTGCAGCCCTAGTTTTAACACATGAATGAACACAAGAAAATACTTTCTACTGTTGTTTGTGTTTTAGTCTTAATTCAGGTGAATCTGGTCATAATTTATTCATTTATTCTGCCTTTGTCTTTTCTTGACCTCATTATACATCTGTTGCTTATTTTGTGTTGATGGACAAATTTTTATTCACATATTATGATGTCTCATCATGTTTCCTGCAAGAATTTCTTTTCCGTTCTCTAATGAGCTCTTGATTTTGTGTTTTGTTTTTTTATGGGATATGTGTTGTTTCATATTATAAACTCTGTCTTCAAATCACTTTTCCCTTTTAATCAGAGGCAACTAAACAAACTCATGTATCACACGTGGAATAATAAGTGACAAATTTCCCTCGTGTGTTCTGCAGATCCCACTCATGTGATCGGGCTGTACCCAGACCTGCTCCCATCAGACTACCGCAAACAGCTGCACTATCCCAACCCCCTGCCTACGCTGTCCGGGGCAGAGCTGGAGAAGGCTCATCTCGCTCTCATCGATTACCTCACACAGGTGTGTGTATGATGTGTGATGTTATGAGACCCCGCTATTTAATGTATTCAAGCTTTAAATGAGACTTTACTTCAGAGAGAATAAACAAAAACCCATTCAAAAGTATGCCAGGGATGAGGATCAATATTTGCTATTAATCAAAGATTGAAAAAATAAATAAATAATCCACTTTTTTTCCCCCACACAGAAACGCAGCCACCTTGTCAAACAGCTGAATGACTCTGACCCCTCTACTACATCTCCGCTCATGGAGGGCACACCTACGATCAAAAGCCGCAAGAAACTCCTGCAGATCATTGATACCACCCTGCTGAAATGTTACCTGCATGTAAGGCCCAGACTGTCCTCATTATATTTCTTTAGAAGTGGAGACAATTCAGTAATCGAATATCTAGAAAATAATCGACATTATTATTAATGAATAATACAATTTTTTGTAGTTACAGACTTAAAGTGAATGTCTTGCAGAATAAGCAGAATACAATCTCCAGTAGTTTTTATTTTATGCTGTCATTTGTCAGTAGGCTTGATTTTCTTTCTTACAGTGGATTTTTACATTTTGAGTGAAACACATTTTAATAGAAACATTTTCAAACAGATGTATTCTTATCTTATCTTTTTCCTTTTTTTAATGCCACTTATGTCATTCTTTTTGATCAAAAACCAACCTGCAGTTTTCAGTGAACCCAATGCAAATGTTTATATTTCACGATAAAAGATACATCGGCTTTAATGATCTTGGCGCTTTCCATTTTAGAGCAAAATGGTATGATCACTCATTGAAACTGGCAGCAACACCTGGCAGTTAACTTTGCCTCACGTGAAGCCAAGTGGGTTCTGTGTTAGGCTGCTAATTTACTTTGAAGTAAGGAAAACTGAGTCACAGTTAAAAGTGTGTTTTTGATGATCATCGAGGCAGAGTAGCTGCAGTAATGTGGGTCTGGCGTTTTTTATTCAGGGGCGTAGATGCCTGGGCAACAAAGCAAAACCTTCAATTTGCCAGGCAATCTCTGTGTCAAACCTCATCTATGTTAAGAGACTAACTTGTGCTGGAGTGAGATCACAGATATAAGCATCCAAAGTAAGTTTCTCCACAGTACGGTTTGGCTTTGTGTGAGGTGCTAAACAGTATTTCTGCAGCTCCTTCACTTTTAGACGAGCCAATCCATGTGGCTTCCAGTGAAAATGCCACCAGGTGCTTACCTTTGGAGATGTAATAAACACCATTTAATCAGAGGAACTCCAAGGGCAGATCACAGTGGAGGCTTAACCTCAGAGTGACTGGAGATCCTCTAAAGCATTGTGTGTTTTGGAGTGCCAACACCTGGATTAGATTATTTAAATGATAAACACACTGTGAAGCAGAGAGGATGAACTAATCAGTGAAGTCACCTGCCCCTGAAGTCTTTGGGCAAACCACAACCTGAACTTCAGAGGGGTGAATGGATTAAAATTTGGAAAAGTGTGTTCTATAATCTGCTCATATCCCCCTGACATTTAGACCAACGTGGCCCTTGTGTCCCCCCTTCTTCGCCTGGAAAACAACCACTGCCACATCGAGGAGAGCGAGTACGTCCTGAAGAAAGCCCACAAGTACAGCGAGCTCATTATTCTCTATGAGAAGAAGGGTCTGCACCAGAAAGGTAAGGGCCTGCATGCTGGTCAGCCACCTGTGCTGCAAACCTGATGACTGTTTTTAATTAAACTGTTCAGCCTGTGGTCCTTCACTTACTTTATGTAATTCAGTATGGCTCTCTGGAACAAAAAAATTGTCCATCCCTGATCTAGACTGATAAATAGCACTATAAGTAAAAGAACAAAATACATCTTTTTAAAATAGCAATTTTATCATCAAGCAGATCCGTCAATCATCTGGGTAATGACTCACATTAGAGTTCAATTTTATTCCTCAAAATGTGGTTTATCTGTTGCAGGCCTCGGCATGACAACTGAACACACAACAATAAAACACAGTGAAACATCTGTTTCCAATTTCACTTTCAAATTGGATGTTGAGTTTTGAGTTCAGTATTTAAACTTGATGCCAGACCCATGTCAGCCTTTGTAAGCATCCTCCTCATTACCTTCCAACTCGAATACAAGAGCCATTGTACACTTAATTGTTCTATTATGTTTACATTCAAAAGGCACTAGTCATGTGCTCGTAACTGAGCTGTATTCTGGGTGGAGGGTGGATCAGCTCCGTCAGGCTACATAGTTTATCTCAGAGGAGGTTTCCTGTGTGCGGTCGACTCGTCACCCTCATAGATCAGAGCTGTTCTAGTGTTATTTGGTTTTCTGGCAGTAGATTTTGGGCTGTTCTCGCTGTGAGCGTGGCTGGTTTTAATCTTTCTGCTGCAATTTGTGCTTCTGATGTCATGCTGATCGGGACTGCCCCTCTTTATCTCTTCCAATTCAAACCAGCTGTTCCCATCCACCAACTAAACACTGTTGTATGGACTTCATTCAGTTGCTGTTGGCGGAGGAGTTATGTAATGCAGTCCACACTACAGAGTGGATGACATCCTGCTACTTTCCATCACTAATCTCACATTTACCGCCCTCTCACTTGCCTCCTTTCATTCCCTTTCACCCTGTTTGCCCTCTCACAGCTCTGCAGGTGCTGCTGGATCAGTCCACCAAGGCCAACTCTCCACTGAAGGGCCACGAGCGAACGGTCCAGTACCTCCAAAGACTGGGTAAGGCCAACTCAAGGCTGTTTTAACTTAGAGTGTCAGAGCTGTCATCTCTGCTTGATATGCTGAATTTGTTGGGGGGATGTTGGGAAAGGCTCTGAGAAAACTTTCACCTTGATTGATTGTGGATGTTGGATGAAATATACTATCGTCTGTCACATGCCACGGTCTGCAGTCTTTCAAATGTCTGGCACTGACAAAATGAGAGGGTTTTTGTACCATATGTGTCCGTATTTACTTTGTAACTCATTTGCATCTGTGCAACAGTGATGCCAAGATAAAGTCTTGTACTTAGCAGATACTTGGCAGTTAAAGGTGCTGAGTGTGTTTTTTTGTTAAATGAGAGTTTAAAATGAATTGTGACACTGTGGTGTAATGATTTGGTAATTATAATGTCTCACGTCGAGTGAGCCTATGATGGAGATGATTAGAAGGTATTTTAATACCAGTTGTATAGTGATTGTCGTTTAATGGTGAACTTGGGATAATAACTTTTCGGAGAGTTGCACCTTTGGGTCATTTGCGCTCTATCGGTGCACTGAAAATCCACTAAAATGTTTCTTTTGCTGCTGACAGGCTCAGGTTGTTATTATTTAAGTGTTTGACAACTTTATGGAAAAGACTCCACATAGAAATTAAACGTGTTTATTGTGTAAATTGTGTTTACCCTTCACCTGCTAAGTCTCGCTCAAGTAGAAGTCTTGTTCTTGTTCTTGAGAGGTGACCTGTTGTCAGAATACAACAGTGGAGATTTGAGTGAGAGGGTTGGAGAGAAAAGTGCCAAGAAGACTTTGTTGTGTTGAAATACAGAAAGCTTAACTTAGTGTCTTCCGTGTTGAAACCAGCAAAGCCTTCCACTAGTTGTCCATGAGGACTTGGTTTGAGTCTTTCAACCAATCAGAGGCTGCGTTTTTAACTTGTCACCAATCAGAGGCAGTATACACTTATTTATTTTACCCTGCAACAAACCTTTTTAAATTCCCTTTTATTTTCAATATTCTCTTTCACTCTATAGTCTGACAGTATTAATCAGTCTGGTGGTTAATCATCAACACCCTGAATAGCTGAATATTTAGCTGATTTACAATGTGAAAGTGGCCACACAAGGCTCAGAACAAGACTTCTCCTTAAGCGAGGCTTGGTTAGACACTTTAATTACAGACACGATCATGCAAAAGGAAGAAAAACACTTTTCTCTGCAGGTTCCTTTTATAATGTTCCCAGACACTAATAATGTCAATCTGAGCCTGTAAATGGCAAAAACTACCACTTTTTGTGGCTGTAAATTGATGGTGCGCAATCTTCTCAAATTATAACATTTTTGCTATTTCACAGTTGCTGTGCTCTCACTCCATACTTGACCAATTTAAAAAAAAATTTTGTCCCCATTAGTCACTTAGACAGAAAAACACGGGGGAAATGATTCCGGTTGAAAAAAAAAACCCTTTAAAGTACTTTGCAGAAAAAGCTTTGCATTTGGTCACAAAGAGGATGAGATTTCTTCAGATTTCTTGCTGTAGAAAGAACATGCTGGGAGTGATTTTTGTTTTTGATTCTTCCCATCAGCTTTTCAATGTGTTAAAACGCAACAACAATCCAGTGAACTGCCTGTGAAATAAAACCCAGTGGCAAACAAATATCAAAAGCTCTGTGGAGGCTTTCAGCTTCCTTGGCAGTGCTTCAGTTTGTTAATGGTAGCGATGCATTATACAGCACAATTTTTCTCCTTTCAGCCAACTATAAACAAAAAAAGCCCATTATAACTGGAATGATGGTTTTGGAATAACAGCACAAACAAACCTTCAGAGTAATTTTTTTGGCAGATCTATCAGAAATAAGTTTTCAACATGTGGGCGACTCTTGGTCTTAAACTTATTCAGGTCAAGGCAGCAACATTTTCATACTTATAGTTGAGGATATTACATAAAATCAGTTTTGAACAAGTACTATTTGTTTATGCCTCTACACCGCTCCACACTACAGCAACAAGAAATATTTTGTTGATTAATCTGAGATTGTTTTCATAACTGATTACAGAGTTGTTTGGTCTTTCAATTATTATTATTTTTCGTTACTTACAGTACAAATCCTGAAGATTTTTTGCAGAAAAAAATAGAATTTATTATTAATTCAATTTAATATATGTGCCAATAACTCAAAGTTATTGTTGTAATCGGTTGTCGATGGTAATGTGATGCATGTGCCACCTTGAAAGGACATTTTCAAGCTTACTTCCTCTGTGAAGGTAAACTTACTTCTCTCTTGTATTTACCTCCCAACACAGGAGTGGAGAATTTGGGAATCATCTTTGAGTTTTCTCCCTGGGTGTTGAAGATCTGTCCTGAGGATGGCTTGAAGGTAAAAGATTACACAAAATGTTCAACAAAGGTTTTTATTTTTTTAATCCAATTCCTGAAGGCTTCTCTGCATTTTCCGTTGTGGGTGGCAAAAGTTCTTCAATTTGCAACCTCTTTTTCTGTTGTTGTTTATTTCTTTTAAGACCAAATTTCTCCTCTAATTATCTGGAGTGGTGAATCAGACTGAGCTTGTCTTTAACATTAAAACAAGCCCTCCTGTAGATTTAAAAATCTCTCTTCCTGTGCAGATCTTCACCGAGGACCTGACAGAGGTGGAGACTTTGCCCAGAGACAAGGTGCTGAACTTCCTGAAGGAGGGCTTTAAGGAGCTCGCCATCCCATATTTGGAGCACATCATTTACGTGTGGGACGATAAGGGCCCGGAGTTTCACAATGTGCTGATCCAGCTCTACCTGGAGAGGGTTCAAGGCCTCATGAAACAGTACCTCAACTCACTGCCAGAAGGTACGAGCAAGAGAAGTTAATTTCAGTGAAGATGTTTAAACAAGAACTGAGGGGCTTATTTTTTATCTTCATCCTGACACAGATGTATAATTAGAGGTGCTGACAGACACTTAACATTCAGTCACTTCCACCCGAAGCAAAGCTAGAAAGTAAAGGAAGAACTTTGTAAGTGTAAAACTGTTGTATTTGAGCTGCAGGGAAACATGACCCTTGGGCTTTAATATCTTTCTAATGCCAAAAGAAAGCAATTCTAATTTATCTTAGGATTTCCGTGTGATTACATCACTGCATATGGGTTCAGTTTGCCTTTGCTTACTCCTCCAAATAGTTGTCTCTCATTGCTTTGCAGATAAAGCTGCTGTCAGGACGTATTATGGAGTCCATTCGTCTCTCTCTGTTTGTGCCTTTTAATGATCATCCAGGGACCGTGTATTGAAATGAACCTGCCAGCCAACACGGCTACATTTGCAGGGGTGCTCATTAATGTGCACTCTGTCTGAGGAAAAAAAGCTAATAAAAGCAACTAATTAAATAAATAAATCTGTCCTTTGGGCAGGTTATTGCTTCACATCGCGTCATGAAGCACATTGCACAACACTGTGACTGTGACATTAAGATATTGTTTCTCTCCAATGATTCAGGTTTTATATACATTATTTATAGTTATAGCTCTATCAGTACTATTTTAAGGTTCACCTCAGATGTGCTGTGTTGAGTCTCTTCTGGAGATATCCAGTTTATATGTTTACATCCAGTGTTTCTAACAAACATGTTGAGTGCATTCCCTTCCTCATAAACAAAGCTGTCTTTGTAGATATTTGAAAACCTGCATGCTATTTTTTTTTTAGCTTAAAATGAAAAAATGCTAAAAGCACGTTAGCACCACTGACTGTCCGGTCCAAGAACAAACTAGACTTCTGCACCTCCTTAAGGAGGAGACGGAGACTTTGGCCAATGACAGTTCATTGCAGAGAGAGAGGGCGTTCCCATAGAAAAAAAGTTGCTTTTCAACCATTTGCGTCTACTGCAAGTAACCCACATAAAGAAGACAAATTTATGTTGTTGGATTTAATCATTCCTCATTCCATTTTGTAACTTCTCCTCCTGTTTTTTGTTGATGATCTCTGTTTTATTGCAATGTATTTCATTGTTGTCTGCACTCAATCATTTACACTATTTGAGATGTAACCTAAATTATTGTTATTATAAAGTTATCTATCAATCACATTTTTAATTATTTGCTTAATCATTCTTAAGATATCATGACATTGAAAAAAAATGGCTCATCAAAGTGATTATTTAGTCTGAACCAAAGTTTGAAACTCAAATAAATTTAATTTATTATGATAGAAGACACAAAAAGTTGGAAATATTCACTCTTATAGAAGGTGGAAAAACAGACAAGTTAGCTGATTATCACAACTGCAGACTAACATTCTGTTGATTTACTAATCAATGAATGGACCAAACTTTACAGCTCTAGACTCTATAATCTGTTGTAGGGGTTCCAGCGGTTGCTGCAGGGAAGGAGGAAGGTGATCTGGGAGAGTTTAGGAACAAGCTGCTGTCTTTCCTCGATATTTCTACAAGCTACGAACCAGCCAGACTCATCAGTGACTTTCCCTTTGATGGTAAGAAATGTGGTTTAATCAAGACATCTGTTCTGTTTACTTAACACATACAAAGCGGGATGTCACTTTTATTTCGGGAGAAACTGATATTTAATGCTTTGATCCTTTTGTGATCATATGAAAATATGTCTTAAGCATTTACAGCTCATGAAATGTGTTGTTTTCAATAGATAAATCTGTTGATATTTAAAGTGAAACACAGATTTTATCATCATCAAACCAAGTCAGTTCAAGTCAGTGGTAGAATGTAACTAAGCTCATTTACTGAAGTGATGTGCTTTTTACTTCTAATCCAATACATTTAACAGGAAAATATAAAACTTTTTACTCCACTCGATTGTTTGACAGCAAAAAAAAATGTTGTGATAAACAGAAGGATGATGTGTTCCTTTATGCGTTGAGAAGGTTCTCCTACTTCTTAAGCTAAATAAATATTAAAAACCCTCTTTGATCAGCTGGAAAATGCACTGTCACAAAGCTGAAGCAGGGCTGTTTTTCATTTTTATCTATACAGCTCAATATCACAAATCACAAATTCGCCTCAGGGGGCTTTACGTAACGTTATATAACATGTACCTAAGAAAAAGAAAGTTTTTCATATATTTCCCATTACCTCATGCACATATGTTCTCAGTCACAGAGGAAAGTTTTAGTCAAGTTATACACGTTTAAGCTGAAGGGTGAGACTTGCACCTTTTGACCTTGTTTTCCATCTCCAAGGCCTGCTGGAGGAACGAGCTCTGCTGCTGGGTCGGATGGGTAAACACGAGCAGGCGCTCTTCATCTATGTGCACATCCTGAAGGACACTCGCATGGCTGAAGAGTGAGTACGGCTGCAAATAACACAGGATCCTGCTGAATAACTGGGAGGGAAATGAACACCATCCACCAGTCAAATGTTCGCAAACTACAGCAGTTAATTTGACTAATGATGACGAGATAATTTCTGACTTTAAAAGAGTAAATTGTTCTTTTGGCCAGAAATTATATTTAATTGCAAGCTTGTTTTGCCAGGCCACAAATACATTTTAATGGCCATCATGTGACTAAACGGTGCTGCCCTGATTATGTTGTTACTGTGCTGCTGTGAGCATGTTGGTCAAACATCATACAAATAAGCAGAACTTTGATATTTTGTGGTCATGAATTTCCGTGTGTGCTCTGCAGATACTGTCACAGCCACTACAACAGTCAAGTCGAAGGGAATAAAGATGTAAGTGGCTTCTATGATTTGTTCCTTATTTTGTTCATCTTTCTGGAAAAAAAAAAACAGATTTTGTTGTTTCTTTGTTTTATGACCACTTTTTTCATTTTGTCTGCTCTGCTGCCTTCCGTCAAGTGCCTTTGTGTTTGCAGAAAGTGCAACACAAATATAATGGATTATTTATGGCTCAAGCTTCAGATGTCAGGCACATTGCCAGTCCTACAAACAAACCTTATTTCTCAGAAATGACAACTGACATTGTCTGCCTTGCGTATAAAATGTTGCTCAACTGTTATCAAACAAAAGCATTATGAAAACACTGAAAAATGACTGAATGGGCATCAGATTGGAGGCGGAATCAATGAATCATTGTTGTTCCTGTAAAGGTCAGAGAGAAATGAGATCCCTGTTTAGACACTGAATAGTTGACGCCTGTGTAAAAATAAAATTTTAATAATAAACCTGTTATTATAGGCAGTTTTAAAGGAGTAGTTTGTCACTTTAGGAAAGACACTTTCTCTCTGTATTGCATAGAGATGAAAGACACGTTAGATTTAATGTAGCATAAATGTTGGAAATCAGTGTTCGTAGACAACCTGATCTGAGTTATCGTCCTATTCCAAGATTTATATTTATTTTATGTCGTTTAATCAATATATACACATTTATTTTGTCTTCCGGGATTTAATAAAATAAAATAATTAGTTTATTTTATATCCAAATAAGAACACAAAATGTTGTGAAACATATGTATATGTAAAGGTAGTTGTTTTTTTCTGTCATTATTGTATTGCATGATAATTTGCAGTCCTCTGTGTGTGTTCCTGTTGCTTCATCAGTATAGTGGTATAAAAATGATTCTGATTCAGATAAGTTAAATTCTAACAGCGATATTTGTTCCCTTCAGGTTTATCTGTCTCTGCTGCGAATGTACCTGTCACCTCCTGACGTTCACTGCCTGGGGCCCATTAAGATGGAGCTGTCGGAGCCTCAGGCCAACCTGCAGGCGGCCCTGCACGTCCTGGAGCTGCACCACAGCAAACTGAACACCACCAAGGTAAAGCCGCACTCCCATTCCTCAACGGGGGGATTTAATACTCAATAATAATTCAGTTTTTATCTACTTGAAGTTCAACATATGTTTACTGCATTAAGACTCTGTCAATGTCAAGTAAGCTGTCACAGAAAAGTGCTTAAACTTTTGTGATGCTGCCAAGATCTTCTGACACATGCACAAAATTGTTGCACTTGAATTCAACTTTCCTACTCAGCAGACCCCATCTGGTACTTCAAGCTGCTCATTAAATCAGAAAGCAAAAATTAGTTTCTAATTCAACCCAGGGCTTTATTATTACAAGTTGACTCTTTGCCATCGCTCAGATTTAGTAATCATTGCCAATTCAGACAAGACGTGAAAGGGGAGCTGATAAGAGTCGGCTTGTTTGGGCTGGATTAGAATGAGATGGAATAACATGATTAAAGATGACACGCACTCACACGAAATTAGTCATTTGGCATTTGGTGTGAAATTAAAGCAGCGACTGAACTGAGCGCAACTCGTTTAAAGATTTTATTTAGTTTGTTTTTGGAGCGAGACGAGAGGGGATTGCACAGTCGGGGGTTAATCAGGCTGCTGCTTTTGTGATAGAAAAGATCCAGCAAACCAGAAAAAGATTTCCACCGGGGTGCGGATCTCCCTCGAGAGGCGTCTCCACTGCAATGTGAATGTCTTTGATGAGATTTCTTTCATGAACCTGCTTCGACTACCTGAACCAAGAAGTGAAATAACAAAGAGTTAATTGAATATAAAGCTTGTGACCTATTTTGCTTGTCAAACTTTTATGTCACAATACACTGAATGCTGTCTAGTAAAAAAAGATATCCCTTAAGGAAACACTTTATAAAGCTGTTCTGTGTTTTCACCCCAAGAATGCAAACGGGTATACAAACCAATGAGAGAAAAAAAAAACAAGCATGGTACATTTTCAAAGTCAAGACTGAAGGAAAAAAGTAGGAAAGTATCTTGTACGAAGGGATTTCTTTTAAGTAATATCCAGCTGCAAGAAATCTCACCACACAGTCCACGTCGAGGGAAAACGGTCAATCACCTGATTGTATATTATTTCCTAGAGCAGCTCAGCAACACAGAAACGTCTCCACTGTGTCATTGTAAATATTTTAATATTTATATTGAGCAGGTTTATCAGTTATTTGAGTTGTATCGTCATTGTAAAATGCACCATCACAGACTGTGTTTGTTTTGTGATTTGAAGTGGATGTGATTGTGTGTGAAATGCATCGCTGGTCTGTGCTCAACCACAGACACGTCCAATTTAGAGTCTCTCAGGGGAAACGCTGCAGGTTTATATGAGTGTTCAGGTTTAGAGCCAGCAGCCTGGAAGTTCTCCATCTTGTGTTTCTGTGCCACTCTGCCTCCCTGCACGCCCTCATTGACTTTAACGGCACCCTGCTTTCATTTCCCCTGGCCTCGCTCCCAGACTCTGCCTCGCCAAGAGAGCAGAAAGGCGACAAGACAAGACTGTACAAAACTTCCAGAAAAACTTCCAACAATTTCTTTTGTAGAGCTGCAACTAAAGATTTATTTTCATTCTCAAGGAGCCTGTCAATATGTTCTTACAAATAATCAAGTTATCATTCAGTCTATTAAACTCCATTAAAAGTAAAATGGCAAATTCTTAAACTTAAGAACCTGGAAGCAGCAAATGTTGGATGTTTGTGTTCATTGAAACTCACACAAATTCTAGTCTCACACAAATTCTAGTCTCCAAACTTTTACAGTTTATTAACTTGTAGTTGGCAGCCAGTGGGACCTCCCAGGCCGGTCATTGAGCTTATAAGAACCTCCAAATGAGCTACAGGGTCCGGCTCCTTGTTCAACAGCACTTGAGCACAAAAGATGTCAAGGAGAAGGAATTTTCATTAAAGTTCTGCAGCTTTCCAGTAACAGAGCTGCATCCTGAACATTAAGGTTGCTGCAGCCGGATCCTGCTGCTTGTTCTGGTAAAACATCCACAAAATGTGACTGAAGGCTCACAAACTGTTTTTCTTGTGTGGTGAAAACATTAGAGAAAATAGTAACTGGTGGTAGCAGCAAGGTACAACTGTCAGAAAGGCCACGTCGTGTTAAATTATAAAACTGTAAAGCATGCTATTTGCAGTACATACGGATATATGCCTGCAGTGTTGGTGTAGTTACATCGCTGTGCATGAAAGCGGTTTGGATCTCTTTTTATTTGAGTTGTGTGAGGTACTTATCTGTACCATGTCAGGGTATTACCTACAATAGATGGCGTTCAACTCGTCCCTAGTTTGGTGAGGCAGGCAGGAATACCTACACAGAAGCCAAACAATGTACTGCTGTGGACGAGGCTTCTCCGAGAGGGGGAAATTAATTTAATGTCATCACTTTGGAATGATTAATGAGTTGCATTCAATTTATAATAATAAATGAATGTTGAAATGACTCTATTAGACTATTCAGAGTCTTTATTACTGCTCCTTCTTCATTAATTTCAGCAACTGCATTTCAGCACAGAATGAAGATAACCGCCTCTTACATCTGAATTATACTTTCAAATTACTGTAATTTGCTTCTGATTTCCTCCCTCCAGTCCTCAAAGTGTAATAGATATATACATTTTGAAAAAGCACACACTAATGCTCGGTAACTGGTTAACAGTGTTTAACAAGCCAACATGTTTTTGTTTTTCCAGGCCATCAATTTGCTCCCAGCAAACACTCAGATCCGAGAGATCCGGGTCTTCCTGGAGAGCGTTCTGGAAGAGAAAGCACAGAGGAAACGCTGCAACCAGGTGCTGAAGAGTCTACTGCAGGCCGAGTTTCTCCGGGTGAGTCCTGGAGAATTTGTTTACATGATGGTTCATGCAAATAAATTAAAATGTCTGTTGTAACATCTAATGTAGTTTACCTTTCACATGACTGATGGTTGTGTAACGTCAAAGAAAACCCTTTAGATTAGAAGTGATTCTTGATTTCTAACCAGGAGTCAGGGCCTCTGTCTTTCTTATTAACATATATGAAACTTAATTGATCCACTCAGAGTAACAGTATGTTTTATGAACATCTTTCTGAAGTCAGAGAGCAGGGTCAGTTTCAAAACTGCTTCTCTTCATCTGAGAGAGATTCAGTTCATTTCCAAGGACACTTCAGCCCAGTAGGTGTGTGCATATGTGACACCAAAACCTTCACGTTGAAGGACACGTTTTCAGAGCCATATGTCCATTCAAATGTTAACCATTAGAGAGGAATTTGAAGATTTGATACATTTGGCAATAAACTATACAGCAATCTGTAACTCCTGTAAATGCACCTTTTCACGAGTTTAAATAAAAAGTCTAAGACTTTGCACAGAAAGGTGTATTTCTCTCAGGTTTTGCCTACAAATTTGTTAAAATCCTTTTAAGTGTCATGTGACCATTGTGTGCCTGGGGCTGCTCACAATACAAGGCCAGTCTAAAATGTGCAGCTTTATCACATAATGCAGTGCCACAGATGTTGTAGGTTTTTAGGTAACATGTAGTCATGTAGACATCTCCAGACTGCTGTATATAATGTTGTAATTGTCATAAACAGTCCCAGGGAGGCTCATTTACATACTTTCCCCATCAGGGTCATCAGTGCACTTTGGAGATGTGTTCTCGTAAAGGATGAATCCTGCAGACCAGACAATGCAAATTTGTTGACCTAGTAATGTGAAAGTTAGAGTTCAAAGTGCATAATAAATGTATTTTTTGAAGATGAAACTGCACATTTTAAAGTGGCCTTTTATTGTAACCAGCGATGGCACATCTGTGTAATTATCAGGCTGTAATCAACATCTTGTGTGCTCACTAACACAGATTTAACAAATTACAACTGTACACAAAGTTTGAGAGAAACGAGCCCTTTGTGTGCATAGAAATAGTTCAGTGTAATTTCTAGATGATGTAATTCAGAAGCAAATGTTTGTGGAAACTCCAACACATAGGATGTGATGTGCACAACATTAGTGTCAGTAGTGACAGCCACCCTTGTGAAACAGATAAAAGAGCACCATTTAAATGAACCCATCAACAGAAAATCAGATATGTTGCAGTTGTGCTGTGCTCCCAGCCTTTAGTACAAAGCAGTGTCAACTATTGCCTCCAGTCACAGGTTGCATGTCTATTAGTTGAAAGCAGTTCAATTGAATATTGATTTTTCCTGTCAGATTGAAGTGCAGCTTAAATTAAACTGCATTTTATCTGCTCTGTAAAACACATGTCCTCTGTTGTCCTCTGAGAAAAAAAGTAATCAACTGTTCGCTTTCTGTCTGACAGAGAGCTTGTTTACATCAAAGTCATTTGCAGAAACATCACCGCTCAAAATGACAAACAACAAGCGCATTAGCTTTTCTGCTCAAGCCTTCTTCTTATCTAACTTCTTTTTCCTTCATCTTGTCTTTTAACTTGTAATCCAAGGAATGGTGCACTCCTAACATCAGTTCTGCAGGATAGACATTTATTTAGCCGCTGAGCTGCAGCACGTTCAACAGCATGTAAATGTTCCTGCAAATGTCAATTCAGTCCGTTTAGATGCTGGTGAGGTCGTTACTCTTCAATACCGCTGCTCACAACACCCTATCTGCCTGTCACTTATAAGTCTGTTTACTTTTTCTGAATTCATTTTTAATCTGGTATTTTTCCCCTTCATTTTAATAATATAAACATAGAAGTTTGAAAATTTACTTTTTGGGATAACTCTCTGGTGGAATTAAAATTTTAGAGGCTTGAAGAAATATAGTGTACAGTATTTCACAACAAATAGTATACATAGCCAAATAAATAAAAACATTTTTGCTTTATTATTTTCTTTTCCTGTACCATCTCTTAACCCCAATTATAAGACTTCATTGTGGGGGTAAGTCCCCGAGGTCAGGAAGTACCCTCCTACTCCAGAGTCCTCAGTGTTGATTAACAACCTAAAAGTGGGAAATTGAGATGATGAAGCTGAAGTGAGGTCCTTTCTCAGTAGTTATATATATAATAGTCATATATTGAATTTTAGTAACAAGGGGTTTTAGGATTAGAGAAGGTTTTTTTTTACCTTGTAATCTAGCTCACAGGTAATCTGCCACAAAAACAGCTGATTTACCGTGACGTCTGTCTTGGCACGTTTTCTGTTCTCAGGTACAAGAGGAGAGAATCTTCCACCAACAGGTGAAATGCGTCATCACAGAGGAAAAGACCTGCAGAGTCTGCAAGAAGAAAATAGGAAACAGGTAAAAGGATCTGTTTGAAAATATGCACTTTTTTAGATTAGATTGAATTGGTCAATCATATATTTCGACAGTAATCAAGGTCAATTCCAATATATTTTCCCACACACAAAAGTTCTGCAAGTATGTGCAAGCCTTCATGAAAACCCACTTGTTTTTCTTGTGTTTATACATGTCTGCCTCTTGAAAAAGTGGGCAGATTTAGTTTTCTCGCATTGTGTAGAGTTATTGAGGTTTATCATCAAAATCCTCAATAAACTGACACCACCAGCAACAGCATCTTCCATTCTGCATCTTTTATCTCTTTTTATTGGATTCTTTTGTCTGCACTTTTTGGTTTTTATTAACTTGAGCCCTGAGCTGCTGTTAATTTCACACCCTGTTCATTTTGAGTTCACTCTTCTAAATTTTAATTAAATGCCTGTTTATCTGCTGTGATGCAGTGAGCAATAACCCTGCCAACAGTAAAGCACTCTCTGTTTGTTTATCTTTTGTCTTCCAGTGCGTTTGCCAGGTATCCTAACGGCGTGGTGGTGCATTACTTCTGCTGCAAGGACCGCAACGTGTGTCCCACCGAGCAGTAACGGCTCCACCTGACGACGACTGTTTACTAATTAATAACCCCCCCTCCCACTCAATGCTCGGACATCTTTGAACTGGAAATGCATCAGAAGGTTGGAGGTTAATTTCCAGGCTGTTGACTCGGATGCTCGTATCCAAAGCACCTTACAGAAGTAGGAGTGCAGACATTTTTTAACCTGAGTTAACCTCGGGTGCAGTTGTTCTCCCTGCTGAGCAGAACAAGACCTCCCTCTGAAATCTAAGGTTGAGACTTTCTTTCTCTCTGTGCATGAAGAGACCGGAGGAATGTCCGGGTCGCTCAACAGGAGGGGAGAAATAAAGAGAAAGAGGGAGGTAGAGTCTGACATTTGAAAAGCATGTGTCACTGTAACGCTAGAAGGGATTCACTTCCCTTCACGTCGCCTCTGAAGAAAAATGGGCGCTATTGACAAGACGCCCGGAGGAAGCGAGTGCTCGTTCTCACCAGGAGATGATTACAAGCCTTTTGGTTTTTATTTTTATTTCTTCTCTCTTCCTGCCTCTCACTGTCTCCCGCCCCTCCTGTAACACTGTGTGAGGCCTCAAACTCCGCTTGATACGCCATATTCGCTCTGCAGGAGTACAGTTAAATGCCTTTTTGTGACTCTGAAGATTGTACTTACAGTGAAGTCAGATGTCCGTCATTTTTTGTTAGCATGTGCCGGTACTGACTAAGCATTCGTCTTACACTGTGTTCGACATTTTAGTTTTTTTATTTAACATTTGAGGCGACTTCTCCGACTAACAATAATCATAGCAATTTTATTTTCATAATTTTCCGCCTTTTCAGTGTGAGAATGATTTCAACTTGACATCATCTCTTTATTGCATTTTTCCTCATCCGTCTTTGTATTCACTCACTTTTCTCTCTCAGACTTTCACAGTTCATGAAGGAGAACTCCCTTAATGTGAGACTATGTAACTTTTGAACAGCTGCCGAGGTGTTAACAAGTGTTAATTAGAGAATAATCACACAGAATTTCCCAGCTGATTTAAAGTCCCAGTGAAGTCAGATCATCTTTATCTTCTGTACTGTGACGTATTCCCAAGTGAAACTGAATACTTCAGCTGTGTACAATTTCAAGAGGGAATTGCGTCACATCTTTTGCATTTGCATTAAAAAATGGGCAGGCGTAGAGTTTAGCTCGATACAGAGCTACAGAGGCATGTTGGCTTATGCACACCTCCCTCACTTGTGGTTAGATCAGGAGGAGAACCAGGAGAGATAAAAGGAAAACTGTGGACACACGATCCTGATCTCCCTCCATGCTGCCAAGTCTGCTGTCATCCAGCAGCAGCGTTGTTCATATGCATGCACTGCCTGCGCCTCTCTGTATGAAAATAAGCAAAGATTTCCTGAATGAATTAGACCTCAGCCACATTGTTACATTAGAAGCAGTTTAAACTACATTTCCAAGTGTTTATTTATCTGCCTGGACAGATTTTGTCACCGTGTTCGAATCAGAGCCTTTGGTGCTGCTTTTCCTAACTAACGAACATTTGTGTCGCTGTAAGCGGCAGACTATTACTTATTAAACATTTATAGGACGTGTTTCCATCCACCCTTTTTTATGCCCATTTTCAATTTGCGCATGTATGAAATAGCCAAAAATCTTGCCGTATCACCCAAAAAAGCAAAGTGTGACAAAGTGCAATGGACACAGATTTAGGGATAACATTGTTTTCTGCAACTAGTTCAGCAGGTCCTCTTTTAATTTTGTACAATGCTTATCATCTAAAAAAAGAAACAACCGTTCATCCACATTCGTTTTGCAGACTTTCTCAGAATTCTGTTACAATTTTCACGAAAACCTGGCTCAAGACTAAATGATTGGTCGAGAAAATAAAGCAGCAGGTAAATTGATAATAAAAGTAATTGTTCGTTGCAGCCCTAAATCGTTGTGTCAGAGTCGCAAAAGTGGAGATGAGTCTCTAAACATTAGCTACTATTAGCTACTGGTCACATTAGAGCTAATCAGACTGTGTGTTGAACTGAGCAAAAGTGCATTTTATTGCTTACGATTGACCTTTAGTTGGTTGTTCCTTCTATCAAAAGTTATACAGTCTCACTCTGAGGAAGATATCAAAGTTACGTACAGCACTTTAAAGTGGATGGATGTTTGTTGATCGTCACATCACTCGTCTGCGTGACAAAAAACTGGAAGTTGTGATGTGGAAGAAATGATTGATTTGTGCGTTTTAAAGGCAATATAGATATAAGATGTGTTTGTTTACCGTCCGCCTGGGAGGTAACTCGAGAAGAAGGACTCCCCACTTAACTGAGAATAAAATACAAGCAATGAATGTATGTTTTCAACCAGAGTCCACGGTGTCGTCGCTCACGTTCACTCATGACACTTACATTTGTGTTTTTAACCACTAAGTCCTGCATCATGTTTAAGTTTGGCACAAGTTGTAGCTTTACCTTCATCTCCTGCTCCTTAAACACTTCCTCCTCTTCTGCTCCTTGAAGGTTTGCACACATTCTCTGCTAAGACTGTTTCTTTTCAGTGGGAGCATCTGTCCCGCTGTGTGTTTACTGTAGAAAGACTGAGTTACATTTCTCCTTGAAGCTCTGAGACTCTGAAGGGTGACCCAGCAGGAGCCACCTGTCTGTCTGTCTGTCTGTCTGTTGGCTTTAATCAGTAATAAAGAAACATTTCCACTCATCTTTGCATCTGTGTGATATCACACCGTCTGACAGATGAATGCACTGGTGCAGCTGGTATTATACACGTTATTCTTCAGTACAAGTCAGTGATTGTTGTTTGATCTCAGTGTTCGTAAAACCCCAAATCAATGCAGTCAGTGTGAAAATAAATATTACTAAATTACCAGTCAATTTTATGCAATCTCAGTTAATTATTTACTAATATTTTTAAATATTAACACAGGTAAATTTAAGTTTTATGTCATAAATGTAACCTCCAATGTTTTAATTTTGTCTCCATGAAAATTTGAATCATGCTGACTTTTAAATATGCAATGTAAAGGTATTATAAAATTGTCTCAATTTTAATACTATTTTTTTTTATCATAGGTAAAAAAAAATGTACATACTAATAATTTTAAATTATTCTAATAATGACCTATTGTTTTTTAGTTTTGACATGTTGAGTCAAACATGTTGCATTTTCATCTTTATTTTTTCTTAGTCAGAAATGTTTACTTCGTATCATTTTCTCATCATAGTTGTTTTTAAATGATTTAATATTCCTACAACTTTCAGGAGCCTGTTTACATGTGCAGACTGGATTTGAAATGAATTAAAATAAATATAAGAGAAGAGCATTAATAAATTATTATTACATTATTTTCTGTTAAATGTAAAAAAAAGAGTAAAAAGTAAAACATATGACGCTAAAGATTAAAGCACTTCCTCTTCCTGTAAGTGAATAAGAGCGTCTGCACTCCAGTTATCTGCTCACGGACACTCAGCGTCCTCGTCCCTCATCTGGAAGTCGTTTCCCCAGATAGACCCATTATCCTCGGGGCTGAGGCAGCGGAGAATACCCACACTTTAACTCGTCCCGCTAATGGACTTCCTACACTGAGCCGAGCCAGCTGGAGTAACAGAATCACAACAGGCCGACTGCTCAGCAACGCAGTTAGTCACACACACACACACACACACACACACTGAGAGCGAGTTCTGCCAACTGCTCTCTGCACCGGGCCTCGGCTGGATCCTGATGACTCTGTCGTCTGGGCAGAATCGGGCCCGAGGAACCAGAACCAGCAGAATCTGCTGATAATCAGTGAAGCACACGTACTCCGACAGGATCGTACAAACGTCCCCTGTGACTTTGAAAAAGCCACGAGGCTGCGAGAAACACTGAATAATTCATCATGCTCCAAATTATTGTAGCTCTCTTTCTGCGTGTGTGTATGAATGAATCAGGGAGTGTGTGTGTCTGTGTGTGTGTGTGCTTTTACTGGGATGCTGTAATGTCTTGGAATGGTGCACCAGTGTGCAAATGGAAAAGCCGTTCCAGTTGGACGCAGTGAGGCCAGCAGGCGAGAGGTTGCCCAGTTTAAGTCTGTGTTCTGCAGAGCTGGCAGAGAGAGACGACCTCCTCTGGCTTTTAACGACGACGTGTTTGTGTAAATACTCAGCAAATTATGACGATGACGATGTGATGAGTGATTGTAATGTGCCTCCATCTGGTTTTTGTTTTGTTTGTTTTTGCTCTTCTGGCTTTGTTGTCGGTCTACCACTCTGAAACATTTTGGGGTTTTAGTGACACTTTTTTGACAATTAATGGAGTGATTGGCATGAAATTTTGTACAGACATTGGTGGTTCCCACACGATAAATTGAGTTTTCCTCCTCTCTTCACCATGAGGTTCATATTTGTGGCTTTGACTTGAAATTTCTCAACATTTACTGGACGGTTTGTCCCAGATTTTGGTTCAGACATTTCCATTCTACAAATATTTGGTCTCCTGACTTTTCATCTTGCACGGTTCAAATTTTAACTTGTCCAATACTTTTATCACCAAATACCTGCAGAACCTATAACAGTGATAATAATAACACGTTAAAATTATATCGCACTTCTCTGGGTACTAAAGGAGGCCTTACAGTAGAACAACACAAAGAAGAGGGAGACGAACACTGTCATTGTCAGTGTTTGGAGGCAGATTTGAAGAGAGTGAAGAGTCAACAAAAACTGACCTTTTGTTCAGCAACTCCACTTTCAGTGATGACAAGGAAACAGTAACATATCCTGAATACTCATTTTTCTGTGTCTTTCACGCCAGAAACATAACTCTGACATCGTCCTGGCTGTTGTCATGTGGCAGGTGCACTAACTGTTCAACTTTTTTATAAAAAATGTTAGCGTTATAGAACAAATAAAACAAGAAGAAGGACACTCATGCAGTGCCGCCCTCTGCCAATGACAGGCTTTAATCTACAGTGTTCAGAAAAGCAGAAGATAAATTGTACATCCACCCTGTGTTCTTTCTTGGCCCACATCCTTCTACGACGTTTCATGAAAATCTGGCCAGTAGTTTTTCTCTAAACCTGCTGACAAACAAAGTGATCACTTGACTGTATTCAGAATACCTCCAACTGTAACTGCAAAGTAATACAGTTTCTCAAATTTTGTATTTTAGAAAGATCCTGTTTCTTACATCCCTGATATGTAACTCCAGTGTAGCTGCAGTGGAAAAAACGACTCACTTCACATCGATTACTAAGCATGAGAAGAAAGAGAAACACAAAATGGACAAACTCCTGTGAGTTTGTAATGTAAATGTGGTAAACATTAACCTGCAGAACATCAGCGCGTCCACATGACTGTGGACTCTTTGTCTGGTTTTTCCAACACTGACGCTCACAGTTTGAGGATTGTAGCAAAGCTTTTCTTTCCTGCAACTTATTTTTCTGCTGACTGTGCTTTATACAATTAGAGACTTATTATAACACACACACACACACACACACACACTGACAGCTGGCTGCCTGCTAATCCACTGCAGGAGTAGAAGTGTATTAACACGTATTTATATATGAAGTAGGAGCTCTGGATCATAGAAACATGTTTCCCTGCGAGTCTTTTGCTGTATTTGTCATTAGATTATGAAAAATGTTTTTTTTATGTCATTAAGATAAGATCATCATCTGTTTTATTATGTCAGAGATGTGTATTTAGTAGGTGTGTGTGTGTGTGTGAAGGCAGCGCCTGCCTCTTTCTTTCCTCTTAATCCTCCATGTGCCTTGTGACAACACGGCCTCCAGCGGCTCCCGGTCGGCTCTGTCGGCTGTCTGCGGCACTAATCTACCTGGCAGTGCAGCTTTCTCTCCATCTTTCATACTCGGAGAGTGCGTTTATCTCCAAAAACAAATAGATTTTCAAACTTGAGCAAATATGTGTTCATGGTTTGTGTGTGTGTGGCGGCTCAGGTGAGTGATGGGTGTGGTTCAAACCAGGACACGAGAGTTAGTGACGGCGTTTGTTCATATATCTGGTTTGTGTACTTTCCTGCTCAGAAGTTTCTGCATCCTGCAGCTCCACCCGTCTGGTATGTCTTGCATGATACAAACCACAAATGTTGCTTTGTTCCAGCAGACGTCACTTGGAAAAAAGCTGTATCTGCTGACTGATTAAGAAAACAGTCGCACTTATTTTAGGTTGTACAGTAACTTAAAGAGAGAACACGGCATGCAAAGAACAGCCGGCAGTGAGGAGATGTTTTTATGTGTGATGTTTATCTTTTTGTTGCTGGTAACTGGCCAGAAGTAGAAGGTGTCAGGTCGGATTGAGCTATTTATAGTACAGATATGTTGGAGTTTAGTGTGAAATATGAAAAATATGGAGTATGTGTCAGACTGTCAGAACCAACAACCAGAAACTTCACATTTTGCAGCGATGTTCAGCAGTAATACAGGGATCAAATGTACCATTGAAGAGACAAAGACGACATTTTTTAAACCCCTAGTAGCCACTATAAACTCCAGACAAGACTCTCCATGTATTCAGTGATAAACCAAAGCATGATTTATAACTATATACGTGCAAAACACCCAAGATTCTTGTGTAAACAAACGTGATGTGATTTGTTTATTTGCTTCCTGTGGACAAAGCCAGGCGAACAGTTTCTACCTATTTTCAGTCGTTATGCTAAGCTAAGCTAACATACCCCTCAGCTAACTCTCAGCATGAAAGCAAATAAGCAAAATGCCAAAAAGTTTTTTCAAGACTTTCTTTGAGACTTGAATACAAAAACCCTCATTCACCATGAAAAGTCATTTTGTCTTTTTCAAAAAAAGATAATTCGCTTAACAGGAGATGGAAACATTTTTTCCGAATAACTTCTGATGTATTGAACGTTTAACTCACATGACTGATCAGCTGTTTCCGCTCTCACATGGAATAACTACTATAAGTTGCCCAGTTGAATCCAGTTCCTGAAGACTTCTCCCTGTTTTCTCGCCGTTGTCCAAAGTTGTCTGATTAGCAAACTCTTTTTTTGTGCACAATCTCTTCTTCTTCTACTGTTTGCTGATAGATTATCCTATTATGCATCACACTGCCATCAACTGACCAAAGTACATTTATGCAGCTTTGTTTATTTGCTCTAAACCAGTTGATGGAAACGTCCCTAATTTGCGTTTTCTTTAATGCAACATTTCAAAATGTTGTTTTAACTTTAACGGAAACACAGCTCGTGGTGTTCCCAGTCATCTCGATCTACCGTGTGTCAGACTTGCTCATCAGTATTTTCTGCCTCCGTGTCCTTCTCCAGTTTGTCCATGTACTCGTATGATATAAGACCCCTGTGGACGTTGCCCATGTGTTGGCACCAGCAGCACCAGTTTATTGGCTGATATCAGCGACCTTCAGCCCTTCCCCCCTTGCTGCTATCTTCTCACTCACCAACCTGCTCGTTCAGGTGGATGTTTAATGTTACTCACAGTATTCTGGTGTAGCACGTCAGCAGGCCGGGCATCGGGGTCCAACATGTGCAGCTATACAGGAAAACAGGCTGTACACTCACACAAAAGGAGCTGAACTTTATGTGTCGGGGGAGGTTGGATTTCCCCCAAAAATGAGTCATACTGTTCAGAGAAACCAAATACTGATAAAGACCTGATAGCAAAACTATGCAGTGAAAATGAGGCTTTGATTGGTGGCTGAACATTCAGCAATTTACTCATGAAGACTTGAGACTCGCCCACAACTGTGTGTGTGTTTGCAGCAAACTGAGCTTCACTACAAGAATATTTTGGGTCGTTTCTGTCGAGGGTTTTTTTCTTCCTGCTGCGCAAACTTTTGATCATTGAAGTGACTGTAAGTGTAAAATCTGCTGCTGAGGGAACAATAAAGTTTTACAGCCCTCTGAAGCCTACAGGGAGGGCTTCATGCTTAGAAAAAAAACATTTCTGTGTGAGTTTAGACCTGGAACATGTTCTGATGTAAAGAGAATTAAGTTGACTCACCAAAGCTGCTTATTGTTAACAGTCCCCTCTGGTCTGCAGTGAAGCAGCATGGGAAACCTGTTCTGTCCACATCAGGACAGAAGCTCGGATAAATCCTGCAGCTGTGTGTGTGTGTGTGTGTGTG
>CAFUXE010000138.1:304085-329636 GCA_903364295.1 Serranus cabrilla | reverse complement strand
GGTAAACACACACACACACACACACACAGAAAATATAAGCCTTTTATCCTCTTCTCCCCTTTTCCTTTTACCTCCTCTTAGAGACCCTCACGGTGGTAGAGATTGTTGCTCACACTGACCAATATGTTTCCATTGACAGCCGCTTTCTTCTGCAGGTTTTTGGAATGGAAACACCCCCTCAGCCTGAGCAGGAAGCAGCGATGGAGGTTATCACATAACCTGAGTCACCGTAAGCTGTGCTAAGTTTGGAAATCACAGCACAGAATAAACCGATGTGCTAGTTTGGAGCCAAAAGTCACACAGTAACACAACAGACGAGCTGAACGAGGTAAAATAGCTGTTTTTGTCAATGGAGTCTGGTGGCTTTGAAGAAAGCACAGACAGCAGCTTCAGTGGCCTGTTGCTGTCTGAAGACAAGCGAAAGTGGGAAAAAAATGTTCTTAATGTTGTTTTTTTCCATACAATTCAGGGCCGGGTCGCGGGGGCAGCAGGATAGGGAAGATATTCCCGCTCCCTTGTAATGTTTTCCAGGGACTCGAGGCTTTCCCAGCCGGTCCTGCAGGGTTTGGATCTACCTCCTACCAGTTGGACGTTGCCTAAGTCTACTCTAAGTCTGAGCCCAGCCGCCCTGCAGAGGAAGCTTTCTCTGGCTGCTCATATCTGCGATCTCATTCTGTTCGATCACCACACACACAAAGCTTTTCACCACAGGCCGAGGTTGGATTGTATCACTGCTGACGCCGCATCAATCTCACGCTCAGTTTTACCCTCACTCTTGAAACAGAACCCAGATACTTGAACGCCTTTGCTTGGGGCAGAAAAATATAAAAACCTCCAAAAATTAGGTAAAAAAATTACTTATGGACACGCCCTTTAAAGGCATATTATGCAGGAATCTTCGCTAAACATAAAATTCAATCCTGGTTAAACTAAAGCGAACACAAACCCCAGATTTATAGAAGCTTTGTCCACTTCACATTTCATTTCATCGCTACATTTGAACTTTTTTGTCATTGTGTCAGTTATTTTCTTAGCTTTGTGCCCGACACAAAAAATAACAACGATCGAGGATCAGACACTGCATCCTTGATTCAAAGGAGCTAAAATAAATTGAATAACCTCTTGTGTTTGATTTTTAGATTCTGACCATCTGGAAGACCAGGCATGAGAAACATTCTGCAGATTTTCTGATTAAACTGGAGTTATAACAGGCCACATTTCAGTCCCAGATCCCACCCAGTATGTTTAACTGTGGAAAATATCCCATTTTGTTCCATTTTTTTTCACTGCCGACATGGGAATGTGGAGCTTTGTCTTTCCATGAGTCTCAGGAGACGCTTGTTGACACAACGCTGCTGGAAACGCTGCACGCCGCCTCGTTTCCTCTCTTGCACCCAGTAATCTTGCCAGTGTAGAGCTCCGGGTCCAGATCCTGTGAGTGTGCAGGATTCCCCCACAGAGCTGCCAGTACCAACACCTCGCCATGACGGCAGTGTGCCGCCACCGCTGTTATCCTTCCCCTTGTCTGAATGTGCAGAGACTTTTCCTCTCAGCTTTGGGGCGTCACTGTCTTTCCCAAAGATAACAGTGACAGCAGCGCCGCGAGAGGCGCAGCTCTGTCCGTACGAATGAAGACAAATATCTCCCAGCCTTGAGCCAGATGTGGCTCTGACCCCCGTGACCTTCCCTTTCCACACACACAGGCTGGATGCTGACGGCCTCTCCATGACGGGATGGAAGAGAGGGAATAGCAGCTTACATGTATAATGAGATTAACCTCCAAGTGCGAGGCTTCAGAGAGACGGCAGACACAGAGGATAGACCTCCGCCTGCAGCCGGATTTCTACACTGCATTTACATGTGAGGATTAAAATAAAAGGCTCTTCTTTGTACACATTGTTTGATATAAAATCCAACCAGCAGCAGTTTAACATTATTATTTAGCGATGCAGCTTTCATTTCTCGGTTTATTGGTGTAACACTAATTTTATTCCTGAAGAGAACTGGCAGCAAAATGTCACATCAATATGTTTGTAGCAGCCAGAGTTTGATATAAAAGGAAATCTGAAACAGTAAAGGTCAGTTTTTGAACACATCCGCTCCATCTGCAGTGTATGAGGATGTGTTTTTATCCTGTTATCCTTTACTTTGTATAATGTTATTTTCACTTTTTGTTCTGTCTTTTCATGACGGGTATTTCTCCATAATCACATTTTTATTACTTTTAATTACATTCTACAGTTCAGTGTATTGCACAATTGTTTCTCTTTTATTTGGCTAAATTTTCTGCTTTTATTTATTTTATTTTTTAAATGTCAAAATCAAAGAGATTTTCAGTATTTGCACCAACATTTAATATCTATTTAATATTTACATCTATTATAATGTTATTTATTATTTCAATATATTTATTTCTGTTTATTTCTGTTTAAATGTTTTTTTATTTGCATATGCTAGTATATAGATATGGTTATGTACCATTTATTTCTTTAAAATCTATTAAAGAGAAATAAATGCTCACTTCTTTTAAACACACCAGTTTATTTTATTATTATTTTAAACAATGTAGGCTAAATACAGCAGGTAAAATTAGGAATTAAAATAAATGTTCAACAGGAACCAATTACAGTAAAAATGTCTCATTTAGTCTTTTACTTACATGATTTTAATACATTTTTTATACATATTTAATGAGCATTGTTGGAGGGAGATCCAGGTTTTTTACAACTTCTTTGCAATTAAAAAAAATTGAATTTGAAAAATAATTGCCTGACTGCATCACAGCTGCAGATGGACTCTCTCTCTCTCTCTCCATATGTATTGATTCCCTGCACTCAGTGCTGCTGCTCTCCAGCTGACTCTGGATCAGGTTTCTTTAGGATTCTGATGAGGGAAAACTCGGCATTCCTATTTCCTGATGTTGTGGTGGCGACTCCAGCTGTGTGCACGCCTCACACACACACACACACAAACACACACAGAGTCTATAGCTGTTAGGTGGGGTTGGATGAGCTCATACTGTGGGCTGTTTAAATGTTTCTTCTACCAGAATAAGATGAGAATATTTCAGCCTCCTCAGCTCTGTTTTGCCTCTGGGGTGTTACTGCTCTGCTCTGATTTCTCTGCTGGTCTGTGCAGCCGTTTAAAGGCCGTTATGGATTTTCGGAGAGAGGTCCTCTCAGTCTAATGTATTCTGACATTTTTTTAACGCCTCTGATTTATTCGTATGCTGAATAAGTCATAGTTGCAGAGGTCATCTGTGCAAATCCAGAATTAACTCAGGAGCAGCTGAATATTCATGACGCTGGTGTTCAAAGCCTGCACAGCCTTCTGTTTTTTACTTCATGATCAATTCAGCTGCTTAATATGCTCGCTATGAGCTCCAGGCTCTTAATTTAAATGTGTAATTAAAATGCATAGGCAGAATAATGAGTCTTCTTATACAGTGGGGATAAATAAGTTGCAGATTTCATTTAGATTCTGGCTGCAGGGGAGCAGTGTGGAGGAGATTAAAGGGTCAGTTTACTGAAACGAACAGATTTTCTCATCCACTTTTTGTAGAATATTGCCATGCAGGTTGTTTAAGTTTATTTAGTCCAGATTGTAATGTTCGTTTTCATTTAATACAAAAAAAAGCTCCCTATGAGAACTGTTCAGTGAAGCTCAGGGTAACGGGGACACTGTTTCTAGAAAGGTCGCTGCCTTTCTGCAGCAGATTTTTCCTTCTCAAAGTGGGAAAAACACAGGTGACACTAATTCAAATCATGTTCCATTAAGGTTCCCAGTAAGCCATGACAGTGTGGCAGCATGCTTAGTACCAGGACCTCCACTAAATGGAATGCAGCCGTCATTACTTTCATTGAATACACCTGAGCTTTCTCTACTCTGCTATCAAAATGTCTGCAGGAAAATGTTTCTGTTCTAATGAAGCATAAATCTCAGTTTCTCAACAAATGGCAGATTTAACCCAAACTGTGTGGATGAATATTGTTCCAGGTAAGTGGGAAATATCATTTTATTGTACTTTGGATGAAAAGCCCTTTTAAAAAACAACAAACGCACATACCCGTGGGTATATGTGAACCTAAATGCAACGCTGTGTTAGAGCTGCAGCAATTAATCTAATCATTAATTTGGCGATGACAGATTTTGGACCTTTTTCACTCGTGTCTGTCATGTTTTATTAGAGCAAATGATGATTAAACATTCAGATTAAACGCTGATAAAAGAACACTGTAGTTGCGGCCCTGTGCTCTTGTTCTACAGGATTTAAACATCATAGACACGAAGAGGCTGATAAGCACGAGGTGATGAAAAACAACAATTAACAGGTACTGAGTTACACAGTTACCTGTTAATTGTTTTAAATCACACTTTTTTAGATGAAACACACCTGCTGCCACAGAGCTCGTCAGCCTGTTGGTGTGAATAATGTTTAAATACAGTTTTTCCTGTTGAATGATGCCTGCAGACGTTTATTTTGGTCCCAACGAGCAAAAGTCAGTCTGAGATTGTGTGTTGGTCACTCTCTCATTTCCTCTTCTTATTTTTCTCCGATAACGTCCTCTTCTGTCTCTTCCTGTCCGCCATTACGTCTATAGATGCAGGTTTATCTATCTATGCAGGTATATAGATGCAGGCTTGTCCATTCATCCATTCATGCAGACTTGATGTTCTGAATGTGCCTGAAGCTGTCCTGAAGGAAACAATTGATCAAAATGATTTGATAAATTATTGTTTTGTGACTCATCTGTGTCTCAGACTGATAATCAGCCAGCTTTCAACCATAGATCAATATTGAATTCCCAGTTGGTGCTTACTGGTTGGTATGAAACCAATTTTTTTTTTTTTATGAGACAAAGCGTGTTCCAGACGTCCCCAGTCTCCCCTACAGAGTACACCACCATCTTTTAATGCAGACCATTTAGATGCTTTAGACCAGAGGAAGAGCTCTGAGTTTTAAAGGAGAAGAGCTGATGTTCTTGTAAGTAAAACCACCTCAGCCTCAGTAACACGCGGAGGGATCATGAGGTTAAAATGAGCAGAAGTGGATGTCTCATCCTCTCCTCCCTGATCTGCTCCTAAATGTGGCTCAAATGAACAGCTCAGCTGCTGGATGCAGATTGGACAGCCTCTGCTCGTTGTAGGCAGCGGATGGATCATGTGTGAGTGTGTGTGTGTGAGTGTGTATGTGTGTTGGGGGATGATATGACTCGGCGCTAGGACCGTGGCTCTGTCAGTGCGCAAATCCCAGCAGAGAGGCAGCGCTCCGGCAGAAGAGGCTGCTCGCGGAGAGATAGAGGCTGTCTGTCTGCGCTGCGACTCATCACCGGCGGGGAGGCTGCACCTTCTGCCGAGGACGGACCTGATACAAGCCGGGCTCGCCTCCGGAGCCCTCCGTATGGGCTCACCATGCGCAGGATACGGGCCAACGCCATAGCGATTCTGACCGTCGCGTGGATCCTGGGGACGTTTTATTACCTGTGGCAGGACAACAAGCCCCAGTCTTCGCCGTCGTCGTCGGCGTCGCAGACCCGCGGCAGGGGCCACGGGCAGAAGGTGGTCCCCGGCCGGCTGGAGATCCACCGGGACGACAGGACCATCCCGCTCATAGTGAGTGTGTGGGGGGATAAAGAGAGCCGCGCTGGCGCTGGAGGCGCCGAGCTGCAGGAGAGTGTGTGCTGCATGTTGATGTGCATGTGTGTGTGTGTGTGTGTGTGTGTGTGAAAGCAGGGGTGATGATGATGAGGATGGTGGTGGAGGTGTCGCTGAGGATGCACAGCTGGGTGTCACAGCAGGAATATGCTGCTCTGATGACACGTACGGCTGTAACACGCACCGTGAGCACCTTCAGCCTCCTGCGTGCAGCCGCATACTGTTATTATTCTCCGGGCTGTGTGTGTTTGTCCCTGTTTTCCGTGCTTTCCCAGAGCCTGTGAGAACCTCGAGCACACGTAAGAGGCTTTCCATAAGTCCCGTGCGTCGTGCGCAAACACCTCGTAAACCACGTTATGCTGAGACCTTTCGTGGATTTGCACATGTGAGGTGAGAAAACAGGCTCGGACAGGGCACAAGAAGAGGCATCTTTGCTCAGTTCGCCTCTGCACTCAAAGAGTGTCATTAAGAGGCCCGTGTGTGTGTGTCAGGTCAGGTCTGTATCCGCCTGCTGCTGCCTGCGCCAGGGCGGAGCACCGAAAACAACCTTTGGTTAAATGCTGTAAACTGTAGGTGTGGTGGTCGTCAGGCTCGTCTTGCAGCAACCTCTCCTCTCCAGGTTGCAACACAGCCTACAGACAGAGTCTGAACCGTGCATGCTGGGACTGTAGCTGGGTCCCCGCCAGCTCAGATTAGGAGATCTGGTCTACTTGGCTGCAGGGTTTTCTGATGCATTAAGTGGAAAAAGATACAAGACCTGTAGCTTTGCTTTTAGTCCTTTAACCAGGGAGACAGTAAGGGAGACTCTGGTGCTGCAGGGGAAATGATTTGTCAAAGACAGACAACTGATCAACAGTGATTAAAGTCAATTATTAGGCAGAAATGGAAGTAATTTTGTGGTTACAGCTTCTCAAATATGATTACTTTTTTGGACGGTTAGACTTGTGCTCTGGAACCTTGTGATTGGCATTTCCCACTTTTTTTCTAGACTAAATGTTCCAAATCTGACTGCATTAACAGAATAACCATTAATGAAAATAGCTGATTGTATTCAAGGACTGGTTCAAAACTTAATTATATGATGCATTAAGTGGAAAGAGATACAAGACCGGAAGCTTGTGCTTTAAGTCCTTTAACCAGAGATACATTAAAGAGGACTCTGGTGCTGCAGAGTAATGGATTTATCAAAGACAGACGACTGTTTAACAGCGATTCAAGTCATTTTAAAGCCAAAATTGATGTTTTTTGTGGTTCTGGATTCTCATATTTGCTGCTTTTCTACTGTTTCACATCACTGTTAATCAAATATATCTGGCTTTGGACAGTTGGGCTTGTCCATTAGCAGCTTCAGATTGTCAGTTTTCATTTTCTAGACTGCATTCAAAGAATAGCCAATGAAAATAATAGTTTGTTAGAGGTTCTACAAAAGTCAATATGATAAAGTGAGTAAAGTGAAAAGACATACAAGACTCCTCCTTTAACCAGAGATATGATAATAATTTGTTCACAGATAGACAACTGATCAATAGTGATTTAAGTCGTTTATCAAGCAAAATATTTGTGTGATTTCAGACATTGAGTTTGGCAAGTTGTGCTTTGCAGACTTAAGATTTTTCATCTTTCTTGACATTTTCTAGATTGAATGATCTAAATGCTAATCTAAATCTGTTGTTTTGTCCATAAATTGTTGAAAAACACTTTTCTGTCAAGGTGTTCAAGGTGATTCGTTCAGCTTGAGCTTGTTTTGTTCACTGATTGATGCAAAACTGAATATATTGTATGTTTACTGTCATACACGAAAGCCAAAGCCTCAAATCCTCACATCAGAGCAGCTGTAACCAGCTGTGGCAGTTTGCTCAATCAATTAATCAAATAACTGTTGCAGCTCTAGAATAAACCCAACTTACTGCAGTGTGCATGACTTTTCAGCCTGATATAAACCTGAGATAGAGATTAATTTAATGTAAAAGTGATCGTAACTCCAGTTAAAATACTGTTATAAAATGACCTGTAAATAAAATATAAAATGACATTTTTTGATGTGAAAACATAAATCAGTTCTCTGCTGAACTTATCTGTTTCCCTCAGCAGCTACTTGCTTCTTCTATCACTCCATAACAAAGCTGACAGACAAATCAATTAAATATCCAACTGTACTTTCAGGAGACGGAGGCTGTTGTGGAAATACAACACGCTGGAGCCTCTTCCACAGTTTACTAGACCAATAAAATTGCCTCAGCAGCTGCATGTGGCCGAGGATGTGTGCCAACATGTCAGGATGTCTCGCTCCGGCAGCAGCAGCAGCGGCAGATTCATTAAAACGCTGTTCGCAGGATTTAATAATTCAAGGGCAAATGCCAAGTGGTGGAGCTGTTGTGGCATTTAAGCTCGCAGGCCTACTTAAGCAGTCACCTCGAGTATATAAAAGAGGAAACTGTGGTCTGCACGAGTGTCTGAACGCAGGCCAGGAATGTGGTGATGATCAGAAGATGCAGGCAAACAAATATGGAAGCAGTTTGAATAATCGTCTTGTGTTTGATTGTAGAGATATATCATCTCTGCTGGTGAACCGCAAGCACATCACATCTAATCAGATTGTTCTTTGAACTGTATACTTTGGATTCGAGGAGAGGTTTTTTTTGTAATCTTTCGATTTGCTCAGCGGGGTCGTTCACCTTCGTCACCAAACTGAGATTTCCTCGCTGTAGTTTGTTCTGGTAATCTGACCTGCAGCTGTCAGGCTGCCAGCTCGCCACTACAGAGTCCAACAGTTCAACAAGAGGAGGCTGGTACACAGAGACTAGAAAGGCTCCACTGAGGGGTCTTTCTTTCTTTCTTTCTTTCTTTCTTTCTTTCTTGCTTTCTTGCTTTCTTGCTTTCTTGCTTTCTTTTGTCGTTCTGTCCTCCCTTCACTCTCTTTCTGATCTTTCTTTAAAGCAGCTACAAGGAGTTTTTCTCTGGTTATGAAACAGGCTGAATTTAATACTGATGCCTCCATGACCTACATAAGCCAGCGAGACCATCAGTGAGAAGATTGGCTATTTCTATACAGTTATTCTTAACGCCGTCCCCGGGTCGGCTTTCCCGTGAAATCAGACGGAATGGAGATCAAATGAAGCTTATATTTACAGTTTTACAGGCAACGTGGAGGAAAGAGGTTTTTCTTTTGACTATTTTATTTAGGTTTAATATTTCATAAAGTCTAATCTCCAAAAACAAATCGTACTTATCATAGGTCGTTTGTAAAAGCACTTACATACAACCTAGATTTGCAAGCAACCTTGTATGATTCCCTATGGAAGATGATGCCCTGGGGTGCTTGGAGATCAGTTTTGGCCGGTGACAAAGCAGTGTAATGTTTAAAGCCACGAAGGCTGCTTGTAAGGTGGCACATGTGTTGGCATATGGGTTAAACCTCCAAAAGAGCAGTGTCTGTGTCCCGCTGATGTGAAACCAGGATCTAACGTAGTGAAAGTAGCTGTTTTTAAGCCAGATCTTGATGTTTTATCCTATCCTCAGCAAAGTGGTTTTAATGCCTAAAGATAACAGTTTCCTGTGAATATGGATCTACTCTTGATAGCCGGGTGTTGAAGTTTCTTTGGGCAAGATGCTGAACACCAAATTGCTCCTGATGCTGCGTTTATCACTGTGTGGATGTATCCCTGATGGTGGCAGCAGGTAGGGTAACCACGGCCACCAGTATGAATGTGTGTGTGAATGGTTAAATAAGTGCTATCTGTAGTGTTAAAGCGCATTGAGTGGTCGCTAAGACTAGAAAAGCACTTACCAAGTGCAGTCCTTTAACCATATAACTAACGGAAACCGAAGCAAAAGGATGTCTTGTGTGTCTGTATCACACTCACAGGGCTGTGCCAAAGAGTCGGGATGAAAATGCACTTGTAAGTCAGGTCACGTAGTATAAAGAGCAGAAAAGTCCGCAGATGGAAGTGAAGAGGTCAGGTGGATGGATGGGCCAAACAAACACAGTTACAGTTACATTTTCATACAACACAAGCAAAGATCTAGTCAGAAGTCCATGCTGAGTTATTTTAGCTTAACTTCACAATAATAAATTAATAATAATTATCTCATGTTTTACATCCCATGCGGATTTTGTTGTGTATTTATGTATGGAAGTAATAAAACAAATGTAGGTATTGAAAACTGTGATCATTGAGTTAGGCATGTTAAAAGACATGTTGATCTATAGTCATACAGTCTTATTAAGGAAACACTTGCGGGTCGTATTAGAGGGTCGGAACAAACGACGTATGTGGTCCTACGGTTTGGAGGACCCGGCATTTATTTATACAGGGGCAGGATCCGCAAAGAGAAAAAGAAAATAATTGACAGAAGGACAAAAGAAGCTTAAAGAGACAGTGATAGAGGCCGAGCTAAAACTGCTCCTCTGTGTTTCCTCATTTCATACCCTTGTTTTACCGTTCTGTCATTACTCCCTTCTTTCTTTCTTACTTTCTCTCCTTCGTCCCTTATTTACTTTTTCCCTTTTTTTGTTCCAACCTTCTCTGTTTCGAGCTCATCTGTTCCCTCCTTACTTTCCTTACAGTATGTCCCTCTCCCTCCCTCTCTCCTCTCTCCCTCTTTCTTTCCCCATAAGCTTGTTCATTAGCAGCATTTGATTCACTAATGACATCATCTGTGAAATCTGTTTGCACTGGCTCCACTTTTTTTCCCCTCATTTCCTGCGTTGAGTGGTCTTATTTCCCAGCACCACTATTACTCCCTTTTCAGCAGTAACAGTGTGTGTGTGTGTGTGTGTGAGAGAGCACCGCTGTCACTCGAACTCCATTGTAACATTCGCAGTAATCAGCACATCTGTTGTCATGGCTCTCAACATCAGCAGTGGTCATGTTGTAAACATCAAACCACAGATCTAAATCCAGCTAATCAGCCTGTCATAATCCTCCCATGTGTCTTTTTTTTTCTCCCAGAGCAGATACAATTCACTGTAAAAGGTTATACAATATTACGTTTTTTAATCTATTGTTTAATGTGACATCGTTTCAGTTTTCGTCTTTCCATCCAGCTGCTTTTTATTGCTTATTACTTTTTTCTGACTAATCCGGCAACAATTTTTTGATCCAACACGTGACTGTATAAACACTTCACGAGAGAATTGAGTTTAATGTGCCGTTAACAATCATGTCTGACCGAGGATTAGCTGTATTTTCCATTACACTAATACATACAAAACCTCCATCAAAGTCCGAAGCACGTCATCTCTT
This sequence comes from Serranus cabrilla, assembly GCA_903364295.1. Classification (NCBI taxonomy): domain Eukaryota; kingdom Metazoa; phylum Chordata; class Actinopteri; order Perciformes; family Serranidae; genus Serranus; species Serranus cabrilla. The sequence continues at coordinate 318,735 of CAFUXE010000138.1, read as the reverse complement.
TTTGTCTCTTTTAAGCTTCGATTGAAGCCAGGATTTAATAGTTTTAATGCAGTAATCTTATGAATATATTTTCATTTGCCATCAAGTCTTTATGTCCATTCGTTTAGAGAATTGGAAACAGTGGAGGAAGAGATATTCAGATCCTTTAACACAAGAGAAAGTAGTAATAACCCAAACAAACAGTACTCATATCTAAGCTTATCTCTTTGTTTCGCTTGTTTTATCTTTAATCAGCACTATTAGAGTAAGTTACTGTTACAGATTGGCATAATTCATGCCTTAATGTGTGATCAGCAAGAATGAATCAATCAAACTTTATTTTTTAAAGCATATTATTTCAGTTCAAAGTGCTTCACAGATGATTGGCAAACTGATAGTAAGACAGAAAATGTCAAACATAAGCAAATTAACAATTAGAGACCAATGCAAACAAAATGATTAAGATGTAATTAAAAAACATTTAAGAGCTCTAAGAAGTAATGAACTAATGGTCAAACAAAGTGAAGTTAAACTGGATTACAGAATTAGATAAAAAGAAAGAAAAACTCGAAATGACAATTACTTAAAACTAGATACAATTTTAAAAAAAGATAAGAAAGGAAATAAATGTAAAACAACAGAACAGATACAATAAAAAGGAGTCACATTTTACAGCATAAATATATGAATGAACACTCAGGTTCTAAGTTTATGTTTTAAATGTTCACCCCTTCACTCGGGCTGACGGCTCCAGCTGCAGTTATTACGAGTCCGTGACCAGATCACGAGCAGGACTCAAACCCACCACGACTGTGTGTGATCAGCTCGCTGTGTGTCCTCTGTGGGACACCGTCATCCATCCTCACAGCCTCCGCGCGGCTTCATCTCCTGCCGATCTGGCAGATTTTGACTTGTACGTGATTTGTCTTATAATTCGGCTCGAAGGATCCAGCAGACGTGTTCATCTCCCAGACGAGCTTCATATTTAATTCAGTGGGCTGAGCCTCCAAGAGCCTTCTGTTATTTTTGTCTTATTATCCTCGGAGTACCATTTTTTTTCCATATCTTTAATATTTAGTCATGATGATACTCGAGGGATGGGGGAATGGGTTCTTATAGCAGCAGGGCCTCTTTTCTAGATGAGATTCAGACTGTGGTGGAAGACATGACGTGTTTAATTGTGTTTTGGTTGATGATAAAATTAGACGCAAGTAGCACATTACACAACAGCTGAACTTCTTAACATCATGGTATTTGTTCCTGTCAGAAAGAGTGTAATTTACAGAGGGGATAACTGTTTCAGCTGTCAGTATTGCACCCCTCCACTGAGAGTCCCATCACTTCTTCATGATGTCACCATGTAAAAACAAAGCAACATCGAGCCGTCAACTTCACTCTAAAGTCTTTAAACTGCAAACCAATTTGTGTTTGATGTTGATGTCCAAGTAAAACTGGAGATAAGGTTAAAATATTTCGTATGAAAATATAGAATTACATGTTATCCTGATTTTACTTCTTATATGCTAACAAGGTCTCCAACCTACACAACAGCATTAGTCGTTTGTGAGTTCCACCCATAACGACAGATCGGAGCGTTTGCCAAAACGACCCATATGAGCGATTCGTGGTTATAAAAAAAAGGCTGCAGTTTGTTGAATTCAGGCTGCAAAACCACTGATCTAGGTTATGGGCAAAAATCTTCCTGGTAAAGTGTTATAAATGACAGTTTAAAAATTGAAAAAAACGACTTAAATACACAAAGTGAAGCAGCTAGAAGGACTACCGGAAGGGAAATAGTTAGCTAAAAACATTATGGACGAAACATGAGGCACGGAAGTTAAATGATGTTCGAGTTATATCAGTGAGAGGACAGTTTCAAATGTAAATATGGGTTGTTGTTTTTTTTCCTATGGTGTCTGTATATATTAATTCTGCAACCTGTGTTCAAATTTAAAATTCTTCATTGAGCATAATTTTGTTTTAAAAGTAAAAAAAAAAATTCAGGAAGTTGATCCAGAAAGTCAAAGTGAAAAAAAGAAATCAGATCATATAAGTGATGTTGTGCTGACAAACTGACAACATGGCATGTTAAACAAGGTTTAAGTAGCAGAATAAAAAGTATAAAAAAGTTGACAAAATAGCTCGAGACTCCAAAAGATGAATCCACCAAAACCGATCAAACTTCAGTCTCTTTCCAGCGTCCGCTCCCCTCTCCTCTGCTCTTGTTCCACTTAATTTTTGCATGATTTGTTACATATTAATCTGACAAAAATGCACTTTCCTCTTCACTTTAAAAATGAGCTTTATTGCAACACATTTTTTGCAGTTTATTAATCGGTGTGAAGGCCTGCACTGTGCCAACATACCACTATTTATTAGCTTGAGTAAAAGTCCTTTAAAAAGGCGTCCTTGTGAAATATCTGCCTGTAACTGCCTCCAGGCTCTGGTTTCATAATAAATACATATTTGGATATTTGTATTGCTCTGAGGTGTGAGGCCTCGATTTGAGCACATTTTGCTGAATTAGATATTTTTGTCATGTCCGTCCAGTTCATGAAAACATTGTTGTGTTTTGTTCCACCTCGGGGGAAAAAGTCTTTTCCAGGATTTGTGCCTGAACTGTTGTAATTTGGCCACTTCCTGTCACAAAAGATAAAACTGCTTGAATGGATTAAAGCAGTAAATATTAGCTTGTTGCCCTGCTCGTGTCTTGTCCAAGGTTATTTGGAGAATAAAGAGATTTTAAAGGATTTATGATAATGAATAGGGCTTTAAAAGTAGCTTTATATGTGTATTATTGCTGTAAAATAAATCATAATTCCAGCATGTTCGTGTATCTCATTGTTGTAAGGTTTAATGGGTTATAAAATGAGACTAGCCTGTGTACTGGTTCACCTACAGGTTACATTTGATGGAGGTGTGTCTCTTTCTTTCTATTATTTCCACACTTGTTTAACTTGATGACTTGTGCTGGCAGTAAAACTCTTGTCGAATGAATAGTGGTTTGTGTATTTAACATAATTATATTGTGCATGCGTAAGATTAATGTAATTACACATCTTTTTATCCTCTTCATCTAGTTAGTAATCAGATGTTAAGTGGATGGAAGATTGTATTTTACTTAAATGAGTGTGCTCTTGGAGCGATGAGGTCAAACATTTTACAGATAAATGACAGCAGGGAAGTGTTTCAGTGATGTTTATAACTATCTTCAGATCAACATACTTACAGTCACAAATAATGATATTCTTAATCTATAAGTTAAGTCACGTTTCAGTAGGGCTCTTCATATGTTGTCGGTTAAACTTTAGATGTACTTTTCTTAACATTGAGTGAACCATGCTTCTATGGACTTTAGACTTATATAACTGTGTCATCAGCATACATTTGAACTTGGAAAGTAAAATACATTTCCTAAGCTCCGTTCTTGTGTAAATATACTTCCACAACTGGCTGTTTAAGCATCCCACAGAGACTGAGCAACATTAGCATTCATGTTGAGTTTATTGAAGTCCAATAATCCCTCTCTTTTAGCTCTTTTAGCTCTTTTGGCTCAGTTTTGCTCTCCAGCAGGCCACTTTAGCTGCTTTATGCTCCGCTGTGTTCACCTGCTGGACACTAACCTTGTGCAGAGTGGAGCACAGAGGGTTTTTAAAGCTCGAGTGTGTGAAGGTAACACAGTGTTGTCAGCATTAATCATCCAGAGTACCTCCTCTGTAGCAGTGCGCTGCGGACATGTTTATGTGTGAATCCTTGACTCGTTCACGCTGCTCCCCTGGAGAGACGGAAAATGAGGTCAGTCTCACCTGAACCCGGTCAGGAGCTTTTTATAAATCCTCCAGCTACACCGACCTTTAATAAAGCAGCACAGAACAAAGCTCCAGCCTCCTTCATTTCATTTTCTCTTTTCTCCTCCTATTCTCCCATCTGTCCATCGTACTGTTGCTTCTCTTTGATGACAGCTTCTCTCATCTGCTTTTATGTATTCATCGGCTGCTTCTCCCTCCCACTCAGCAGTGTTAGAGCTCCTTGCGGGGGAAACGCATTAATTACCGAGGGTTTTATAGACTGTGTATTCTGGTTTGATGAGTGCCCATCCCATTTTTGCCCTGTTAGCGCTGACACGGTGACCTGAATAAGAAAGTAGCATTTTACATTTTAATTATTTGGCTGATCTTCAGACTGGCCTGAACGTGAGTGAAATAGAAGAACACGGTTTAATCCTCAGATGAGCCGTTTTTCAGCAGGACTGCAGAGCAGAGGACTTGTTGTACATGGCTTTGAGACTTCTCAGACATCGCCTGAATAAAGAACTGGAGCTGTTTATTGGTTTATCTGCGCTGCTGAGGCTCAGGACGCAGAGCGAGTTGTTTATTAATCTGAGGGGTAGTTTTCTGATCCCCAGCTCTTCTCATCCACGTGGCAAAGTGTCCTCGGGCAAAACATTGGACCCCAATGACCAGCAGCTCGGTCTCTCATGTGTTTGGGAAAGAGAGGTGGATAAAGTGCTTTGTTCACTCGTCCATTTACCATTCATCAATTAATAATAACAGCTCTGATCATCTATTAATTTAGCATTTTTGGTTGATAAATGACTAAAGATTCTTTCATTATCGATGAATCTGCCTATTCTCGAACTGTTGAGGTGATGACTTTAAATGTGTTGTTCCAGTCCAAAACTCAGAGATATTAAGTTTAATATGAATAAAACAGAGAAAAGCAGGAAATCCCCACATTTGAAGGCCAAAAAGTGGCATTTTCTGCCATTTTTCCATGAAATATAACTAACTTTTCTGTATTCTAATCGATTAGTGAACTAATTATGACAGCTCTACATACCAACTTAGACTATTTTATATCTTTGTGGAGCATGACAGCACATTTCTTACCTTAGAAATAATAGTTTGATGGCTGCAACTACCAATTATTGTCATTGTGGATTATTCTATCATTGTTTTGATTGTGACATGTTCACACACCAAAGATATTCAATTTACACCGATTGAGGACTAAAAAAAGCTACTAAATATTCTTATTTCAGAAGCTGGAAGCAAATAATATTTGGCACTTGTAAAAATACTTTTTCCTGCACTGGTAGAGCGCTAAAGCAAAGTGTGGAAAAAAGTCTGGCTATGTAAGACTATTTTTCTGAAAACAACATGCCAAAACGTCCCTCCATGATGCTGCTGCATGTGGCATACAACCATTTCACAGTAATTATAGATGTGGCAGATTTTTGACAGGAAAGGAGTGGAGTGTTGACAGTAAAACAAGCTGTGCTGCTGTGATGGCACCTCTGTGTGTTTACATGAGCAACAGGGCGGGATTATCACGTGTTCATTTTCAACTTTTTAATCATTTACTTCTTATAGTTAGACTTTCAAGTTTACCCTTGTTTTTTCTGGTTGAACATGTAAACCAGAAGTGCAATGTAACTAAGTACATTTACTCAAGTACTGTAATTGAGTATAATTTGGAGATATGTGTACTTTACTTGAGTATTTCCATTTATGTAACTTATGTAAATAACTTGTCTAACTTTAGTTATTTTTCAGGTCAAATTTTTACATTAAAAAAACATGATCAATTTAAAATGATTATGCCTGTCTTTGCTATATTAAAACACTGCTTACATAAATGCATCCATACAAATAATCTAATAATATATTTGGAATATATATAACAGTCTAAATCTGCATTACTTCTGATACTTCAAGTACATTTTGATGCTGGCACAGTTATACCTTTGAATTTTGAACGGCCTTTTACTTGTACTGGAGTGATTTCACAGTGTGGTTTTAGTATTTTTACTTCAGTAAGGGATCTGAATGCTTCTTCCACTAATCATGAACACCTTGTCGTGTCCTCTGCAGGTGACCCAGCCCCCGCGGGCGGAGCAGCAGGGCCAGCTGCTGGGCGGCTTCGATGAGAAAGCGTACCTGACAGCGAAGCAGCTGAAGCCGGGAGACGACCCGTACAGAGAACACGCCTTCAACCTGCAGGAGAGCGACCGGCTGGGCAGCGAGCGAGCCATCAGAGACACCCGACACTACAGGTGATGTCTGTCTGTCTGTCTGTCTGTCTGTCTGTCTGTCTGTCTGTCTGTCCGTCTGTCTGTCTGTCTGTCTGTCTGTGACTGCTCTGACCTGCACTAACAGGTTGAGGACTAATCTTGCTTGAGCTGCACATGGATTTGGAGTTGTTTGGAGAAATCTGTCTTGTAGACTTAAAGGTCTGACCTTCCTGACATCCGGCTTCACTTCACAGTGTTTCCCTCACACACAGAGGATGGACAGAATAATGTAAACTCTTGTTTTGATTTTAAAATACAGATACCAAGAGGCTTATATCAATGAATCTGTTTCTCCAACAGTGGATGATGAAATGACTTCTTCCCCATTAAGAAAATATATGCTTATAATGTCTTGAGGCTTTTTTATTTTTTGGCTTATTTTGACCAAAAAATAAACCCAACACAAGATCTTAATTGTGTGTTGTTTCCTCGGCGGATAAAGTTCCTCCAAATAAATTGGACCTTGTAATTGTTAAAATTGCTTTTCATCAAGCTGCTGCATTCAAGGTCAAGAATAAACCCCAAAACTCAATTTTCTTTATTCTTTTGACTCACGGCGGCCTTGTATTTGGTGCACTGAATATAAAATAACAAAAGCTTCCTGATGAAGATTTATTTTTTCTTAAGTCACTATGATTACTTGCCATGAATTGCTTTTATTGTAAGGAAGGGTATATGAGTTTGTATTTGGTGTCTCTTTTGAAATGTATATGTCAAATCTAAGTTGGTAACTTCTTGTCTCTCCTACTTAATGCAGTTTGTCATAATTTCCAGATCTCCTTTTCATAGAAACCAATTCTGCTGTTTTCTGTGCCTGTAGCAGAATATTTGGCCTCCTTGCGTCTCTGTCAGTGGTCTCACGTTGCTTTTGAAAACTCACATATGAAAGATTGACAGATTCCCTTTAAACTGTAGCTGACAGATGTTGCTGACTGGCAGGCAACTTGTCATTTATTTTTCATTTAACCTGTATTTATACCGGCGGTTTAGGTTGGCTGAGTGCTCTGTTACAGTAACAGCCTGTTAAAACGGAGGAATTAAATAACCAGATCAAACATAAGTGAGTCATAACCAGAACATAAAACAGACAATAAAGAACATACAACTCAGGAACAGACATGATACATGTTATTATTTATATCGATATATAAAAGTTTTCACCAGTACGATCTTATTCTGATGCTACAGTCACAATATGTGGCATATTAAAACAAACAACAGAATAGTTCATATAATCATAGAATGTACACTGGAAATTAATACGTAATTACCACATTTTATTTGATCCTAAATAAAGAATAATGAAGGTCAAAAAGGCAGGTTCATTAGTGTACAGTCAGGGATTAAACTGCACTGAAAAGGAGCCCACGGCATGTTTTATGTCACACACACTCTTCTTATTAAACCAACTTGAAAACATAAAACACACAATGCACACAAATACACGCACAGCAGAGCACAGAGCCAGACCCTGATCCACGCCAGGCTCTGACCTCACACAATAAGCTCGCAAAAGGAGTCAAAGCAGATGTTCAAAAGTTATACAAAAGTCACTAGTTACTGAATTCTTTTATATACAATAATTGCATTGAGTTGCTGCTGAGTGATTTGCTGATTAGATATTTGCATAACGAGCAGTTAAACAGGTGTACATAATAAAGTGGCTGGTGAGTGTTATAATAATGTCTTGATCAATCAACAGACCAGTATGTATTGTAGTAGTAATGATTCCTCTTTGCATAATAACTTTTCTGCTTTCTGAAAAAAGTGAATAGTTATTTTCCTTCTGTAACAAACAGTGATGTGATTTCAGTGGTGGAAAGCAACTAAGTACATTTACTTAAGTACAGTCTATAATATTTGTAATTTATGTACTTTTAACTTCTACAATATGACTCAAATATTGTACTTTTTACTCCATTACAGTTAGCTGACAGTTAATTTTCAGGTAAAGATTTAACGTGAAAAAATATAAATTTACAAATTAAACCACATAAAAGATCAAATAGGCCCTACCTTGAAAACAGCAGAATACTGCTTACAAAAATGCATGAAAAATAAAAATACAATAACATAAGTACTTGATGCTGATACTTTTACCGTTTTTAATGCGGTGGAGTAATTCAGCAGTTTGGTATCAGTACTTTTACTGATAAATAAAGGATTGTTTTGCAGTATAATCAGCGCTGAGGGACATTTCTTCTTCGTGGCCGCAGATTAAAGCAGAGGGTCAGGACTCTTTGCAGTTGTTGCCTGGCAACCATATATTTCCATGTCACTACAGCAACAATGCCGAGGCGACGCCACGGGGCGGCTCATCACAGCTGTGTGTGTGTTCAAGGGCCGGAGGTGCCAGTTTCACACACACACGTGATGTCTGAAGACAGAGAGTGAACCTGCTCTCACCTGTGACTCTCCCTTCTCTCCGCAGGTGTGCATCTTTAAATTATGACGCCGATCTTCCCCCCACGAGCATCATCATCACTTTCCACAACGAGGCTCGCTCCACTCTCCTTCGCACCATCAAAAGGTAAACACGAGCGGCCCGATTAGTCAGGGACACCGACACTGACTCATGTTGTCTGACCTCCATCTTTGTTTGTTTCCTCCCTCTCAGTGTCCTGATGCGAAGTCCTCCGTCTCTGATCCAAGAGATAATCTTGATAGATGACTTCAGCTCTGACCGTGAGTTCCTGTTTTTTTATATTGAGACGCTACAGGTGAAAAGGTTGTTGTTGTTGTTTTTACTGATATATCACAGTGAAACTCCCCCCGTTTGAAATTTGCATTAATTAAGTATTTCTTTGCATTACAAGTCTTCGGAAATGTCACGTTTGGATATGCAAATGACGCACTGACTCATTAAATATGCGTTAATTTGAATATATTTCCAGGACATACATTTGAAAATAGCAAATTTCAAAATCATTATTTTATTTTGTTTACATATTACATTCAAAGTTTTTTACACAAGGAAAAAAAACATAAAAAATCAGGTTTTTAGGAACACAATGTTACATAAATCAGGGTATGATGAACAATAGACAAACAAACCCTAAACATTATAGTTATATAATAAAACTGGTATGTTTGGTGTCTGTAAGTGTAGCTGAAGTTGAGATTTATGGCTCAGAGCATGAGAAAAACTCCATTTGAGAAAACTGCCTTTAAGGATTTCATACATTCTTAATGGAAATGACTATTTGAAGACTAAATATTGATTCAAATTCATAGTAACAAACATACAGAACATGTAAAACACATAATATTGTGCAGGAGAGTGGGAGCTTTCTAATGATGCCTGTGATGAAATCTACAGGCGCAGATGTTTGTTTTGGATGTTTTATTCTTGAGGAGGACATGTTTTGGGAGAGATATAGCTCAAAATTTAAAATTGACCCATGCATAATAAAACAATGTGTTTGCCTGTAGTGTCTCACATTAAAACATAAAGTTTTTTATCTGTCATTTAGCACACCAAGGTTTTGTGTTGAGGATGAATTTCGACAGTTGCATATATTTTTTTTATTTTGAAGTTGCTATAGTCCTTTTCTATATTAACTTGTGGATCACATGACTACAAGTTAGTGAACGTCGTTGAATTGACAGAGAAGTGGGAGGTCACTCAGAGAGTGCAGACCTCTGCCCGGGCCATGCCGTCTCTTGCAATGTTAACAAGGTGAAAAATAATTGGTGCGTCTGCAGCGTAATTAGGATCCGCTCCAAAATTTGATGGCTTCTTCCTCAGCCCATGCTGCACCCTTCCACCGTGAAAATTGGGCCAGTTATTTTTTCCGTAACCCTGCTGACAAACAAACAAACCAGACCGAAAACACGACCTCCTTGGCAGAGGTAATTATCCGCTGACTTTGCAGCTCCCCTCGGATTTACTGGCTGTTTTTGCTTTTATGACTGTTTACTGTTTTGCTTCGCTTTCACTGTCATTTTCAGCCGCAGCAGGCAGCTAAACAATATAAAAAAAACACTATTCTTACTACAGTACTACAGTACTACATTACCTGCTCAGCACCAAACACTTAACGGACGGTTAGCGACTAGCTGGTGCACAGAGTGGAGCATTTGGCAGCAAAACAGCCAAACATTTCCCTCAGAAGTTGGTGGATAAGAGGGGTTAGAGCTAAAAGAGAGTGAAGATTAGAGGAGCATTTATCAGGATGTTGTCCTGTGTCTGTAAAGCCGTGTGTATCCGTCCCCGGCTTTGAATGTCAATCCAACTCTCTGGAGAGATCCCAGCCCAAAAATGTTTTCAGTATTTCTTTTTTTATAATTGACATTTTTATTGGCAGCCAGATATTACTCAGACATCACAAATAGTGTCCATATGCCAAACCTCTTTTTGTTTTTAAACAATAAAAGGAAAAGGGGGAGAAAATAAAAATAATAATGATAATAATAATAATAATAAAGAGCATACACCTGCATTTTGAAAGAATCTTTCACTCTATGCATCAATCCTTTAATCCTCTTATGCTAATTTGAATTACAAATATAAATGGAGGAACGGGAAATACAAATAAATGAGTTAAATAAAAAGATTTTAAAAGTTTTCAGTATTTCAATCACAGCACCTTTAACACGTTATGTCCAAAGGCCTGGCTGCGGCCCTGAGTGCCAGGTGCTCAGCTCTTTCCATCCTGCTGTGCATATGTGGGATGCAAATGTCAAAGAAATGTTCCAGCACACAAGAAGGACAAATAGGAATATAACAGGGCGAGGATAATATCAAGAGACAGGAGTGGCTTTGAAGATGAGTCACACTGACGTCTGATATCACAGAAAATGTGAATTGAATCAGGAGGTGAAGAGCTTCTAGAGGAATTTCTCACCTATTATGTAACTGATCAGTGCAGCTGCTGAGGGGTGAGAACATACATCAGGAAATGACAGAAATTAGCTGAGTCTGCTTTGTTTTAATGTAAAAAGCAAATCAGAAGAGTAATTGACCTTGACATTTAGGAAACAAAGTCAGTTATTAGCACCATAAAGTGTGTTTTTTATATAGCTGACCAGGACTGTGAGATTATAGGATGACCACTTTTTATATAATTATTCCTCTCTGTCAGCAGAAGAATCACATGAGCTCATGCTTTACACTGTCCACAGCGCGTTCTGTAATTACCACCACATGCATCATTTATCTGTGGGAAAAGCACAGTGACCTACATTCCCAGGCACTGACATACACACACACTCGCTCTATGTGCACACACGCACACACACATGGAGACACAGTCTGAGGTGTCAGAGCTGGCCAGACATCTTAACAGTCGTGTCTCAGCGGCAGCAGCAGCGGGAGCTCGATTAGCTCACTAATGCCTTGTTTACTCTCTCTGTGCTGCAGCCGGTTTACCTGAACCCGCGGTGAACTCGCAGCATCGTCACCTCACGGCCAACATGGCTGTCTGTGCCTCGTCCTTGAGAGAGACTTTTAACCTGCTCTCTGTTTTAATACTAAGCGTTAACTTCCTCTGCCAAGGAGGTTATGTTTTCAGCTCGGCTTGTTTTTGTTTGTCAGCAGGATTATAGAAAAAATACTGGCACAATTTACATGGAAATTGGTTTGGAGGTTGCAGCATGGGCCAGTGAAGAACCTGTTCAGTTTTGGAGCGGAGATTTCGGGGATGTTTTTATTAACATCGCAAGATGGTGTTGAATGTTTGTTTCTTCATTCTAGTCATTCTGAAGAAGGTTGGACCTTGGTTTGCATGTAGCCTGAAAAACCATCTGGTTTTCTGGCAGATTGAGAGTATTGTAGTGTGGGCCTCCTGCATGAATGATCACAGTCGTGAATATTATAGACATGTCGCACAATAGGTTATCGCCTGAACAGGGACTTGAACCCTGGACCCTCAGATTAAAAGTCTGATGCTCTACCGACTGAGCTATTCAGGCTTCATGAGGCTAATTTTCTAGTCTAAATACAAGTTTCTGTCACACCAACAACAGGTTGAACCAGTTTGAAACATGATTACTCAACATACTGTATTTGTGGTTCAAAAATGTTGAGAATCATCGTTATCTGTGGTTTGCAGAAACCTACAGTGCCAACATTTAATCTGTCCTGCTGACTGTATTACATGAATACTAAAACCAGTTATCAATGTGTTCTTTAAACCCTGAGCAATAAAATACAACACTTCTTCTTAGTAGTATTCATGTTGTTTCCACATCGTGACTTAAAGCTCATGAACACACAAAATCTGAAGCCTTCCCAACTCCAGGAATGGGGGCATCCAAGGAGCATGTGAACTGGCTTTAGCAGAAGTCTGCGCTATCAGAGTGCCGTTCTAGCTGTCATGTGAAACTTTGGTTCCCATTTGTGGCTTGAGTTTTGACCGACTCTGACTGTGAGCAAAATAATCCTCCCATTAGCCGCCTGTTCTGTTTCCTCCAGCTCTCTTCTGTGGTCTCCCTGTGTTGCCACTTTCTAATGCTGTGTTTTATTTAAAGTCTGAGTAATCCCTAAGAAGAAAAGTGAAATCAAACTGCTGTTTAAGTTGCGGTTTGAAGGCAGGAGGCCGCGCACGTCCTGTAAAACCTCAAATCACTACATGATGTTAACTGAACATGTTTTTTTTCTTATAGACTGCACACACAGTGAGGTGACAGCTCTTTTCCAGCACATCATGCTTTATATCCCAAACAATTCTGGATATTTTGGCTTCATCAGGGTGTTTTTATGGTTTCTTTATATACATTCCATCAATTAGTCATATAGTCAACAAATCACTATTAAAACCAAACATTCCTAGTACAAGTCACAAGGCGGTTTAGTGGATTGTACACAGACATGTCACACAATAGAGTTCAGCCTTCTTCAGTCCAACAGTTTCATGGTCTTCTACTGCAGGTGATTGTCTCTTCCAGAAAAGGCAGAACATGAAGCCTGGATAGCTCAGTCGGTAGAGCATCAGACTTTTAATCTGAGGGTCCAGGGTTCAAGTCCCTGTTCAGGCGATAATCTCTTGTGTGATAAGTCTCTTCACCATCATCATCACTCATGCAGATCGGCAGAAGGTCTACACTTCCTGGAAACATGTGTGTTAGGTCCAAAACCCATTATGGCTCCATTTATTGGGACATTTTCATTTCCTCTTAGCCATACATGTACCTTTGTTGACCAGAGAATTGGCTTTAACAACCCCTAAAACTTTTGCCCATTAACAACTTCTAGGCTGACCCCGATTAGCATGTAGCCTAGGAAAACCTAAAGTGACTGAGCTATCCAGGCCTCGTGAAGCTTATCCTCTGGAGGAAATGATCACTTGAGGTCTGAATGGAGGTTTGAGCTGGAGAACAAGATCCTTGTTAACTGGAGTTACCCATAACTTTCTGGACTGAAGAAGCTAGCTTGGAAAAACCTGTTCCATGGAAGTGCTGACAACCTGAGCACTGACACAGAAATATCAAATAGATTATCGCCTGAACAGGGACTTGAACCCTGGACCCTCAGATTAAAAGTCTGATGCTCTACCGACTGAGCTATCCAGGCTTCATAAAGGTTGTCCAGTGGAGGATGAGCGGGCATCAACACCAAAGGTGTTGTCCATTATCACCTCCTTCCAGAAGGTCCCCTGATTTCACCATTGTTGCTTCGCTTTGCATGAGAAAACCTAAAAAAAATCAGATTTGAGACCCGGCAGACATGTGTTTTCCTCTTTAAAGAATATTCATGTATATTCAGACATACAGCTGGCAAGACAGAATAGAATAAATAAGTGTGTTCAAGTCACGGAGTCAGATAAGCAGTCAGCTGAGGCCGTGTGAGCCGATTGGTCAATAGATGTGACCCGGCAGGCAGAAGGCTGGCGGAGGTGGTGGGGGATGTCGGTCAGCGGTCAGGGAGAAGGATTGTCCCGTCTGAGTATAATCCTATCATAAGAACACCGCGCTCAGTTCACAACAGTGATCTTTACTGTGAATCCAGATGGCAGCATGTGACTTTAATAGTGGCGAGACAAGAGGAACATGTGCTGATTGTCCTTCACAGTGAGGTACTGACAGGAAATCATGCACAGTGTGGCGCAGATCACACCAGTCAAACTCCATCTTTGGATCAATTAGGCCCATTTAAAAGTCGCCAGTTCAGACAAAGAAATCTATTTTTACTGAACAGTTTTTGTGACTTCATTTGTTTGTTGTTGTTGTTGAGTCTCTTTTTTTAGTTTTTCATCAGAGGGGAGAAGCTATTTTATTTGTTGTTTTGCAATTGTGGCTTGTTTTTTTTTGTCTACCTGCCAAGGGACAACATGTAAATTAGCTACAAGCTAACTGTGGTGCAATTACTTTTAATTGGGCGCTGTCCCTGTGAAAAAAACAAGACAATAAAATATAATATCCATTGTGCACTTTATGTTGGAACAGGACAAGAAACTTAAATTTATGTATTTTTGCATAATTTCTAAATTATACTTTATCCAGTCATTTCTCCCTGCATTAACATATTTCATATTCAAAACGTGGATTAAAGTAGCACACAGTATGGAGTTGCATGCATGTAACTCTACAATGTACTCAAGCACACACACACACACACACGCACACACACACACACACTCACAATCTGGCTACAAGTAC